>OZ002730.1:37594040-37987630 GCA_963924305.1 Polygonum maritimum | reverse complement strand
TGTCATCCAGTTGTCCTTGTTGTTGCTTAATGTGCTTGTCATCCAGTTGTTGTTGTGTAAGTTATGATGTAGTTGTTTATGTGTGAGTTGTCATCCAGTTGTTGGGGTGGAAGTTGTCATCTATTTCCCACCGCAGTGTAATATGTATCAAGAAATGAACTATGTTATTGTGTTGTCATCCGTTGGTCCTGTCATCTAGTTTAGTGTGCGTTCCAAAGACCAATTTTGATCCTTTGAAAAGTGTGAATGATTTGGCGTGTGCATGCTTTGATATTTCGACGACACCTTGTCTTGTCATCTGTTGTACTCTTGACAGTTGAGGTCATGAAATGCGTGCTCCCTTAAAAAATAGATGACCGTTGGTTGAGTTTATCCAATGCATATACTAAAAAAGTCTAAATGCATTCCCAACCATGAATTGAATGTACCTAACGTTGATTAGAGGTGAGGAGCTATAAATAGGGGCGCCTTGGACGCATGAAACCTCTTCATATAACTTGTCATCCATTCCTTTGAAGTTTAAAATAAGCCAACGTTGTCATCAACTTGCACAATGAATGGGCAACGAAGGCTTGTAACAGCAAGAAGAAGAGTGTATGCGCCGCGAGAAAGGTGGAGAGTTACCATCATCAATGGGGTGAGCACCGAACTCTTACATCCACATGTTTCCTTTTGTATAATTGTACAAATGCTTATACATTTTTTCTTGTCATCTGTTTATTTTCCATCTAGCATACATTCACACCAACATTGATCACCGTGACTCCGAACGTGAGGGTGGTCAACGTCTATAATTTCTACTGTGAGCACAGTAGCACGCCGGGGGGCTGGGTTGCGTTTTACTTCAACAATCAACGTGTGCGCGACCCAGACAGAACTCTCACCTGTGAACAGGTGAGCAAGGCCTCAGGTGTAACCTGTCATCATATTCAAGAGAATACGCATATTTACTCACAAAGTTTTGTTGTCATGCATGCAGCTTGGCCTTTATGATGAATGCGACATTATTGCTTTACATCATCCCCCCGGGAGATTGGCTGAAGACTGGCCTCCAGACACCCTACCAAACAATATAGCACGCTGAACTTGTCATCGAATGTTTCATTGAACTTGTCATCGCATGTTTTGTTGTTTTATGTAGTTCGAGATTGGGTACTATCTATATGGTTTGGTTGTTGTCATCTTGTGTAATATCTATGTTTTTGTGGTTTCAAACTTTTATATGTAATATTAGAACATGATGGCAAGAAATGACTGCATTGAAAGACCACATCATAAAACCCTACCACATAACACCTTCACCTTGTCATCACATCAGCATGCATCTGATGTATAATGCTTCCTACATATTCCTCAACCATGTACATAATCATCCAACTCAAATACATATTCAACTCAAATACTTTGCATCTTGTACACCAGAACCTACTAATCAAATACATGTCATCAACAAATGAAGTCGCAGATACATGTCATCAAATCTAACTGAGTCTGCATACATGTCATCACATCCTACTCCTCATCAAATACCCATTCACGGTTCCACAACTCAATTGCAATCTTCTCCCTGTATGCATTGATGTTGTCTTCATTGACCTTGAATGAGGTACCAAACGCCAGAGACTCTATGGTCTTGACAGTCATTAGCCCACAGTTACCACTACACATTTTAAAACAATATGCAAGCGGTTAGTCCTCCACCATGAAACCACAACTGAACATGTCATCAATTAATTAATTAACACATTACCTAACAGGGTCTTGTGGCGCATCTCGGACTCGATGGATCTTGAATGGCTTACCAATGTCTACCAGCTTAGCCATCCTATCACATGAGTGGAAAAACATTGGCAGCATGGTAGCCATAGCCCCTAGAAACTGTTCAATTTCAGAATCACTATACAAATCCAACCGACAATCATGGACATTTATTTGTTTCTGAGTAATGTCAATCTCCAGCGTAAACCAATGCCTCTCAGGGATGTTGAACGCTGCATAGAACCTCTTGACATCATAACATTCCTTCCCAAAATGCCCAGGCGCCAACCCATCGAGATAATATGTCCAATTGTCCTGAAAAAGAAGCCTTCCAGAATACAGAGACTCCAATTGGGCCTCATTAAATCTTCCAGACCAAAGATTGTCAAATATAGCAACTTCTTTGTAGCGCTCATGATCAGTATGCAGCTTCTTCCTGAAGTGGAATAGGATCTCATCAATGTGCTGCACCAAAACCACCACACAGGAAACATGTCATCACATCGTACTTGTCATCAGAAATAAACTCAAATACATTCAGGTCATAGATGCCTTACATTATCATCCAACCAGTTTCCTCTGGTAATTATTAGCTTGAAGAATTCCTTCCTCAATCGTGGTACTTCACATCCAACCCAGTATACAGACCTGCATGGGCAAAACATAACAGAATCATTGCACAAGCTTCTATGCATATAAAATTAGATGACAACTACAAAACAGATGACACAAAGATAGGGGACATACTTTTCATCATTGTACCACTCATAGAAGGGTGTTCTCTCAGCATTTGTGTGGAAGCAGTTCTTTGGCCTCCTTGGAAGTTTCTTCTTCTCAGCTGTGAATGGGGAGGTTATGAGGTCACTAGGCTTTGTGTGCCTAGTTGACCTCCTAAGAGCTACACCAGCTTGATTTGGCTGCACCACATCATCTGACTCACTCCCACCAGAGTCACTTCCCCCAGAGTCCTGCCTGTCCAGAGCAACTGTTGCATTAACCACAGGAATATCCCTGGGCTCCTCATCAACATTTGCTCTACCCACAGATGCAGCAGAAGGATCAGCATCATCACCCAAGTGAGCTGTAGAAGCCTGTAATTCAGGGTTGGGATACTTGTCATCAGTTTTTGCATGAGCCTGCTCAACCTCAATCTTGTCATCACCCACTGCACCATGAGTCTCAGCATTGGACTTGCTGTCACAGTCTGCATCCCCTTGAACATCCTCATGCTTGCCCTCACCCCTTGCACCAGCATGCTCAGCCTTGGACTGGTCATCAGCACTTGCATCAACCTCCACTTGAGTGTTGTCATCAATTGGCCCATCATCAGTGTGTTGAGCTCCACAACAAGCTCCTCCAAATAGGTGCTCATGCTCGTCAGGCCTAGAGCAGTCTAGTTGAATGTCAGCAATTATGTCCTTCAACTCAAAATCAGCTTCCTCTCTCTGTTTCATGATCTTCTGGGTGTTGGTTTGTGTTGGTGCTTGTATGCCAAGATGACAGATCACGGCATCCAACTTCAACAGGATCTCATCCTGCTTCTGAGACATTTGCTGGTTGTTCAGTTCAATGGCATTCTGCCTCTCACAGCACCTCAACACCTGGTTTGCCAGATAACCAACATTCCACTTCATTGATTTGATCATACGGCCCTGAATTTTTATATCATTTGTGATGTTATTGGCCCATTCAGGCAGCTCCACATTCTTACCACCTTTGGACTTGTCATCACCCTTCCTTCTCCTCTCTTTCTGGGAAGGCAACACACCTTCCAGTACCACCACATCATCTTCAACATCCATCCTGTCATCACCTTCCTTATCTGATTTGTCTTTCCCAAAACCAGCTGCTGCATCCACCTTGTCATCCCCCTTCACCTCACTTGGACCACTTCCAGCATCCTGGGGATTCAACTTGTCATCTACCCTTCTATCTACTCTTTGATCATCATCTGCTACAATCTTATCATCGCTTTTCATTTTAGTAGTGCCCTTTGCAGCAACTTTCACTCTTGGCTTTGGAGGAGGTACACCAAACTTCTTCCCTTGAATTTTCAGCTTCTTGCCCATATCTGCCAAACTCACAAAGTCGTCATCATCATCAGCAGCAGCAGCCTCAGTCTTCCCTTCCACTTCACCCCGTTTGATCTCAATCTTGCTGGGCTCTTTCACTACACTTTTGCCTTTGGGAGCAGGCTTCTTCTTCCGTGTATGCACCTCCTCATCAGGCTCCTCTATTGGCCTCTTCTTCCTTGTATGCACCTCCTCACCAGGCTCCTCTACTGGCCTCTTCTTTGCAGCAGACTTCCCTTTGTTGGATGGCTTGTGCTTCTTCTGAACCTGCTTGTCATCAAGTGTTTCTTCTGAAGAACCACTGTGTGAGGTATTGGATGTTGTAAGTTTGTAGACAGCAAACTTCATCCTCAGCCTCATTGCCTTAGCACCCTCAACTTGATCAGCCCCCACATTGTTGAGTGCACCTTGTATAGCTTGTGGAGGGATCACTACATTAGCCATCCTCCACTGGACAAAGGGATCGATGACAGGATCAGGTTTCTCCTTTGGGAATCCAAATCCACCCAGATCTACAACATCATACCTAAAAACAGGAACCTGCACACAACAACACACGACCCCATATGACACTTGTCATCACATTCACACCAAAAATGGCACTTGTCATCAATTATCATCAATGCTTAAAAAATGATCCCACTTACCTTCGCAACAGTTAATAAAGCGTCTTCTACTTTGTTGTGCATCAAAGGGGCCTGTGGTTCCTTAGAATACCATATAGGACCTGAGCGTCCTTCAACTCTGAAACCCACATTACATACTGCTTGTAGATGGGGGAATGTCTCAATTATCCATATCTGCAAGAACAACATTCAAAAATGTTAATACTGAGATACTGTCATCAGATGAAAAGATATACTTGTCATTATGTAGAGAGATTGGCATCAAATACCTGAAAAGCCATGGGGTACCCCAACAAGTTGAATCCAGGCCTCCCCTTGCCACTATATTTGTGTTGAGACACTTTGGTCAGCCCATCAACAATAGCCAGATATACCTTCCTACCCCATGGATACTTACTAAACTTCTCCATATCAGATGCAAGGGCGACAGATGAAGTTCTAATGGAAGCTTCACTCCTGTGGGGCAACAAAATACCCTCTAAAACCAACAGGTGAGCCATCATCAACCTGTGCCTTGAATTCTTCTCCTTTGAGAACATCACCTCAAGGTCAGAAACTGTGCATTTCTTCACTCCTAAAACTTTCAACATCTCAACCTTTGGGACATCTGGCATATCTTGAGAGCAATTCAAGCCTGTGACTGCAGCAAACTCATGAATGGAAAACCTCACAACATTCCCAGCCACTTTGAACCACAACTCCAATTGCTTGCGAGTCTTGACTTCATGCATCATCACCATATTGACCAATACACCCATGAATTTAAGGCCCTCACCAATCTGGAAAACTGAGCCAAAGCATCCATCACAAAGGCTCTGCCACTCCTCATCAGTAACATGCTTCTTTATTGTTGACACTATATCCATTCTGGAATATATATTGTACCTCCCCTTAAATCGAGTTTGGGTGCGGAAATAATACCTCAAGTCCTACATGAAATTTATTTTATTCACATCAATAAATAAGTTGTCATCAGTTATTAGTCACACCATGTCATCACACGATACACATACTATACCTCAAGTGAAGGGCGAAATTGAGAGCTGCAAGAAACCTCTACAGCAGGGAGCATGAGCTGAGATCCAGACATCCTATAAACCTGTCATCCAAAAAACTTATCATCAGTTCCATATTAACCTAACCCATGAGGGGCACAACCCCATTTGTCATCACATTAGACATCCTAAAACAACGTGAACTTGTCATCACCTCGACTACACTGATATCTACTACATACTAGCTACATAACAAAAAACGAATCTTGTCATCCATAAAACTTGTCATCACTTTCGTACTACCATGACCACACACACATGAGACAGGGTGTAAACCCACTTTTCATCACATCCAACCATTACACACCAACTAACTTATCATCATCCCCACCCAACTCATGAACCCATCCTGCAATAACGGCGACTTGTCATCAGCCCTAACCTACCACAACCTGATGACAATATTCCAAAATGCGCAGAATTCCGAACAATGGCAAAACCGCCATTAAACCTAGACCTCACAGGCACATAAAGGCATGATTTTTGCAGTGGAATATTCAAAAACCGCCATTGACACACTGTTCCAACCCTAGCACTCTGACGAAGTCGAAAATACTTACCAAATTAAGCTGGAATCGGTAATGCAGACTTCAATACGGTTGCAGAGCAAGCACAGTAGCACAGAATCGAAGCAGGAGGGGGGAGGGGAGAAGATGGCGATGGCACAGCTCGAGAATTTCGGGAAGAGAGGGAAGAAGCGGGGAGAGAGTGGGGGGACGACTAAAGTTTTAATAAAACCGTTTTTTTGAATTTCGCCTACACACCTAATTAATTTTTCCCTTAGCCTAACCCATCCAAAATCACTCCCAAACCACCCTCCCCACCCCAATCCCTCTTAAAAAAGACATACTACTTATTAAATAGTAAATAAATAATACATACCTATCTAATATTTTACCGCATAAATATTATTTTTATATATACATAATATTTTAAAATTTACCCTAATTTTAAACCCAAGGTCTCACAGAATATATATCATTGAAATTGTATTTATAAGTTTTCCTTAAATATATAATTAACTAATCTTACTATGTACTCAATTGGAAATTAAATTAATAATATAGAAAAATATATGTCACTTCCAATTAAATATTCAATTATAATTATAATTCATAAACATTAAAATAAATCTTATACTTATTAGGAGTATTCAATCCTTATACAAAAACTATAATCCTAAACATCTTTATTCGATTAAAAGAGTATATTAAAGTAGAAATATTGTACCATTAAAGTAAATCTCATAAGAAACAAATTAAATAAAACAATACAAGATTTTATATCAAACTATTTTTTGAATAACTTTATATAAAATTTAAACTAAGTTTTTAGTTAAATCAAGTTACGGGACTAATACTAGTTATATACTAAATCAATCGAAATTCTTATCATATTCAAATATATATTTTAAGATCAAAACAATAAAATATATTTGATATGTATCTTAATGTATTTTTTATTTAAATTATTATTACTATTACTATTACTATTACTATTATTATTAGTAGTAGTAATAATAAATGGGTTACAAATTCTTCCATCATATTACTTCACGTTCATTAAAATATTTTTTTGACTATCATATTAAAACCTAACAACGAATATCTGCAGATCGAAGAATATTACTATAAATCTATTAGTAAAAAATTTTACATGATATCTTTTTAACCTAAATATATCTAGTGCAATATGTCTATAATATATTGTTAAATAGACAAAGAAGTGATATGATTGTGAATAGTAACAATGGCGAAGAAGAGAAATTTCAAAAAGACAAAGAGAGCAGAATAATATCATGGTGGGGTCAAATTTTGTAGAGTTGCTTCCAAGTGATATGATTGCAGAAGTGATTTCTAAAGTTGTCTCTTCTTTAGTGATCAATTTTTTTAACTGCAAACTCAGATAATTAAATTAAGTGTTTTTGTCTCTTGCTAAATTTTGCTTTAGATTGTATTGATTCATACTATTAAAAACATTGCTAAAAGTATTATAACAATACGATTTCAATTCGTTGATTTTTTGTTGTTGTTCAGCAAGGTTTAACGGATCTTTTAGGTACTCGTTCATGATTGTGTGTTGCGTACATAACAACTACAATAATTGATTCAATGCCTAGTTTAGAATTATATAACATAGTTTGTAATTGCTATAAGTGTTTAACACTATCCTGTTATAAGGTTCTAACCTAATTAGTGAATTGGTTTGCCATGCATATTTTACGATCAATCTTCTATGGAGTTTACTCAAGCGATTGTATTTGGTATAGTTGTTTTGGAATGTATTACTTCTTCGATCACATTGTTTTTGAAGATTGATCGTACTAGAATCATCTTTATGTAAGTATGGCATGGTTGTGATCAAGTTAGTGATCAAGTTTTTAAATGTCAGTAGGATTTTTTTATTTGCCTTAGCTAGTGATCGATCGATTAATGATCGGGGTCCTTTATTAGAATGAACGACTAAGTGCAAGAAGAATTTTAAGTTTTTCAGGACAATAAGAACAATTATTTTTTCTTTTCTATCTAAATAATTCTCTCTTCTTACTAGAATCATCTTTATGTAAGTATGGCATGGCTGACAAACGTACTTTTGATTCTATATAACTTAGAGTTTAACTTTTGCATGTTCTAGGGCGGGCTCATTTCAATCTTGTGAAATTTTGTTCTCTTCTCTGAGCGTTTTTCCTTGTGAAATCTTATTAGCGTGCTTTTGTGAAATCTTCTATGCATATGCTTTTGGGATTTGTTGTATATTAATGACATGAATTGTTGGAGTTAGTTGCAACATGTTGGACCAAATGGGGAAGGAGAAGTATGTGATTCAACAAGTCGGGATCAAAGAACTTTATATCTCGCGCCTTAGAAGTTGGCACAATTACGACGCCTTTTTTGCCTACTCACAACTATGTGCCAATTGTGGTAATCCCGGAGCATTATTCCAACAAGGAATGGTAACTCACTAAACTCCTTATACATATCTTCTATTTTAAGATAGTTTTGTTTGAATACTAGCTAGTTGGTTTGATCTTATTTTCTTGTATGGACATAGATAGTACTTTAGTGACGTGAAGCTATAATAAGGGATTGAAAGTTTGGATAAGGCAGCAAGCTTAGGGCACAAGACGACGGCTTATGTGTTGGGTCTTATCTTACTATGTTGTGGTTCAATGGATGAGAAGCACACGGATATGAAACTCATCAATGGCCTCAAGGCTTGTATTGGCAAATGGATTGTCGATTGTTGATTGTCGAATTAGGACAAGAGAGTCTCTTTGACACATGTGGCTTCGCAATGAGCTTGTTCGTGGGTACAAACCGATTAGCTTTCCTAAGGAGGGACAACAAGGGCATGATCGGTGTCGAAGGAGGAATCTTTGGAGGGCAGATTCGTATCTTTTTGAAGACGAGGATGATGCGCTCTTTTGTGAGGCTTGTACGTGCGAATTTGAATCCAAGTTCTTTTGTAGGTTGTTCCCTAGATAGATATTTGTGTCGATGAGAAGTAGACTAAGTTAAAGAGATTATATATATATTAAGACCCACATATGTATTAAAGCGTTTTCCATGTGCAATTAAATTGAATATTCTAGCACCAGCATTGCAAGTTTTCAAGACCGTCCAATGCCCTTTTGAGGCCCTGTGCAAAAAAAGTATAGGTGTCTAAAATCAATTAAGTATAGATTATTGTTATTCTTTTACTAAACAAATTTTACATGCATAATTAGTATGTATTAAATAATTAAATAATAATATCCTACTAGTTTACAATTGTTCAAGTATACATATTTATTTGTTCCCTCCCGTTCACCAAAAAAGGGTACACGGTCCCTGGAAATAAATCTGCTATTTGCTGCACTTTATTATCCGGCGTTGCAGCAGATAAAAGAAGCCCTATTTGGTGGGCCAACGATGGCAACCCTTTACAAGTGTCAGTCAAACCCTTTTGTAACACCCCATCTTCCTAACAAGGCGTTACTCGGTAGTAGACCTCACGAGGCACTACCAAGCTGGTTCGACAACAGAACATTCGGATCTTGCAACGCGGGCACGGCGAGAAAACATTGAAAACATCCAACTTGTATTACAAAATAAAACTTTTACAAAACAATTCATGATTCCAACCCTATACAAGACTAACAAGTATGAACTTTCCCAAACCTCATGCACATCAACTAGCAACTTACGATATAAGACCATACATGATAATTTAAACATTAACATGAAATTTAACAAACAACAACACTTCCCAGATCCCAAACCAATCTATGACACGCATTGTTGCCTCGCACCACCAACCTTCCAAGTTTCCTTCACGGACTACCTGAATACCTGGAGTGAAAAAAAAATAGTTCCCCGAAGGGTCAGCTGCTACTCTACCAAGCTAGACTAAGCACGGCAACCATAGGACGTTTCAAAACCATTTTGTTCTAAGGTCAGCAAACAAAAGTCCCCAACCACACACATAACTCTAAGTCCAATCCTAAGTCCAGTTAGTCACAACAGTTCCAAAGTCCACGTCTAGGTCTAGTTAAACTAAACTATAAATCCACTTAGCGAGTCAGTCGTTCACACTTAACTTCACAAGTTACAACACAGTCTCACATAAACTATAATAGTACACTCAAACACGTGATCAAACAAAATCAAACAAACCATCACAGCATGCTTAACAGACCCACTATACATCCAACTCGCACACATACTGGCAACATCTGTTGCTCATTTTCAACTGGCAGTCTCCGCTGCTCATTTTCACTGGCCGTTAGCTAGACGACTCATTTTCACTGGCAGTCGCGAACTGCTCATTTTCACAAAATCGAATCAAGCAATCATTCACAAGACATGTTCACTCATAGCACAACAATCATGAAACATACACACAATATATATATAATATCAACTTTCAAGACAGGTTTCCAAAACGATTTACACCTAGCACACATATCCAAAACATTTTCAAAGATCGATCGGGACTAATTCCCAAAACCAATCCTACAATCACAGTGCAAAACCTAACAAGCTAGAATAGAACCGAGCAAGTCGAAAATCGACTTACCTCGAAGATGATGGAATTTTCCCTACGAACAAAGAATGTCAGTGCCCCAAAACGAAGTGATCTCCTAAATACGATAATAAGAATACGAAAATTATTGAAAGACGGACTTAGCAGACAAACCGAACTCAAACCAAGCCGATTTAACACTAGATAGCCCGACCAATTTTCTAAACCCACAATTAAAGCCTCTAAATATTTAGCCTACCAACTGCCTACGAACTACCCACCGTTAACTACCTACACACAAAAAAAAAATGCGAAACCCACAATTAATTTTCATGGCCCCCACAAAGTCTTCTTTCCCCCTAATTAGCCTTACGTGACCCCCCACAATCTCCTACAACACCTAACCCTTCCCCCGACTTTCACCGCTAGATTTGATCTACAAACTCTCGAGCCTACGCCGACCAAGCCCCGACGCTCACCCACACCACCTCCGGCCACCACTCTCGCCGCACAGCTTTTCCGAGCTTCTCACCGTTCCTCCCTGGCCCGCACCTCTCACCGCCCTTCTCACGCCGGCCAAAACACTCGAGCCCTCAACTCGCTGCCCGACACCAGCGAAACCCAAGCCCAGACCCGACCACCTAAACAGACCCGCACACCCTCCGCTTCCTCACGGCCGGACTCTCTCCGCTCAGCCCTCGCTCGGACACCCTCGGCTCACCCTGGCCAAACCCGACGCTCGCCATAACCCGACGACGACGACCTAAAGCCCCCAATCCCGCCAAAAACCCAGGCCCTATCTCGACCACCCGAAACTGACCCTAACAATACGCTCGCACACCCCACTACCCCACCCGACACCGGACCCGCAGCCGAAGGCCCCGACTTCCTTCTTGCAACACGCCCTTCCCGACTCTACCCAAACCCGATGACGACGACCCCGAGACACGCGGCTAGTGGAACATCAACCGTCACGACATTAGGGAAGTAAAGGGGAGATTTGATCTGATGGCACTTACCGACTGGAGATGACAAGGACATCGACACCGAGGGATGGAGGACGACAGTTATGGCTCAAAGGCTGACGGCAATTGCCCCCTACAACCCTAACGAGGCTTTGCTTATACGGAGTATAGTTTAGGTTGGCTATTATTAATTAATTAGCTTTAGGGGTAAGCAAAGAAAAGAAAAGATCTTATCTTCACGTAAAAGATCACTATATTACTTAATTAGATATTGATCTTATAAGACTAATAATATAAATTCATTTTAGCTTTAATATTTATTAGCATTAATAATATTTTAAGGTTAATTTACTTTGTTACCAAGACCCGACGTCATTTACAAAACGAGGAACGGAAATCGGAACAGAACAAATATTACACCTTTCAATTGTGTGTAATAGCAAAATCATCACCCTCACTTAGATTTCTATTTGTAGTGACACGATTGTGAATCAATGTGAAGCAGTCATCTTCAAATAGAGGGTGTAGACAGTACATAATTGTACCCGCCACATGAACAACTTTTGGATTTTAAGTGGTTATGATGAATTTGATTGCTGAGTTGCAACTTGCTCTGCACCGTGACACGGATGCGCACCATGCCTCGTGAGTCACCAAGTGCACTCCAACCAGTAGGATTAAGACTCTTTGGTTATCGGACTAGAGCAACCAACACCTTGGATATAATCAAGTGCAATTTCTGGGTTGAAATTGGGAGATGTAGGGGGGTAGATGATGCTATGGAAATGGGTATTGATTCTTGGATCACGTTTGATGGCCTCCACAAGTATGGTCTTCCCCAGGGCCATCCAATGCCTTTTGGAGGCCTTGTGCTAAGTAAAATTATAGATATCTAAAATCAATTAAGTATAGATTATTGTTATATTTTTTACTAATCAAACTTTACATGCATAATTAGTATGTAATTAAATAATAATATCCTACTAGTTTACAATTGTTCAAGTATACATATTTGTGTTCTCTTTCATTCCCTTCCGTTCATAAAAAAAAAGGGTCCACGGTCCTTGGAAATAGACGTGCTATTTGTTGCACTTTATTATTGCTTGGGTTTCATCTTTGACACCTTTTTTTTATTACATATAGCTATAGATGCATGCAAAGTAAGCAAGCTAGGGTCCCCCTATTATACTGCTTAATTATAAAAAGAGGTCGATAAATTAATGCATATCACATTTGGACAAATTAAGAGTAGTAAGTTGAGTATTTTTACAACTCGGATACTTATGAGGTAGGGGTTCATAAGTTTTGATTTTTATATTCTTTGACTTGTTATATATAGTATTATAACATGTGTAAGTAGCCTAAATTCCTATCAAGAATTCAATATGGCATTGTATGTCAGTTCCCTTTTTATAGAATGCAATCATACGCAAAGGGTAATTACACAAAGGGTAAATAGCCTAAATTCTTATCAAGAATTCAACATAAACCATCGAAACAAAACACCTAGAGCAATCCTCGGAGAGATAAAACAACTCCTAGGAACAAAAGGATTAAATGATGTAGTTATGAGTTGGTGGTGCATATGGCAAAAACGAAATAAACTTATATTCCAAAAGGAACCAAATGAATGTATCCCCGATCTAGTTGGTTATATAAGGATGCAAATACAGGTGTTAGAGAGGGCCAAACAATGGGATGAGGTGGAGCCACACAGAGAATCGAGTCTAAATATTATGAGAAGGAAAAAGAGAAAAGATGAATATTGGAAGAAGCCACCTTCATGCGTCTATAAGCTAAATTTCGATGGTTCTAAAATAGCGAACAGCTTAACATCGACGGGAATAATAATAATAAGAGGTCCGAATGTAGAAGTGATAGATATGGCAACAACAAGACATGGTCAAATCTCGATTGCTAAAATTGAAGCTCTTGCTTTGAGACAAGGAATTAAAAGAGCAAAAGAATTAGGAATAAAAAACCTAGACATAGAAGGAGATAATTTGACCGTACTTAATGTTGTCAAGAAACTAGGTCAATGCCTCTGGGAAACTGATATAATAATATTCGACATCATAATCTCCCTTAGGGATTTTGAGAATATTAGAGTTTTATTTATTGGTAGGATATGTAACGTTGTGACATCTAGAGCCGATTTCTGCAAATGTGGAGTGAGAAGTTGAGGATGATAGGCACTGATGTTATAATAAAACGTCATATGACAACGTTTTGCTCATATTAAAAAAAAAGAAGAATACAAACGATGCCATTTTTAAATGAAAAGAATTTACTTTTAGTTTGGGTGGCTCGTTCATCACATATTCTTTGATTTTTTTAATTAAATTTCTCATTCCACTACTTGAAATTCACAATAAGTCTCTACGCAATGTTTGGTAAGTATAGTTATTGAACCTATTTAAAGTCATGTAATTTTTATTAGATAAATTTGAAGTTTATGAACACAAATTTAGTAGTTATAGATTGATTTACAAATTCAGTTAATAAAATATTTGTTGTATTGCATTTGCTTATGCTTAGTTAGTTGAATTGATTTTTCTAGGGCTACGTTTGAGTTTTAAATGTGATCATATTTTTATATTTAATTCGAATTAACTTGTGTTTAGACGTGATAATACTATTATACTTTACATAACATCACAATGCTAACTCAAACGTAGCCCTAGAAAAATCAATTCAACCTGATAATACTATTATACTTTACATAACATCACAATGCTAACTCATCTATTCCACCTAGCTACTAATAAATACACCATGATAATACTATTATATTTAATTTGATTTAACTTGTTTTTGCCATATATATTTTGATCGCAATATATTTTCTTATTTATAAATTTCTCATAATATTAATACTTGATTTTTCTTATAAACCAACCTAAAATGTAAAATATAATAAATATAAGACTGACGTTATTTTGATATATTAATATATGACAATTAGATAAAGACATATGAAAATGTTTTAATTGTAAAATCAATAAGGATATATAATTGTTAAAACCTAATTAATTTATAATTAATTTAATATGAGGTGAAACCAAAATTAACGTAGAGGCTCGATAGATCTCGACTTTAATATATAGTATAGACAAATTTTTTAATTGGTTATTTTTTTCTTAATTAAAGATTTATAGTTGAATTGTAAATTTCTCTAAACTTATACGTTATTTATTGAATTTAAAATTTTCACCACTTAAACATGATTAATTAAAATACTAAAGGTATATTGAAAATTAGAACATATATTAAACATTTTAAAATGATCATGTATTGAATCACAACTATATACTAAAGCGGAGGTTAGAAATAATATTTAGTCCGACACGTGTCACCTCCTCATTGGACCACATCACTCATTTTTATTAAAACAATTCAATTTGTTTGATTAGTTGAAGTTTCATTGTAGACCCCACATTAGATTTCTTCTTATCGATTCCTATTTGAATTAATTAAAAAAAATAAAATAAACTACCATATGCTAAAGTAATTATATATCAAGAGATTTTTTTACCTTGATAGTAATTCATGATAGTAAATTAAGCAAAATAAATTTGGATGAATATATGTAAAGAGATCTTGACATCTTACATACCAAACTGGTGCAAGACACGTTTGCTTGAAATAAAGTATCATAGGCAAATATTCAAAAAAATCTATCTAATATATTGCATAAAATAAAGTAATTATCCAACCAAGATTATATATTTATGCAAAACTAAAATATCATATCAATGCCGGTACATAGTTGTAATTTATTTTATTTTTACACAATTCTTTATTTTTTACCTACTTTCTTATGTTTATTACTAAATTATCTTCATTTACTAATTTTCCTTTTAATTATCTTCTATAAAAACATTTTAAATTTTATACATAATTTTTCTTATCTACTAAAACCTATAAAATCAATCTTAATTTTATACATAATAACTTTAATTAAAATTATTTTTTTCTCGAAATCTTCTTAGTGATGAAGCCTTCCCCGGCCTCTTATGAATGAAATACACGAAAATTTAATCAAAGATATTATTATCTACTAATATCCATTTTAATTATTTTTCTAAAAAAAATACATTTACTTTTTCACATAAGTTTTCTAAAAATATTCTAATCTACTATTTTTTAATTATTTTTTAAAAATAAAATATTTGCATGTTTTCTAAAAATAAAATTTTCTAGAAAATTTGAACGTTTTATGTCCAAAATTTCACGTTAGTTATTTTTCTAGAAACAAAATATTTTTTTAAGTAACATTAAATGAAATTCAAATTAAGTTTTTAGTTACAATATATTAAAACCGTGCCTTCAAAGCACGAGACTGATACCAGTAATAATGTAAAGTTATATAAAGAGAAGTTTAATAAAAATCCGCGCAAAGCATTGTGGTGTTTTACGTAATTTCAAATGTAGAGATCGATTCAACGAGAAATATGACAAGTTCAGGGCTGTTGAATGAAGTTTACCCTAAATAATGCTGACATTGACAAGGACGCGCAAAGCAAGAAAATAATCAATTTTTCCAAACAAAACAAAAAATAAAAAAATAAATTAATTGTTCATATATATTAATAGGAGAAAGACGGGCCGCGTGGTTCCTCTCTCCCATTTTCCCCAATCTCCTCGCCATATCGCTCTCTCTTCTACTCGATTGCATCACTGTAAGTTCCATCTCCAACTTGTTCCCTTTAGTTTTCATTGCTAGATTTTCATCGGATAAACTTCAAGATTTCCTTAATTTTCGCTCCTATTACTTGTTTCTGTTTCTTCGGAGGACGGTTGTTCCATCACTGTAGGTTTTGTTAGTGACGGTCGCCATGGACTGTTAATGTCAATGTCCGATTCTGAATTGCGGTATTGTACTTTGGCTGTTCGCTATCTAGCCGTTCTCCCGCCGTTGCTACTGTGTTTTAGTCGGAGATTTGGGCAGGGGATTCAGTAGTTGGACGGTGACTGTGTTAGGCTTTTATGTGTCTTTTGTGATTCATGAAACCAGTGAAAGAGCTCTTTCTGATGATCCCGGTTGTGGTTAATGTAGGGTTTGGAAGCATTTTGGGGGTTTTGAATCTATTGCCGTTATGAAAAGTTGTGCTTGAATGAAATGCTTCGATTCCAAGTGCCTACTGTGAATATAACATTTAGGTTTTGTCTCACAGTGTAGAAGTATAGAAGCAGGAATTAAGTTGAGGTGCTGATTTGACTAGCAATTAGTATGTATCCAGCTTAGATTGCCAATACATTGGGTGCTATATCTTTTATGTTTGTTTTCTTGTTAGTAATTAGCTGATTGGAAGAACGTTGAAACCTCAGCATCATGGATGGTATTGCGGTGATGAATTATGATTGCTGTTTTGTAATAAAATCTTCTTCTACCAGGAGCAACCATGAGTGATCAAGGTGAGAAGACATGCCCACTCTGTGCTGAGGAGATGGATTTGACTGATCAGCAATTGAAGCCATGCAAATGTGGTTATGAGGTATCCATAAATTAATATATTTCCTGCACATGATTTCAAGGGTAATCTATAATCTATTTAAGTGCGTCAGATCAGTTCCTTTCATATGTTAGATATGCATGTTTGATTTATCTCGCTTTTGAGATAGGGTTACATTATGTTTCTCATAGGTTTGAGCTTCCACAAGCGTCTGAGTGTGACTTGATGTATGCCTGAAATATGTATTTTTGTCATTACAGTTTTAACATAACTGTAACTCTTTTATTTCTATATTCATTTATGTGGAATATGCTGGGTGTATGCTGTTGTTCTTGTTCTTGCTCATTTATGTGGTCAGTCCTTCATTTATATAAGTTCGTGTTGAAGAAGTGGCCATCTTTATGAAAATCGGTTTGGGCCCCTTTCTCATTGATCAGTTTGCCTTCGCTGAATGCTTATTAGAATTAAATGTTTTTTTTTACAGATATGTGTTTGGTGTTGGCATAACATTGTGGGTATGGCTGAGAAGGATGGGACAGAGGGAAGATGTCCGGCTTGTCGTACCCCTTATGACAAGGAGAAAATTGTAGGGACGGCATCGAATTGTAAAAGGTCATGTTTCCTTTCTCATATTTCTTGATGTTAATCTCCTGGCAACTTTAGAGGTTTCTGTAAGAACGGCTTGATATTAGCATCGATAGGTGATGCTTCTTATTCACCTCTGCACTGATTGTCATTTGTTCCACTTTTGGGGGTAAGTAGGCTAGCGGCTGACGCAAACATGGAAAAGAAGAAATCACAGAAGACCAAGACTCGAATTTCTGATAGAAAGCAATTAAGCAGTGCCAGGGTAGTTCGAAGGAATCTTGTCTACATAGTGGGATTGCCTCTGAGTCTTGCAGATGAAGATGTGTGTATACTATCTCCTGTTCAGTCTTTTCTCCTCTTTGCTACTTAATTAATTATTCACCTCTTCCATGCAGCTTCTTCTGCGCAAAGAATATTTTGGACAGTATGGAAAGGTTTCAAAGGTGTCCATGTCACGAACTTCAGCTGGCACTGTTCAGCAATTTGCAAATAATACTTGTAGTGTGTATGTGCTTTTGAATTTGCCTTTGCTTTGGAAGTCACCTCTATTTTCTTGGCACGTTATTTGTTCTCTGTTTATATTTTGGAAGTAACTGTGCAATTCAATGAAGCATATGCATGATATCGCATTAGAGTGATTAGGATCCATTGCCTGGACAAAAGGTGGCAGGCATGAAGTGCATGTGTGATGAATGCAATGACACAACATTTCTCTGAGATGAATTTCACATGCATCTGACCTAATAAAAAAAACAAACCTGCTTTAGATCATTCCTTTTTGGTAATAGTAAGCCAACCTTTTTATAGTAAAACTGAGGCTATTCATTTTTCATACAGGAAGTTAATTTTGCTTACAAATCATGTTAATGAATGAAATCTCAGATTATGTGATCAGTTGATTATTATTGCAAACTGAATAGATCTTAGATGCTATGTACAAGAAGTAAGAGATACCCACTGGACTAAGCTGTATATCTGCTTCTCTTTGGTCCATGCTTAGTATCTTATATTCTTATGATGACACTTCTCTAATCCTGTATTCAAATTATAAATTTTATATATGCTCTACCACATTCAGGACTTCTTGAGGCCCATGAATCAATAGGTAGATTAGTGTATCATCAAATATCTATTTATAGATGTGCCTGCTATCTTATTAGACATTTCTTATTGAGTCAGATATATTACATATTCAAAAGAGGAGGAAGCTGCTCGCTGCATTCAGTCCATTCATGGATTTACGCTAGATGGCAAATGCTTGAGGTGGGTGTACAGTCAAATATACTATGCATAATGGTTTTATGCTTTTTTCCCCTTATCAGATTTAATTATGTATTATCTTGATTTTTCCCAGGGCTTGCTTTGGAACCACCAAATACTGTCATGCATGGCTGAGAAATGTGGTAGGCCTATGCTTCATTTGATTGACGTTAGCTCATTTTCTTGCCTGTCTCATTTCTGTATTGAACAAATGGGTGAATAGTTTTTTTTTTTTTCTCATTTTGTTCTCTGTTAGTAATCTGAATTTCTTTTATTCAGACCTGCACAAATCCTGATTGTCTCTACTTGCATGAGATTGGCTCACAAGAGGATAGTTTTACAAAAGATGAATATGAATCAGCATATTCGAGGTAAATAGTTCATCACTAACCGCTTTACATGATGAAGCTAATAAAATATACATTATAATATGCTGGCACGATGTATCATTGTATCACTGTTGGACAAAGAGAATGAACAACCAGTAGATTGAGAATTGATGATAAAGTGAGGAACAAATCCCCTTCTTTTTTGATTACTGGAAATGAAAACTACAGATATATCTCCAATGGGAACAAGCTCCCAAAGAAGCCCAAGGCAACAGCCCGAAGATTCCTCTCTAATTTGGTGGATAACCCCCTACCAGAAATCAAAACCACTTATATATCCCACTACCCTCAGCCTAGCATAAGACCTTTCTACCCTTTTTCCCTAACAAACTCTAGGCCTTGTTTGGCTCCCTCCCACTTTCCTAACAATCACTAACTACTTTCTTACATGATGTATCACTAATTTTTTCAAATATGGCAGAGTTTTCCCTGTTTCTTTTTTTTATTGATTTATCTTTCCTAGGATCTTGAATTTTTATTTTCTTGTGAAATAGAAGCTTGGAGTGAGGAGTATCTGGCTATCTCCTTGCATAATGCAATTAGTGTTGCTTCTTTGCATGAACCATATGTTAAGTTTCATGATGAATCCTGGGGTTTTGGAACAAAGGAGTGCAACATATGATGCTTTATATATTCTTCTAGATACTGATATGTGAAAACTATGGATATGGCTGCTTCATGAGTGTACCAGTTGTGAAAAAAGGCCTTGCTTGTTTTGGATTTATGCGTTAGAATATCTGTTATCTTTGCTTCTCTATTTGGTGTGTGATTCTGTTACTGTTGATGCATATATTTCCTTCTCATCGGCCCTGTTTCTTAGCATGTCATATTATTTATTATATAGAGAGCTTTCATGCGGGATGTTGTCTGGTATGCTTTCGCTTGTGATGTATTTATATCTCTCTTGCTTTTAGGTGCAGCACCTTTGGTTGAATGCTTACTGAGAATGCAAAATGAAAAAATAAATCTTATTTGCTAACATAATAGTGTTATCTGGAAGCTTATTTAGTCATCCTTAATATCTTACATATTTTATGGCTCATGTTTCCTTCAATTATTATCTTCAATGATGTAAACTTTATATAAATCACTAACCTAGTAGTTTATTAGTAGAGTTCAGCAGATTACTGGTATTGTGAACAATTTGCAAAGGCGATCAGGAAATGATTTTCCGCCTCCAGCTGATGGCTATTGCAATATCAACTCTACCACCACTGGGAAACCTATTGTAAGAAGCACACCAAATGTAAGGCTTCTTAGAGCTGTTTTTCAGAGGACATATTTACTACCATCCATCCTTCGATAAATTTTATATCATATTCTTATCTATTGCAAATACTTGTACCTGCTAAGTTAAGTAAGCATCACACTCTTGTCATACTTCCTATTGTGAACCTGTGCTGTTATACAAGGCATTTTTTTAGAAGCTCCAGCCACCCTATCCATGCTTGAGAGGCATGGGAGGGGCATAGGTGCTTGAGAGAAGGAGAGAAACATTATGCTTTGTTGTAGGTGTGAGAAGGAGAGGAAGGGAGTAGAGAGAAAATAATACAAGTAAAATATATTGAATGTACATTGAAAAAGAGAACAATAGGAAAGGTAAAGATGGTGTAGGTGCCTAGGCACGCCTTAGGGTGTCTGGCCATTCTTGCCATACCAGACGCTAGGCAGACAGTGGCATGGATCAGGCATGCCTACATGCGCCTTTTCAAACACTGATACAAGGAACATTGTATACCTTTCACTGAGTTGTACAAATATAAGAGATTGGGACTTCTATGGGTAACGTAATGGTAGTTCTTCCTATTTTGGTTAGTTTAAGGACACTTGGACTAGAGTTAACATTTCACCCATCTTATTTGTCCATGGTAGATTTGTAGCTGCTTATGGGATGGATGAAATTAATGTACTTTTTTCATGATGTGTGCTGTGTTTTTATCTCACCCATATGGCTAGTTAAAGGGTCAGTTGCTTCTGATTTGCAGACTTCAGTGAGCAATGCCAAAGTCTCCCCTCCATCTAGAAGTGCTGGAGGAACTGGTGCTCTTCCTGCAACAGCTTCATGGTATACGCTTAAATTATAAAATCATTACTTGTTTTTGTTGTTGCTCTGATTTTTGCTGGTTCTTGGTTCTATTAATCTTTTCACATGTGGCAGGGGAACACGTGCATCTATTTGTCAGTCATCTGCTGGGAGCTTGGTTTGTTCTAATGGACCAGTAAAGCAGACTCATGATGCATCCTGTCCACCTATAGCAGTTTCAGCAGCACTTGGGCCAAAAAGTGCAGTACAAAGTAGTGGTTTGGGTAGAAAGGTCATGTTGGATGATGATAGCCAACCACAGGAACTTAAGAATAAGCCAAAACTGCTGGAGAACATGAAGCAGCATACTATGAACCTCCAAACTAACATGTCGAAGGACTCCCATACACCTTTAGTGGCTCATGGAACTCCAGTAGAAAAAGTGCAGCCACCTTCACCCCCTGTAACACTGAATAATAGTAAGATGAGGGATTCTACTGAGCAATCGAATGTCATTGGCAAACAGTGTACCATGCAAAATTCTGAGGTTGCAAGACAAAATAGCTCGAGTTCGGATTGCCTTTTAATTCCAGGATATCAAGGTTTACAAAATAGTGATACGAAGTCCCAAGTACGTTTATCATCACCTGTTAGCAAAGCTGCAGAATCTGTGAATGGAGCTAGTGCTTCAAGACTAGATATGCAATCTTCAGCAGTGCTAAATCTACAATCTGAGAAAGTAGAAGATTTTGATATTCAGAGACTTTCTGATCCTATGGCTAGTCAGACATCTTTGTTTAGTTCATCTCATTCATTTGATGTTTTGGATCATTTGAGGAGTCCATCACATCAAAACAGTGATGCTGCTGGGGCAGTTAACCACACTGTAAATCTAGCTGTAAATAAACAGGATGAAGATTTTGTAGCTACAGTTACATCTAATCCACTATTTGCACCCACTGAATTAGTGAATAATCAGGGGACGGGTAATTTTGGTGCAGGTAATTCCTGTGTCCTTCCTAATGGATTCCATGGGATCCAAGTGGGGGCCTCTGATAATCAAGCGGTCACTATGGACTTAAATCCTGGTATTGATGTGATGGAGAGTAGCATAATATCGAATATACTGTCACTGGATTTGGATGGTTGGGATGGCTCTTTAATGTCCCAAGATTTGGTCAAGTTACTGGATGAAAATGAGAGACAACAGGGTTCATTCAATATGCTTACCTCAAGGAAAGCCGAAAACAGCAATCAGTCTAGGTTTTCATTTGCTAGACAGGAAGAGTCTCATAGTCAGTATGATGTTGAACCTTCATTTAGAGGTAAGAATCCACCATTGGTTGCAACCGGAGATCCATACCTGGATAGGCTGGGAAATGGTTTTGTAATCCCCCAGCATAACTCGGAGCACTATGGTGCCATTGGAAGCAGCCGATCTTTCTTCTCTAGTAATAAGCATCCTGGTCAGTTGACTGAAATTTTGGTACCCTTTTTAAGTGGTCTAATATTTTCCTCCCTAATTTCATTATGTCTCATTTGTAAACTGCAGTCTCAAGATCTCAAATATCAGCACCACCTGGTTTCTCTGTTCATAGCAGAATCCCACCTCCAGGTTTCTCTGCACATGGGATAAGTGATCAGACCTTCAATGTAAACCCAGGTCAGTTGTTTAACACTTTCTATCAATTAACCCTTTCTCTTTCCGGTTGGCATGGTTGGATAATTAAATTGTAGTTTCCCCTGTTTATATTCTTTTTTGTTTTTCTGGGTTCCGCTTATTCTAACCCGAGTATTAAGTGGCTTTCATGACCCCTATCTCAGGGAATCATTTTCTTGATAGTATGTCATCACTGAGGAATTTTTACGAGGCATCACCTTGTGCCAACTCAAGGAGTGCTGCAGATATTGAGTTCATTGACCGTGCAATTTTGGCGGTTGGCAAAGGGAGACCTCCTAGCAGCCTTAGTAATTCAACCGTAGATATGAGGCCTGCTTTCTCACCACAGACTTCAGCCTTTGAAAATGAGTCTAGACTGCAGTTACTATTGCAACAGTCTTTCCAACCTCCTCAGAACGATAGATATACTGATGCCAGGGACTACTCGCCTACTGATGCTAACTTGTACAGTTCAAGACACTACCCATTGCGAACTGGTAATATAGCCTCATCTTCACAATTTGCCCACCAACCCATGAATGGGATGTCAAATAATCATTTGGATACTTGGCCTCAAGGCATGGCTGGGAACAATATGGGAATGACGGAGTTTCTTCGGAATAATCAACTGAGTTTTAGCAAGCTATATGGCGGCTATGATGACTCCAAATTCCAGATATCTGGTTCACAGGACGTGTATAGTAGAGCATTTGGGATGTGAATTGTTCTTTCGTAGTGGAGCATTTTGTTGATGGAAGGTTTATTTTGTTTGCCACATGAAGCAGTGGCACCTATAGGCGCTAAAAATTTGGCAGGGCTTTGGGGCATCTTGCTAGATGGAAGATCAACCTTTCCATCATCAGGCTGTTTGACAACAACTGGTAAGAATAGGTTCTTTTCATGTACTGAAAATGAATCGACATATTTGCATCTTCTGGATGAATGTGAAGAGGTCTGTCTACATGCAATATTTCTAGATTAGTTAATTTTATTTTCTTTTACATTGGAATGGAAGAGTATGGGTAATTGATGAAACAGTGAGATTGGTTACTACGAAGGCTCTTGATTACATAAATCTGAATTCCTTCATAATTGGTAGCTGTTTGCAGATTTAGGGCCCGTTTGGTATCCAAAGGCCGAATCGGAAACGGAATGGAATGGAATGGAATGGAATGGAAATGAACCTAGTCCAATTATGAGTCACTATACATTAATTGAAAAAAGTATTTTAATTCTAAACTTTGAAATTTGTGTGTCTAGAGAAGAGATGAAGGGAATGATTGAGGTGTTTTGTTACCCCACCCTTAGATTAGGGAATGATTGAGGTGCTACAAGGGTACCGCAAGGCACCTTGCGGTAGTTTTTGAATGAAAATTGAGGTGACTCATCATGTATCATGATGCTAAAGTGGACTAGATTCGTTTCCATTCTATTCTATTCCGTTTCCGATTCCGCCTTTGGATACCAAACGGGCCCTTAGAGGTTTCGGGTATCATCTCATCAGCAACACTATAAGTTTGCTACATTTATATACATTAGAGTGGATGATTTTGCCTGTGTGATATGTGATAATTGATGAGTGATTTCTTATTTCTTACATGATAATTTATTTTATACATAAAAATGAATTTAATACATGTGATATTTGTGACCTCCTAGTTTCTGTTTCAATTACTATGGAAATATTTTTCATAGGATTTTATTAGATAATATCAAAATTTTTACATGATAACATAATGTTTGTCTGTGTGGAAACTTTTAACATGCCCTTACCTTGGTATTGCACTGCTTTTAGTGTCCATAGCCTCACACAGCTGGGAAGACTCCCCTGTCATAAACTTGTGATTAGTTGGTAGTAAATTTGCAAGATCTCTTCTATCTCTTCAGTTTTTTTCATATACCCATACCATTACTAAAGTTCATTCCAAGTTTGACATTGAGCAATTAAGTAGACGAAATTCAGAAGGCAGATATGTGTAAAGGTCCACCATCACAAGGATATTGCAATGACGGGACATTCTTCCAATGGTGCAAACTTAAATTATGTGGCTCTATTGTTTTTCAGGTGAACGTGAACATGTTTGCATGATGAGACTGCCGAGTTATTCTTATCCCCCCGGAAATGCTGTGCTTTAATCTGCTCTGAATTAGAGATTGCTGTCTGGGATGCTTATGCTCTTAAAACACATTATAACTTTTCAATTACATTCCCAACATATAGTGGGCAATGTACATGTGAAAACTGTTGACCTTCATGACTTTACTTTTCTCAACTGTAAAACCGGTGAAAGATATCAACATGAAGAAATAGTCTGCTGTTGCTCTATTTTGATCCCCTAATGTGTTGAACTTCAATTTTGTTTGGTACATAAGAGGCACTTAGGATGCCATCACCTATCAATACCAGCTAAATTGTAGATGGCTCAGGCTGTAGTGTGACAGCTTATCACTGTGCAATACTTCAAACCCTAGAGTGTTTGCACAGATTGGTCATGCTTTCTAACTTTCTAAGCTGTAGTACAGGCAAAACTAGGACAGTGATTTTATTTTGTATGTGGGTTGTCCTTTTGCTGTCATTTTGGGGCAAGGATGTGTTGCAAATCCTGTCATACTATTTCCTCCCATTCAAAGGGAAGTAGAAGCCTGACGATGTAATAAAAATTGAACGTTATCGGTTGAATTCTCGATGGCATGGAATTTAGCCATGGCAAGAAATGAAGATGAGAATTGATGCCGTGGAATTTAGCCATGGCAAGAAATTAAGGATTTAGTTGCCCTACTAATTTATTTTAAAATATTTTAAATTGTTTAAAAATATGAACATGGTTTTGTATGCACAAAGAATACTCCAATTTGACCTCTTTGTGTTTGAATCCTAAAGGCAATAAATATATTACTGATCAACATAAACTTGTCCGGCAATAAATCATATGGGCGTCGTTCCATTATTCCTAGAGAGTTTTCCACCAACCTATTCCTGAGAACGACAGGTAAAGAAGCTGAGATTGATTTAAGTGGTGTTGAATATGACAGCCAATTTGGTATGGAGGTGGAAATAGCAGTACTTGTCTGCCAATACATCTCTTTTCTTTTGATGCTGTTCCACTAAAGCATTCCAAGCAAAAGGACATCAACTCAAAACATCAATTTGATGGCCTTTTGTGTTAGTTGTCGAGCTTCAATTGTGCCTATGAATAGGTTCACTTTTAGATCGTACCAATATGTGTTATTGGACAAGTTAGTGGGCAATGTGAATGATTTTTTTTTTTTTTTTTTTACCTTTTACAAGAGGTTAGTTTGAATGTGTTAGCATATGCTTTGTCTCAATAATTATATTTTGCATCAACAACATATGGAAATGGTATTTTTTTTTAAATGAATATAAGAAAAATTCTTAATTAAAATCTATATTTTTTTACACATAAGCTAAATACTATATTCTTAATTAAAATCTATATTCTTAATTACAATCTAACTTGATTATTATGATAAGCTAAATACTTTACACATAAGCATGAACAATATTTTTTTATACGTGCATAAAAGAAAACCTTATATATATCTTTTTAATTGTGAGCCTTTGAAGTTTATATGATAGTTGATTAGTTGGTAAGTAAATGCCAAAATGATGATGAAGCTAATTCAACTAGCCGTATTCCAACAACAACCACATATAGGAAACTATGGTCATTGATATAAAAAAAATTAGAATCTCGATCCATA
This sequence comes from Polygonum maritimum, assembly GCA_963924305.1. Classification (NCBI taxonomy): domain Eukaryota; kingdom Viridiplantae; phylum Streptophyta; class Magnoliopsida; order Caryophyllales; family Polygonaceae; genus Polygonum; species Polygonum maritimum. The sequence continues at coordinate 37,961,051 of OZ002730.1, read as the reverse complement.
CGTTTTTGTTAATATGTCATGGATCACTGGGAACAGAATTTGGATAAATTTAGGTCAATTTTAAAGACATGCTACCTTCTTTTTTCTTTATCTAACAAACCTAGCTTAAACGCTATGTCCATATTTGATAATTAGCATATAGTGAAGAGTTGACGGTTATTTTACTTGTTTAAGTCAATTTGAGTTTTAAGAGATGAAAGACATCATGTCTTATAATATCATATTGTAAAAGTACACATTATAGAATGAGCCAATAAGACTTCTAACCTAATGCCTTTTGTCAATATTGGAATATTATGTGATGTAATTTGCCAATATTTCGCATGTTACTTTTTAACACTATGTTTGATGTGAGATATACATTTGTTTGGGTCGAATTTGAGTGTGAAAGGCCATCCGAGTCTGAAAAAAGAATATATTCCATCAAATAACAGAAAAAAAAAAAAAACAAAGATTTTAGATTTCTCTTTTATTAAATGGGAAAAAATCGACTCATCTAAATTTCATTCGAACAATACGTGTATTGTTTAAAAAATTGGGAGATGCGTGTGTGCACAAATACACATAAGAGTTATATGCATTTTATCCCAATGGATGTTCGTGAGACAAACATTTATGTTTTTCAAAAAAGCGGTACATTTTGAAAAATATACGCTTTTTCAAAATACTACAGTAGCAATTAGCAAGTGATAGACATCTATATACAAATGCATTCAGTTTTGCATTATTGTACAAAACCACTTATTATTTTTAAAAACTAAATGCATTATTGTACAAATCGCATATTAGTTGGGATAAAATTCGTAAACTAAAAACTCATGAAGGGGTAGGATTGAGAAAAGCAGCTAGAGGAGATGAATAAGACATTACAAATGAAGTTGTTATGAAGAATCATACCCAAACCTCAGAATATTTGGGTCAAAATTATAATGAAAAAATACTTAAAATCTAATGATATTTTTACATATGAATGTAAGATGAATGCATCATGGTAGTGGCGAAATTTAATGAAACTAAAGCTTAAATTTCAGAGTGGCCTTTGTTAGCAAGTGGATAACGGATTAACGGTAAAAACCGTAAACTTTTGGACAGATAGATGGGTGTGGAATGAAATTCTTCAAAAATATGCATTATATACTAGTGTCATAATACACTAACAAAAATTAAATGAGTTCATTTCAATACGAGAATACATGTAAAGTAGATGAGCTTACATAAGTATTACCTAATAAACTAGTCGCAGAAATAAGCAATACACCAATTCCAGAAAATGATATAGATGATAGATTATATTGAGCCCCCAATAAAAATGGATGATTCTCTACGACTTCTGTAATTGAATATATAAATAAGACCCTATGAATCTCATTGTAATAGTTAGATTTGGAAAACTGATACATGACCAAAGGTTAATTTTTTTTTTGTGGAAATTAGATAATGATGCATTACCAACAAATGATAGACAACGTGCTCAACATCTAGCAGTACCAAGAGGATGTATTATCTGAAATCATACAAATGAAGATGTTCACTTGTGTGTGAATTGCCCGTATACACTCAAAACCATAAAATAAATTGATATGTTTTATTTTAGATACTATAATTGAGAGTTTTTAGGATTATATTGAGTGTTCTAGCGTTATGTGAAACAATTGAACTCTATGATGTTCAATATCGACCTTTTTTATATACATCATCCTTTATTATTTCAATGTAGTATTGTATTTTCACTCTTTCTAACTTAGGTCTTAAGAGAATGTGATAAGAAATTTTATATTAAAAAATAAAATGTTAAAAGAAAACAGGTTAAATCCGGTTTTAAAAAATAAAATCCCTAAATAAATGTAATTAGTAAATTTTGTTCAAAATAAGATTGTTATCTTACGCTCGAAGGACGTAGGATAAATAACGTAATACTGAATAGATACATCTTTATATGTAATTTAACGTGGTTATATTATACAGTAACAGTAGGTACTTAGTGGAAAAAAAATGCAATTATTATAAGAAAATCGTGTTCAAGACACAAAAGTATAGGTTGGTTCCTTGTGTACATATGATTGTAGTTATATTCCCCACACATCCTTGTCGTTTCCTCCAATTTCCCCTATTAAAACCACAAATTCACCACACATTCTTCAAGCAAAGATTGGTGGGTCTTCCTGAGGAGAGGAGCAACGCCTCTTACACAAACTTGTGACCTGCGCCCTTATCCAACCCTTTATGGCTATTCTGAATTTTGTGAGACCACGTTGTTTTGCATGTTTTTAAATTAAAAAAGAAAGATATTAGCCTCTGATGCGATTTTCTAATCAAATGCTCAAATTAGCTTCTATAAAAGTTCACCAAATTAATGTGACATGATCCAATTATTCAAATCCTACTTGCTTTGCTTAACTTAACTATCCCTAGAGCTACAAAAATTTAGTGCTTGTTTGAATGTTCTTGAAATTATCACAAATTAGAAAATCTCATAATTTCCTTCCCTCATAATTTCCTTCCCTCATTTTTTTAAAATCATATATCGTAGGAATTATATATACCTATGGAGGGCGGATAAGATTTTTTTCACCCATTTTTTTCTACAAAATCTAGGTTTACCCCTGGTCCATTAAAATGGAAGTTGCCGGTCCGGACTGGATTTTTATAAAAAAATAAAATTTAAATAAAAATTATATTAATTTTAATGTTATATAGTGTATTTTTAATATATAAGTTTCACATTTATATTATATACTTAATAATATTATACTTTTATAAGAAAAAATATTTTTTCTTATAAAAAATAATTTTTTTTAAAAAAAAATAACAATCCGGTCCAAAACCGAAACGGACCAGATTTTCCCGGTCCGGTCCCCGGTCCAATTTCCACGTTGTCGGTCCCGGTCCGGTCCGGTCCGGTCCGGGTTTGGACCGGTGCCCAACCCTACAGTTATAACCGTAATTCTATTTAAATACCTACAAACTTCTCACATCTAACCAAACACAATGCAGTATTTGAATTTCTATAAATTAAATTGTAACCAAACTTGTTTTTATAGTTCTCATGAATTATAATCGTAATTCTATTTAAATACCTTCAAATTAGTATATATATATTGTAAAACACGGCCGTTTTCGAGCCACCACGTAGATTCTGGCCCCGCTTGATAACAACAGTATATCTTTTATTTTTCTTAGTTATCTAATCCTCAATTTTATCTTTAAATCCATACTATCTATGTAATAAAGATTTTCAATATTAACCGCTTGGACTTTGAATTTGTATCACAATTTTATTTTATATTATATAATAAATATTTTGATATAATAATTAATAACTTAATTATATGATAAAATTTTAATTCTAAATACACTGAATTGTCATAGAAAATATTTTGCCAAACACCCAACTAATAGCCTAACACGTTGATTTTTTTTGCTCAAAGAGATATTGAATAAAAAAATTGAAAGTCATATAAATAACATTTATTTAATTAATTTTGGAATTCATAAAATTTAAAAATTTATATAAAAAATATTTATTCTCACCCCACCTTATATTTTTTATAATTTTTTTTAACAGTATCTACTAACTTCCTAATATTTTCTATACCAATTGTTTTTTTAGATTCAAAAATCATGATCTTTGAAATATATTCTTTTTTGATATGATATTTTTTTTGGTCTATTCATACATACAAAGGTAAAATAACATTCAGTAAATATTATGATTAAAATACCTACATGTTTAATTTGAGTGTATCAAGTTGGTGTTTTGCATAATAAAATATAAGTAAATATAAATTGCATAATAATGTATTTTATTGACTATAAAATATAAGTAATTTTCATAATAAGATATTACCGATCAATCATTTGATTTAACAATTAAAAACTTCTAATGTTCGATGAATCCAAATTAAAATTTTATTATACATTTCACATTAATATCATATTTATTATATATCCAAAAATAAATGTATAAATACAAGTCATGGATGGCATGAGCCAAATTAGTTGGATTTGGAAGCTATGCACGCTGTCAAAAGTGAAGAATTTCCAATGGAAGATAGACAAGAATGGGCTCCCAACCAATTAAGGATAGACTACGTGCAAAACGAGTGTCAGTTCCTATGGAATGTACATTGTGCAACGGAACAAATGAAGACATTAGACACTTACTTGTTGATTGCCCATTCACACGGGGTATAATTCAACAAGTTAACCCAATCATAGCGGATGTAATACAGAATTATGACACCACTGACAAAACACCCAGCAATATGATAACAGAATTACACCACTTGATTGGTACAGACGACTTCACAGAGCTAGCTATGATTTGGTGGTGTCTATGGCATCAAAGAAACTTAAAAATATTTCAACAAGATCCAGGTAACACAATCACAAATGTACCTCAACACATTAGGAATCAAATCACACACTGGAAAAGAGCTAGGAAATACGCAGAAGACGAGGAAAAGGAGGAAAGGAAGTCGAGAAAGCCAAAACGAAGTAATAGAAATGGAGCATGGGAAAAACCCACTAATGGGTTCGTCAAACTTAATTTTGACGGCTCGAATTTGAGTGATGGATCAACATCAGCAGGTTTTGTTTTTAGAAAACAAAATGCAGAAGTGATTGCCTTAGGGGCCAAGAAATATGAACATAACTCAATCTTAAGCACTGAAGCACTCAGACTGCGGGATGGGGTGAGGAAGGCCAAAGAAATGGGATTTAAAAAGATCGAAATTGAAGGCGATAATTTGACGGTGATTGAAGCCGCTAAGGGTACAAGGAAATGTCCTTGGCAGATTGACATACTGATCTCGGACATCTGGGGCTTCTTCCATGAGTTTGAGTCAGTCAAAATCAAGCATGGGAGTAGGGGTTTTAGTACCGTGGCTGATAAAATCGCGAAATTGGGTCACGACCTCCCTACTAACCACATTGTGAATCACCAAAAACTGTTAGTTCTCATCCGAAAGGATGCTCTAGGACGTCCCCCGTAAGCAGGACTCCTAATTTTTACCTAATCAAAAAAAAAAAAAAACTCCATCAAAATTTTGACAAAAGTTGCTCCCTAGCTGTAACGTAAACCCTTTCCAAAAGTGCTACAGTCATTTTCACCTCTTATTTGCATAACCATATAGCCTTGTAAGACACATTAATTGATTGCATAGTTGGACGAAATGAACACAAAAGATGCTAAAACAAATTTTTGCAGTTGGATCCCCATGCTATATCACCCGTTAAAGTAGCTGACACCCTCCCTTAATATGCTCCCTTCCATGTTACGATTACATTATTTTAATTCATTAGATTGTATCTATAATATATCTATATTATAAAGCGGAGACAAAGTCTTCACAAAAAATTGCGCCACGTGTTATATCCTTAATAAAATAATCAACCGGGCCCTTATGTATATAAAAAAACACTAATCACAATAAAAGGATAAATATATATGATTTGATAAAAAAAATCAATTGGGCCCTCCTCTATATAAATTAGGTAAGAATCTCATATAATTTTATCCCATAAAAATTGCCGAAAATTATAAATTATCTCTTACCAAGAATTAGTTGTAATTTTCAGATAAACATTATTATTTAATAAAATACGATATTTATCGTAAAGTAATTTTTGAACAAATCCACTTATCTACTATAATACAGTATAAAGCGGAACCCAAGTCTTTGTTAAAATTTGCGCCACATCATCAATCCTGAATAAAATAATGATTTAACTTTTTGCATTGATTTTCAAAAAATAACTTATATATCTTCTTGATATCTTATCCAATTTCCTTATGTATACTTAATATCTTACTCAATTATATATCCTTATACGAATAAGGAAATTCAAGTATATTCTTAAAAAAATGTTCTTATTAAGTATACATTTTTGTCATTATTGAATCTTGAAGAATAGTGAAAAAAATTCACATGTGTCAATAGTATATTCATTAATAATATAAATTTGAAAATTTGAATAGACCTATTTTAGAATTAAAATTGTATGAATAAAAGTATATATATAGGTCAATAGGTTCGGACATTGGTCTATCGGATTTGGATTATAAGTTCCCGAGTTAAAAGCGTGTTCGTATCAAAATTTGATCTAAAATCGGTGAATTCGGTTTTATATTTACATTACCCGTACATGGTACGGGGTTTGTACTAGTATATATTATGAGTTGATTTACTATTGGTAAAAAAGCACTAATCATAATACGAAGATACATATATATGGTCCTATATTTTTAACGTGATCATTGACGTTATATATCTAATTAAAGATTTGCGATCAGGTGAGATTAGTTGTTAGGGTGTAAAATGCGCACATATCATGGCCGTTGGATTTGGGAAAATTAACGGACCGATTTACACGCGGATTTTAAAGGCTTATAACTGCTAGGGGTATTTTCGTCTTTTGCGCATCTGTACTGTTCATCCTTCTTCCCCATGCTCGCACAGAACGTTGATCGCAAATCTCTTGTTCATTCCACATTCGCTCTTCGGCTCTCTTCTCCAACACAATTCAATTGTTTTTCAATTGTATTTTCGTCTTTGGCTCTTGTTCAATTGCTTTTATGGATATAGGTAAACGATTTGGGATTTTTGAAAGTGAGAAACTTATGCTTTGCTAGTTTTAGGTTTTCCTTGAGTAAGTTAAGTGAGAACTTGTGAATTTGAGATAAGATTTGTGTGTATGATTGGTGTTTACATGAGTTGATTGCATTAGAATGTGATTTTGAAGTTTTCGATTGAACATAGAAGTTGATTATGTACGTTTGTCTGATTGCCTACCATGTGTTCGACAAAATGTCTCAACCAACGTGCCTTAATTTACATGAACCGTTTAATGGCTTTCAATGAACCTTTACTTGAAAGTTTATGAACCATACCGATACTCTTTGTGAACCAAAAGAATACTCGTATTTGCCCATTTGTAGTACTACTCACTATGTGTTTTCATGTTGCTTCACTCATAGCTTTTACGTTTCTTTTGTAGGTTGTTCATCATGCTCGGGTCATCCTAACTTGTCTCATTCGGATAATGATGCTAGTATTGATGGAGTTCCATTGATTTAGGTACCAACATTTTTTGCTTTTGAAGTCGTTTTATTGGTTTTAGTTTGCATTTTGATGAACTCATCTTTGTAATTTTTGGATAGTTAACCACCACGAATTTGATGTGCCTCTCGATTGTGTATTATAGTCAATTGCTCATGTAGCGTCTTCAATTGGTTGTTGATTCTTATCTTAGCTAGTTTTTAGGTTTTGCATTCTAATTTGAGGGATTCGATTGAAAATGGAGATTGATTGTGTACGCTTTCCTGATTGCTCACCATGTTCGATAAAATGCATCAACACATTAGTGAATTAATTGACATGAACTGCATTGTCATTTTCAATGAACCTTGCCGTGTAAAGTTATGAACCACAATCATAATCTTTGTGAACCAAAAGAAGAATCATATATGCACACTTGTTGGCTCTTAGTATGATTTAGTATATTTGATTCTTATTGAATGTATTGGCTCTTATTCTGATTTAGTAGGTTCAACATTTAGAATGTAGAATTCTTGTTGATGTTGTATAGTTGGAATCTCACTCCAAGTTAACCAAGTTAAGTAAATGTTGGTAAATAGACGGGAAACTACTGCTTGGAGGGCGGTGGATGTATTCCTTGTGTCTCAATATTGTGTGGTTGTTTATGATTGTTTGTTTGTTTTGCCATTGTGATCACTTTTAAAGCCTATTAGCTCAAAGGAAGAGCAATTGTTTCTTGCATATGATGTGGGTTCGAATCCCACATAGGCTAAAAGATCATAATTATAATGTTCCCTTTGTATTTGCCTCTATAATTATAACACTCGATAGATTAGACATGTATATGATACAAGAGATGAATCATAAGAAGAATTAAAGTGAACCTATGCTTATAAAAATATGAACAAAAAAATAATTGTTATGAACCAAACGACATCAATCAAAATGACAACTTTATAAATTAGAAGATACGAACTATAAGAAAAACTATCATGAACCCATGCTTACAAAAACATGAACCAATAGAACAATTATCATGAACCAAAAGAAAAAATTAGCCTATGTGGGATTTGAACCCACATCTACGTGCATAAGCACATTGCTCTACCATTTGAGCTAATAGGCTACCAAATGATATGATTTGTGTTGACACTTATCACGAATCTTAGCATACAAAATCATGAACCAATAGAACAATTATTACGAGCCTTGAGCATGATTCTATGAACCAACAAGTTTAAAACCATGAACCAACAAGCAACAATAGAGGACAAGTCGAAGATACACATGTAACAGTAGTCAATATTGGATAAGAGTTGAACAAAATTGGGACATGAAGATGAAGATTCATACCTTTACCACAAGGAGAGTTCCTAGTGGGCATTTTAACCGGTCCCTTGACCTTTAGAAGTTTGGTCTTGACCTCACGAACTAAATCACCACAATTTGATTAAAAAAATATCAAAGTTCATAAGGTTTAGTTTCGGTTTTCATTTCATAAGAAAGAATCATAATTTATCTGAAATGGTCAACTGACATCACGTATTCACTACGAGCAAAATCAAAATACTACCATGAGCTTACAACTCAAAAACCATGAACCAACAACTCAAAAACCATGAACCAACAACGTTAAGACCATGAACCATGCAACAAAACAAGGCTCATCATGACAGCCACACTAGTGTGATGTAATTGCAACAAACTCAACCAACAAATTTAAAGCAATTTTATGAAAGGCCAGAAGACTAACACAAAATTTATGCAAGGCTTGAGTTATCTGTTGCAGTATATGTTTTTACTAGATGATAAAACAAAGTATGCACACAAACAGCTAAACTTCCGGCCACACGATGGCACACCTAATCAAAATCCAACACAGAAAATTGGGAAAAGTGGTTAGCGGACACATTTCATTTATGAACCTACAAGTGATTCGAAATGAACCGACAAGTGATTTTAAATGAACCGACAAGTTGAGCATAATGAACCGATAACAAAACAAACCAAGCAAAACAATATCATGAACCGAGAAGTGCTTTTGAATGAACCAAACAAAATTTCGCATATGAACAAAAGTGACGATGACGACGACGAGATTCTTACGAGATTTCGCCATGGCTAGCGGCGATAGCGACGGTTGGCGACAACGAGAGGATGGAGATGGCCGGCTGATCGAGAGGACGGCGACGGCTTGTTGTGCAAGAGGACCGCAAAATCGCCACATAGCAGATCAAACACACACGAGATTCAAAAAGAGCCAATCGCCACAAAATCCAACTGGAAAACCGCAAAATCAAGCAAAAAGAAGGCGGAATAAGAGTAGATAGAGAGGTTACCGACGGCGGAGGAGAGAAGCTGGCGAAATCGCTCGCGACGGAGAAGGAGATCGGGCGAAATCGCGACGACAGAGGGAGATGGCGATGGCCGAGGGAGCGACGGGACAGAGAAAGAGATGGCGGACTCGCGACGGCAGAGTGAGCGCCGGTGAGGAGAGGTGGCTGATCAAAATCGCCGAGATCTGAAATCGCTCTAAAATCGCCGGTGAAAAAGAGAGCAGGTGAGGTGTGAGAGGAATGAGTGGGGGATTAGGGTTTTGACTAGTGGGGGCGTTTTTGTCTTTTTTAGTCAAAATCTGTTTATTTACAAAATTGCCACCTTATCTACCTTTTTCCTTATTTCTTCTTGAAACAATCTCTACCGTTAGATCCGAAGGATCTAACGGTAGAGATTGTTTCTCATTTTACACTATAAGGCTAGTTTGCACTAGAACCAAACTCTCTAATTAAATTGGGTTTATAATCGCATTACCCGTACATGGTACGAGGGTTAAACTAGTTTTGTATTATTTTCTTGATAAATAGCAAATCTCTTTTCTGTTTTGATTTATAAACAAATAAACCAATCATGTCGTAGAGTAGTGTGGTACATTGGGGAGCATATTTAGGGAGTTAGAATCTCAAATCCCGTCCGATGCAATTTGAAAAGTCCAAAGATATTTTCTTAACTCAGTGTAATGGTTTACAAGGAAAGAGGAATCATTTGGAGCCAGAAAGAAAAACGCTGAAAAATTGTGCAATTCTCTGTTGTTTATACACAACCAAAACAGCACAAGATAATCTGAGAAACATTTGCATAATACGCTTGCCGATATTATCACAAGCCTAATTTGTATAGCTTGATCACAGAAGTAGGGTCTTGGTTATACCAATCAGTATTGTGATGAACCTGTGAGTTTGAATTTCCCAAATAAGATTTCGGTTGAATTCGGTCGTACCAGTATGTTATCATGGTGGGGGTGGATACGGAACCATCCCGTAGAAGTGTTGAGAAGCATTTCCAGCTGCCATGTTAGGCGGTGATGCGAAACAGAGTGTGGAGGCTGCTGAAGACGCGAATCCTGATGATGCTGCAGTAGAGAACGAAGGCAGTGAAAGAGCAGAGTTCTGGCTTTGCATTTGCCATGCCCAATTTGGGAGTCCTTCTGAGGAACCCATATACATTCTTCGTTCTCCTGCCTTTTCCTGTCATTTAAGTCTCAATATTTATGATTTCCAAGGTAAATAATCTAAACCAATTTCTATGTATCAACAAGATTCATGTTTAAACCACAGAAGGAAGAATCCGCACCACTTGGCGAGGAATAATGCAAAAAACTGGAATCTGTTGGGCAGTCCATCAGAATGATAAAATGGTATCAGCATGATTAATCAGCTACAGTATATGATTTCAAACTATCAACAGTTATCTTCTGTGGCTATAATTAGCAATTTTATACGAATCCAAATCTACAAATATGGACTGGTAGGTGTAAATTGCATAAGCACTACATAAATTGAAGAAATGTTAACTGCAGTGGAGCACTATGGGCGAATGGGTAATGCAAAATCTATATACAACCGAGCCAGATAAGCTGAGAAGGTTGCTTTAGTGGCATAAAACTATGGCAGCTCCATTAATAGTTCTATGTACTTGTTATAAGTGGATGCAAGTAATACCTGAGTTGGTAAGTCATATAAAGTTACTGTAAAGCCAAGTCATGTGGGAAGGAAAGCAAAAATATCTCATTAACTTGGATGCAAAAAAAACACTAATGATATAATATTGTACTGAGAGAAAAACGGTCCATAATTGTCTTATTAAAAATTATGGTATTGTCGGGAATGCTGAAAATGAGACCTCATTGCTTGGGAAGCAGCCAGGATAGTAGCCATTCCCGAAAGGAGATCCTTCGGTTGTAATGGCTGGCCCTTTAAGACGAGTATCACTTGTTACTATGGTGGAAGGTTGGCCATCCTGCAGACACAAAAATAACCAAAGTGAGAATTATGGGATGGAATACTAAAGGCTAAACAAACCAATATCCGGAAAATTGAAATTGAAGGGGACAATGTAACGGTTATTAAAGCCGTCAAAGGCTTAATTAAGTGTCCATGGGAAATTGAAAGGATTGTAACTGATATTCTCGTATCCTTGCAAGGATTCGAGTCAGTCCAAATTTCACATGAGGGTAGGCAATGTAATGCTGTGGCCGATAAAATTGCTATATTGGGCCACAGTCACTCATGGGATGTAATTTCGAAACACCAAGAGCTTTTAGCTCTCATCCAACTGGATGCTCTAGGATTCCCACCCTAAGAGGGATCTTAATTCTCACCAGTTCAAAAAAAAAAAAAAAAAAAAAAAAAAAAAAAAACCAAAGTGAGCATTGTGCCATTACAATATGGTAGAGGTGACTCCAGATGAATTGGCTGCAGGAAAATATGGTAGAGGCGAGCATTATGCACGATAAAGATAAGTTCTCTTCATGACATTGGCCTTCTTGAAGTTTGTACACAGAGAACCAGAAGAAAATCATACCATTGGCCTTCTTGAAGTTTGTAGATCATATTGTCCGGATAATAGTTGGAAATGCCCAATGCTGTCTGAACCTTTTGCAGAGTTGTTCAAAGGTAGCGTAACTGGTGAAGAGAGTGACATTCCAAGATTCAGATCAAGGTTGTCTTCACTGCCTGAAAGAGATTTATAAATAATTAATGAGAGGGCAAGTCTTTATCTCAATCTATAGTTGCACAGACCAATGAGAAAAAACATGTATTTGATAAAATGGCTGATATATCAATTGTACCTGCACCACTTCCAGATAACAACTCCCCATATGTGCTTGGCTCAAAATTAGTCACAGCATCTCTTCCATTACACTTGATAGCTGCCTTATCATATGCCCTAATTCAGAAATTGAAAATGCATGTTTGTGTTGGAAGCAGTACAGCTTGGGTTGAGAATTTTCGGGCTAATAAAAAAATCAGCAGCAAGAACGAGTAATTTATGTTCAATAAGGACCTTGCAGCTTCTATTTCGTTGTCGAATAGCCCCAGATATATATACCTGCATCCAACCAATGCACCCTGCTATAAAAAACGTTGTCCCGGGCAACTATATCCAGTTTAGCAATACTAAGAAGTATCCTGATTGGAAACATCCAAAATATTCAAGCTGAAAGCAAGAAAGAAATTTTGGAAAGACTTTGTGGTTGCACTTAATTTGAAATGTAACTACAACAAATATTTGTAAAGCAGGATGAGAATTCATACTTTTTACCAAGGAACTGCCCCATTCGAGCTTCCCATCTGCCACACTTGTGCAGTGTTACTCCTCTGTACTTTGAGCTTCCTCTCGAGAAACCTGTGCTCTGGCGACGGAGTATGTGCACGAACTCTTCCTTGGTCAAGTTCTTCATCTGCAAATTAAACGGAAAAATAAAACACCAGAACCAGGCACTATGATACACCAGAAACAAGATCAAAGAGAAGTTATGTATAATCCACATGCTTTAAGTACCTGCTTCATTTCCTCCTCGTATTCACCGAGGTTAAAATTGATATCAGCATCAACGCCACGAAACTTAATTGCAGCTCGATCATATGCCCTACTCATACCAGAAAGAAACCCTAAGTTTCATGATTCAAGTAGTGTAGGAATCCACAAAGCCCAAGCACAAGACTGGTGAGCAAAATTACTTGAAAGAGCAAAACTATACCTAGCAGCAGCATGTGCGGTGTCAAATCCGCCTGGTAAAAAATATCCCCCAAAACATACATAAGAACAGCAAAAGAGGAAGAAAACAAAGAAATCAAACCATGTACCATGGAAAACAACTCTTCTTACCTAGATAAACCTGTTTCCCGCAATCCCTGCATCCGGATCAACCAAAAACAGGCAAGATTAGAAGAATCAAACTCAAAATCAAATCTCCACGATCTGCAACAACAACCATAGAAAACTCCCAACCAGGCAACAAGCCTATATAGCTAAAGCCAACAGTGAAGCCAACTGACCATATATGAGACTCCCATCTACCAGTCCGCCGGTAAAAGGTGACTCCACGGTATTGCGAGCTCCGAGACTTTGGCCCTCGGCGACTCTTCTTCACCGGCGGTTGCTGTGCAACCTTCACTTCTGGCAAACCAGAACTGTTCTGAGTCAACGAGAGATCGATCCAGCTCGGCGCCATCGCAGACGACGAGCTTCCGAATCCTTCCACTCCGGCGCCACCGCTCACCGGGAACAGTTGCCTGGTAGGGTTAACGGCCAAGTACGACTGCACATTCCGCCCGTGACTGATGATTACACTATCTCCCTCTACTCCAGCCTTCAGGATGTCGAAACTGAAGGGGAAAAGCTCGTCAGCGCGAGAGCGAGTGGAGCAGGAGTCGTGGTCGTCGCTGGCATTGACGATCGAGGAGTTGGAGGTCCCGGATTCATCGACCGGCGTTCCAGAGCCTTCTGGAACCTTCTCGATCACCACCGAGCTCTCGTCTTCCTCCATATCCTCAGCGCTCGTCACATTAAGATTAAGATCCAACATCGCTTCTTCCGAAACCGCTTCGGCAAAATCAAACAAAAGGAGAGCAAAAACTCCGTCCTATAAGCAGCAATTAAGCCAGGCAATCGATCTAGCTGCTTAGCATTCTCGACTGAACGACCGCCGGAGAAAAATCACGGAGAGGAAACTGAAATTAACTGAATGAGAATGAAGAAACGACACCGTTTGACAGAGGATCAAGCGGTGGCAAGAGCAAGGACGAGCTCGCCGGAAACAAGGACTGAAGGAGGTGAAATGAAGGCGTTTTGAGTGAATTTGGAGAGGTCAAGGTCAACGGAAGTCAAATTGGATTACGGCTCGCCGGAGTCAACAGCCGATGGCCGGCGAACTGCCGATTCCATTAGAGAAGGGGGAGAAGGGGAGAGAGGAATAAAGGTGTGATAAGGAAGAAGACAGGAGGTTATTGTGTTGGTCTGTCAGTTTTAAGGCCGAATTTTTTTCTGCCTCTTTTGGTAAACATTTTTTATTATTTTTGTGAAAGGTAATTTTTATTTGTTGTTGTATTCTGTTTTATTTACCGGCTACGGGTTGTGCCGGTTGGTCCTGGAGAAGATTTTTTTGCGGGGGACGATTGCTTGAAAATATTCTTATTTTTTTGCATTATACATTTTTTTATATGTTAAGAGGAGAGTTTGAATGCGTATATGGCTCCTAGGGTGAGAAAAAAAATAAGAAATATAAGTGTTATTTTCTCCGTTAAGTAATAATTGTCGTTTTAGCTTGATTCGATTGTTAAGAGATACTTGTCATTTTAGATATTTTAACATATTTTTTCAATATTATTCTCAATAAATGAATTAACTACCTAAAATTATAAAAGAAAATAAAAGATCTTTAGTTGAGAATATATAAGTCAAATTATTTCGCTTAATAATTTTTAAGACAGGTCCTAAAACGACGCGTATTTCTTAAGAGAGAGAGTATTAGATTAAGAAATTGGATGAACATTGACGAAGATTAGAAATTGTAAGAGAGCATAGAGGGGCATAATGATAATTATATGTAATTCTCTTTTTCTGCATATTTTTAGGGGGATAAATTTTGTTTTAGAAAATATATGTGAGTGAGTTCACATATTACATGTTAATGTTCATTTACATAAAGATAATATATGTGTGCTCACATATAAGTATTTATACTAATTATCTTTTTTTTTTAGTTCTAACATTTTACATTCATGGATTTTTTTTCTCATACTCTTCTAAATTTTTTGGCCTTGCTCCACTTTGATATTTGAGTGAGAATGTATTTTTCTAGGTTTTGAATAAGACCGCTTGGTGTACTCAGAAAGACCAGTATGTTACATTGTTTCCAAATACACCACCAAATAACTACTATGTCAATAAAGTCTTTTTCCCCTAATGGTTGTCGTAAATTTTCTATGATTGTAGAAGGTGTTTTGTTGTTATGTTGGTAATACCTAAGGCATTCCCTATTATAGGGTTGTTTTATCTATAATTTTGAAAATCTGTTGGCATTCTACTATCAAGTATGTCGACTTTTCATTTTGAGAATGACGCACATTAGGCATCCTAGCAAACTTGAAACATATTTCTATCACAATCTAGATTTAGTCGAAAATCCATTAATGTCAATTTCCCATATAAAAAATTCACATTAGAAAAAGTACCAAGTTTCTAAAACCAACCGTTCATTATTATATTTAGGAGACATGTTCTTTCAAGAAGATCACTCGACATCCAATAGAGTCTATCTCTAGGTACATAAATGATATTAATATATCTAAAATATGAGGGGGGGGGGGGATTTTTGTTGGCTCTTTTGAGTTTCGTTCCTTTACTGCCGTTAAAAGAAAATTCTGAGTCATTGAAAATGTTATTATTAGACGTGTGGGTGGCTCAGATACAAGCCCGGTGGGGTTCCATCCTAAAACCAATTGACAATAGGAGGAGTAGCCCACCGTCTTATATACTAGGCAATTTTGTTCCTAACTTTCGATGTGGGATAGTTTTGTATCCCAACACGCCCCCTCAAGTGCAACTGACCGTCCCAGTTGACACTTGAAGAAACGGGCCCAGACCGCCCGCTCTGATACCATATTAGACGTGTGGGTGGCCCAGATACAAGCCCGGTGGGGTTCCATCCTAAAACCAATTGGCAATAGGAGGAGTAGCCCACCGTCTTATATACTAGGCAATTTTGTTCCCAACTTTCAATGTGGGATAGTTTTGTATCCCAATAGTTATGCATCGAGGACTTCCATTGCACCTTGTTCAACCCTCACCGGCTATGACCAGTGGTATAGGTGTACAAGTGAAGCTACTTGTTCTTAAACATTCCTCTAATTAAGACTTGCCGCATGTCATATAAGTAATAAGTTGGTCCAATCTTTTTAGAATGTTTATAAATGTATCCAATTTAGCTAACTTTTGAAGATGAACTCTAAATTTGATTGGTTAATTAATAACAAAATTGATATAAAAAAAAAAACTAAGATGTCATTTTATTTAGGAGATTAAATTTTTGTTAGGTCTTCCTACTTCTTAGACTAGGACATCATCTCTCCACCCTAAATTTTTTTATGATAAAAAATAAATAATTAACTTGGGCCCAACCATAAACATTCCTCACATCAATGAGCCATCCACTCGACCCTAAATCTAATCTTATGAAAACTATGGCTCATGAAATCCATAATTTAAATATAGTTTTATTGTAGTAGTTGGAACGAATTTGTCACCGGACCCCACTTTCCATAACCATAAATTAAGCATAAAAATATTGCCAATAATTGACCATTTTCTAATTGTAATTAATTAACATTAATCATGGGCTTCCACTTTTGGTTTGGGGTGGTTTTTTATGTCGGCAATAACGTACGAGGTTCTTAATTATTTCTTTCCTGGTGAAAGTGGGTCGTGGCCAGGCTCTTGTACGTCCATAAGTCCATTCATTAAAGTAATTTTTGATTCAAAAGTTTAGTATTTAAGGAAATTTTCATTTGTTTGAATCAAAACCATTTTGGAAGACAAGTCTTGGCTTTTCATGGAAATGATTAATCATTTTCCACTTGCAAGTAATGAGCCTTATCATTTTCCCCCCAACCATATAAAAATAGTATTCGTGTTTTTTAATCACGGATCTAATCACCTCAACAATAACTACAATACTCCATCATATACAACCTTTTTCATCAATATTAAGTAGATTAAGAATATCGATACATAAATTTTCGGTAGAGTTTTGGTTCAAGTGAGAACTACTCTTATAGTAAGGACAATCCATTATAAGGTAAAAAGGTAAATCCGATGGATTAGATTATATGGATCATCCATAGGGCTGTCCAACGGTCCGGGTTGCCCGTAGCCCGGACCGACCCGACCCGTAATTTACGGGTCGGGTCACAGGTCAAAAATTTTGAGATTACGGGTTACGGGTCGACCCGTAAACCCGTAATTTTTTTTTTTTTAATTTATTTTTATACTAGAGAATAGAGACATAGAGTGGCTTTTACTAGTAATAGGGTTGGACTGTTGGAGTGTTAGATAGAAACCCGCAGGCCGCAGCTCTCTCGACTCACCTTCTCCGTCGTTCGACCTCAACTTCTTAGATCTCACCTCTCGCCGCTCTCCATCTCCGAGTCTCCGGCGGCGGCCTGTGCTCCGTTCGACGTCCCAAAACAACCTGGAGTGAAGAGCGGCTTGTACCCTAGCCCTACTCGGCGGCGGCGGCGGCCTACCTTGACGGCCCTGGCGGTGTCGGCCTGATCCCGAGTCCTCGACGGCCCTTCTCAACGCTCTCTTTCTTATTCATGTGCCTTGACATGGATTTCTATGGCTACGCTTTCTGGTGCTTTTGCAACTAGATTGTTCAACCCTTCTTCTTCTTTTCCATTTTTATGTCGATTGGTGGATTGCTGAGTTGTGAATTGTCAATATATTGTGGAAATTCATATCTTGTTCGATTGTTGTCAAATCTAGGGTTTTGTTGGAGGCTCAATTTGGGGGTTTTCAATCCCACCTCAATTTTACCCATCTTGGCTTCTCTGAGACGTTCTTTCATTCCAAATCTATTACCCAATTCCAGCAATGGCAACCCATTTGACCTGTTTTGACCCGTTACCTGGTCAAACGGGTCGACCCGAGACCCGACCCGTAAAACCCGTAACCCGGTTTTCCGGGTTACGGGTCGGGTCTCGGGTCGAAAATTTTTTAATTACGGGTCGACCTGTTGGACAACCCTAATCCATTATAAGGGAAGAAGGTAAATCAAATGGATGAGATTACTCCTTACCGTAAGAGGTTGTTCTTACCATAAGGGTAGTCCTCACCGGAACCTAACTCTTATCGATAGGTAGATGCATCACATGAAGTTAGGCTTAAAACATATATAAACCCCTGAACTTGTACAAATTAGTCAGTTAGACACCTCACCTTTGATTTTGACTTATTAAACACTTAAACTTACATATTTAACCAATTGAACACTTAAACTTACATATTTGATCCTATCCAACACCTGATTGAAAACAATAACACATCGTGTAGTGTACGCACGCTGACACATGAGAAATTGACTGCCACGTGTACATAACACATATGCCACGTATATACCATAAATCTATCACCCATTCACCCCTTTATATATGTATTAAAAACTCCAATAATTTATTTTATTAGAATAAATAAATAAACAAATTTTCAAGTGGAAACTTTTATGGCCAAAGCCTTCTTCATCTTCCCGACAGCTCCGCCGAATGAGGTTTTCCGGCACCATCCTCAACAAACATTGCCCCGTCCAATCGTCCTTGAGTGCTAGTTGCCATATTCGTCCCGATCCCTCTTTCGGTCGTCCCTGACCGCTAGTTGCCATTTTCACAGCTTTTATTTGTATCTTCTTCCTTAGATTGCAGATCTGAACATAGTTGGTAACTTGGTGCCCCTTCTGAGGGCAAGCTCGATACCCACACAGTCCAGCCCCATCACGATGATAAATGTTGATGTCTAGGCTCAGATCTCTTCTTCCTCTATCGCGGATCTGTCATGGTTTCCACCAGAACCCGTATATAACTTGGGGGATCAAAATCGGCATTCGATTCCGCCATGACTACCACAAGAATTAGTGGATCGATATTAGCGCTCGATTCCATCGTGGATGTGAATTAGAGCCACCTGTAACTTGGGTGGATGAAATCAACTCCATGGCTGTAACTTGATGTGGGTATAGAACTTCCCAAATTGAAGAAGAAAGAAAAATAAAAGAAAATTAAAAGAAAAAGAGCTCACGAGCAGAAGAAAGAAACAAACAAAAAAAGCAAATGAGAAAGAGGAAAGATAAAAAATAAAATAAAATAAAGGGATTTTTAAACCAAACCTTCCTTACTCGCTCCTAAGTGAGTGGATTTCACTCCCTTGTCCACGTCACCTTGTAGGTGTTTAATGGGTCCGATATGCAAGTTTAAGTGTTCAATTGGTCAAAAACAAAAGTGAGGTGTCTAAGTGACTAATTTACATAAGTTCAGGGGTCTGTATATGTTTTAAGCCCATGAAGTTAATTGAGTATTTTAAAAAGGGTATGTATTTTCGAGCCTTTAAAATAATATCCAAAATCGTCCAGATATATAATCATTACTAAATTAAGAATTAGTTAGTCGATTAGATACGAAGTATAAGTTATCCATCCATCAACAACAAAAGTATATTGAAGAAAAACAATCCTTATGTACAGTGATCTTAACCATAAGTGTAGAACAAATATGTTTTTGGTGTAAGGGTTTTTTCTAATTGGTGTTTATGAAGACATATTAATATGACTCAATTTAGAAAACTTGAGCTTTGTTCGTGAGTAAAATTTCTTTATCTTAGTCAACAAAATCCATAATTATACTCCCTTTGTTCTCTTAAGATTGTCCAAAAACAAAATGGACATTGTTATTTATGCATTGATTAAATGGAGTGAAAAGGGGATAAGAAGCTTCATTTAAAATAAATGAAAGTGTGTTTTTGGTGGCCCACAAACGCTTTCAACCCGGATGCTATTCCAATCCAACAATGGTGGCCCAAGGCAAATTCATCCCAAATTCCACATAACACACATCAAAATGTTGCAAAAAAAAAAACCATTCCAACTTTATATTTTGAGTTTTGGGAAAAAAATAATTTCTTGTTGCCTCAAATTTCATTTTAATGGAGTTTAATGGTTGTTGAGGTGAATGATCGGTAATGGTGATTTTGTGTAAGGAGAGAGAAATGAGGAAGAAAGAGAGTGTAAAAGTAGGTAAAAAGTGAGAGTGTAAAGAGGTAATAATGTAAATTTGATGTGATATAAATGGAAAGTATGTCAAGGTGGACAATCTTAACGAAACGCCCGAAACGGAAAGACGGACAATCTTTCGGAGACGGAGGGAGTATATGTTTGGCTTTATGCATACACGTAAAAAATAAATTTATAAAAAAATAAACAAGACCCATTTGTTAATTTACAATGTTTTTCTTTAGATCTTCCATTGTCCTTTTTGCTTTTTATTAGAGGAAATTACTTTCATAAAGTTATAGTACAATTAATGTATCCATGTTTATGCATCATTATGTTTGAAGAATTTTTTACTAAGAATATCTTGTAAGTTCTAAAAAAAAACAGAATGAAAATGTAAACAGAATGAAAACGAACCTTATCCATATTAGCATGAGGATACACTAGTAGTCATCTTAGTTCTCATACAAAAACCACTGCGAGCTCCCTTACGGTACTCTATTCGTTTCCCTAATCTAAATGTGAGGTAACAAATCACCTCAATTATTCCCTTCACCCCTTCTTTTTTTTTTTGGAGAACCCTTCACCCCTTCTTTAGACACACAAATTTCAAAGTTTTAAATCAAAATATTTTTCCAATTAATGTATAGTGACACATAATTTTTTTTTTGATTTTTCACCCGGTTCGATTAGCCGAAGCTAATCTACGTCCGGACCGGGTACTGCTAGGGGTTAAGGAAGACCCTCCCCAGGCCTTTTCTACCACAGAGTGAAATTCGATCTCTTCGAGTCTCGAACTCATGACCTCTGGGTGACCTAACCCCATTTTTAACCACTGGGCCAAGGCAACTTGGGTTGTGGTGACACATAATTAGACTAGATTTATGGAAACATAAGCGGAATAGAAATAAATCTAGTCTAATAAATCTTGACACATAATTAGACTAGATTTATTTCTTCCGCTTATGTTTCCATATATAGTTAAAAACCAAACGACCCCTGAACAAATAACTCGTCTTATTGTAGAGGTGGATTTATATAAATGGTTTTTAAGCAAATTTTAACAAATTCCCTCTATCTACCGATCAACATCTCACTGATCATCTTTGGTGGTTCATTTGGGCACATAGAAATGCAAAAAATTTTGACCCATCAAGACTTAACAAAAAGACAATTCCATATGATTTAGCTTTTTCGGGTGCTTTAGCCTGGGAAGGCTGTAAAAATACCACTACGAAATACAATATAAACCTAAAAGGAGAAATCACATGACTTGGAAGAAACCTCCCACTCAATGGGCCAAACTAAATTTTGACGCCTCAAGACTAAAAACTGGATCAACACATGCTGGTTTCATCTTAAGAGACCACAATGGCTTTATCACTTCTTTAGGACGTCAACAACTTCAACCAATGACAATTGTGCAAACCGAAACATCTAGCCTTCTCCACGCCCTAAGAAATATAGACTTTTCAAATATTCAGAATCTTATTATTGAAGGGGATAATTTGATTGTGATTAATTCTTTAAAAAGTATCTGGAAAGTTCCTTGGGAAATACACTCTATTTTAGCTGACATTAGAAATATTATCTCCAGTATCACCTCTGTAGTTTTTTTATCATTGTTTCAGGGAATAAAATGCTGCTGCTGATTTCTTAGCAAGAAGACAAATCAATCTTCAAAGTCTCAATGCAACTCTACCACTTCATCCTTCGTCCTTTTCATTTTCACATTTATCTGTAACACAGTCAAGGTGTTTGTTGAGTCAACAACCCTTACTGCTTGATTTTTTCAAAATCATCCGACGTGATGATCTAGGTTATCCTTGTAACTAAAAGGTGGCCTAATTTTGACTTATTCGAGCTAGTAGTCCGCAATAAAAAAAAAAACATCTCACTGATCATTATGGGAAACAACTGGACAAACACTTGGTAAAATTGTAAGCACTCAAAACACAATGTGACAATTACTATTACAATCAGCCAATTACTACCACAATCAATTTATCATGGGCTAAAAACATATATAGACATTGAAACTTGTCAATTTTGGTCATTTGGATACCTGACCTTTGAAATAGACCTATCGAGCACCCTAACTTATCAAAGGTTGTTTATTAAACACGTTGTCCCTGATTACGGAATGTTGTAATACGCATGCGCTATTACATGAACATCATTAAGCAAAAAAAATGTCACATAATGCCAGATAAGGCCACCTCGTTTAATTAATCGTCGCCTAAACTCGCCACTATACTACTACATTGACATGCAAATGTCTGTATACACATAAGCTTAAAAATATTTGAGTTAATATGACTTTTAATGAAAACACTCTCAAATCAAGTGTACATCACACGCGCAATGCCACGTTAGGAACGATGTGTTTAATAGGTAAGCCTTAACAAGTTTGAGTGTTCAATACGTCCATTTCAAAGGTCATGTGTCAAATAACAAAAATGAACAAGTTCATGTGAAGGTATATGTTTTAAGCTATTTATCATGCATATGGTTTATTTTAAACAACTATTTAATATTTTTACTTGAATTTTATTTAATTCCTTACATTGGAAAATAAAATGATCGGATAATATTATGTTTAATATGAAATTTCTTACACTTTTGCACTCCATTTATTTTCGAAATAGCGAGATATAAGTCAACTATATATGCCGTTTACATACCGAAAAATTATCATAAAACAGGACCGTATACTCTTCACATTTCCTTTTCTAACATATACTTATAATAGTATTGATTAGAATATGATTGGATAATATATAAAAACATACGGAGTATGTTTTACATAATACCGTCATAACTAAACAAAAGGGGCCAATAGTTTTCAGTTTCTAGGAGATTAAGATGCCCCATCAATAACCATTAAATAAAGGCCAATCACTATAGCTTAGCAGATAATATAGAGTGACAATGTTTAATCCTGAAATCAAGTGCTGCAATTTTTTTTTTGAAAATTTAGAGTAAGAAGAATAATTTGATTTCTTCAATGTTCGAACAGATCAAGGGTTACTTCTTCTGATTCCCTACAACATTAAACAGGTCAAAAGTATTATACAATTGCAAGTCCTCCTAATAAGATCATGTGAAACCATGTTTTCAAGTTGCTTTAAGAGGAAATGATCATTTATGATAAGACTATTTTAGTGAATTAAAAAATGGTATTATTACTAGATTTGAGTTGATACGGATGAGAAATATTATTGTTTATTGAAGGACGTATCACGCATGACGAGGAGAATACTGTAGATAATTCACGATTTTAAATTCACAGCTTAAGTTTATGTGACTAATCAAGAACTTGCCAAGCATAATCACAATTTTAGACAAGATATTTTTATGGATTAGCTTTACGTAATGAAATGAATTAATAGAAACATATAAAGGAAGACCCATAATATACATTGTTTCTGATTAAAAAAGCATGGTTATGGATTATCATTTCATTTATTAATTAAAGTTAAACCTTGAACAATACTCAAGCCGTATAAAAATAAATCCTTTTCGACCAATTACTTATTAAATAGACACATTCCTGTAGCAATTACTAGATGGATCATGCTTTAACTGTTCTTCCAAACTAAATAGTTTAAATTCCAATTTAGAATTCTACCATTCAAACCTAGTATTATCAGTTTGGTCCACCCACACACACACATAAGCTTCAATTAGATTTTAGTTAATATTATTGCGAGCATGATCTTAATTGAGTGAGGGAATAATGATATTAAAAATTCAAACGAGTTGGCCCATTTTTTGAAAAATGAAAAAGTTTGTCAACTATAAGCTGATAATCTAAGGCCTTGTTTACACGACAACAATCACTCAATTGTAATAACAAGAACAGTTTCTGGTGCACAAACACAATACTTTTATTATGTGAAAGTACAATTACAGAGAATGAGTAACAACATTATGAGTCACTCGATTACATATATATAGGTTATGAAACTAACTGTTTCATAACTGTCATAAACTACTTCTTAACCAACTAATCGGTTAAGTAACTTCCTTGACAATTAACCTCCTAAAACTGTCAATAATAAACTAACAAACCAACTAGCTAGCATACAACTTAACTAACTAGCTAGCATAATAATCATGCTTCTGAGATACATGTAAACCAGACTTAATACTTTCATAACCCACTATAGTGCGATTACTGGGTAATTAAAACATAAAGTACGATTTTTCTAACAGTACTAGCAATTACAGTACAAGCTCGGACAATATAGGCATGTATGGACCATAATAACAACAATTCAAGTACAAGTTTAACTTCCTTACATGTATCATATCACTAATTACTTCAAACTACATGCGCCACGTTCTAAAGCCAAAATTCTGACCATTTCGTCAATCTGCGAAAAACAGCACAGCTCAATGGACTTACATTGATCGGCTGATGTCTTCCGGGACCTCAAAGTGAGAAGTTCCTACATTTTTGGAAATAATGATATCACTATGGCCTGCAGATTTTAACAAGGAAGTGTTATTGTTCAAGTTGGATTATGGATGTGGAAAACCATATCTGCAAAATGCAAAGCTATATGTTTGTAGCTTTTAAGGAAGCCTTGACTCTCTAATCATATTTGATGAAGGAAAGGCCAACACTTTCCAAAATTATATTAAGATGTAGTATAGGCAAGAAAAGTGTAGTCCATCCAGATAAACCATGGATTTATACAGTATAAGCTACAATGGGTATATGTAGCTAAGCAAATCAAGATAAAACCAACCAACCTTGACAGTGTATCGAATTTATTTGCGGCCCTGAAAGTGCAATCCCATCGTCCGTAAGCAATGAGATCCCAGATGAGGTAATCTCATAAGGAAACT
Source organism: Polygonum maritimum (assembly GCA_963924305.1). NCBI lineage: Eukaryota > Viridiplantae > Streptophyta > Magnoliopsida > Caryophyllales > Polygonaceae > Polygonum > Polygonum maritimum. The sequence goes on along the minus strand of OZ002730.1, from coordinate 37,936,055 downwards.
GTAAGGGTGGGGAGAGAGGAGATTTTGCAATCTTGATGAATCTTTCACCTGCAAGGAAGAAAACAATGAGAAAGATTAGGGCATATTTTTCATTTCCTAAGTGAGTTTCTATGTCAAATGAAGTTTCTCAATACCGTATACAGACACAAGTGGTGCTGGTGCAAGCATATAAACCCCAATAAGACATAGCATTGGTCAATAGAAGGCTCAAGCCCCAAATTCAATTTCAAAAAGCCAATCACTGATTCACTTTACTACTGAGAGAAAATTTTATCAACAAGTATGTGACGTATTGTGATGTTTGAGCATGTATTGACTAAACAGCATACATGCATATCACCCTCTGAATTGCTTGTCCATGCAAATTGCAAGGAACTAAAGATAGCATGTCCAAGAAGTTCCATGCAAGGAGAATTTGAGGCCAACCTGATCTGCCTTCAAGTACAAGACGTATGCTCACAGCATGAGCCCAATGTATTCCTAAGGCAGCAACAAGATGAGAGTCTTGTCTTGTGGGATTCTTGGCTGTCTCACCCTTGCATTGTACTAAGAACATAAATTGAATCAAATTACAAACTCATGCATATTTATGGTAGGCAAACATCTGTTTCCACTTATCGAGTTAATAACCAAGAAAAAAGCAACGAGGAACAGCAGCAGCTGCTAAAGGTACCAGCACACGATTCTAAAAGTCTACTTGTTTAAGCAATTTGGTGATTCTAGAAGTCTACTTGTTTAAGCAATTTAATGATTCCATAGAAATTCGTAGAGGCTGTGGGTAGCAGAAAATTTTAGAGAACAAGGGGAGAGTGACAAAGAACAGGCTGTGCAAAATTTGCATAGCTGCCCATGAAAATTCAGATGGATATTCTGGACAGGAAAAACAAAATTAGGCATTTTACATTTATGTGAAATAACCAAGGGGAGAGTCACAAAGAAGCCTCTTAATAGAGAAATATTCCAAAATGGAAAAGTTCACTCTAGAATCATTGAAAAACTTGTGAAATACATAGGAAGACAAGGAGAGGAGCTTTTAGAGTAACTTAATTCATGGAAAATAAATCATTTGACCCACTATATGTCTAACTTAATGTATGGAAAATCAACCATTCGACCCAATATATGTGTACACAGAAAATAATAAGCCATGTTTTGAAAAGGCTGGGTGTTAATCTGTATCCTTGTGTTAACAAACTTTCATCTTAAAGGTCTTGAGGTGCATTACCACCTGTATAAGTTCAACGCTAAATTATTCTTAACAAGATGTCTTCTGTTTTTATTTCATGAGCAAGCTAAATCTCTCCTCCAGATTTACAATCAGGTAGTTTAAAAAAGAATGAAAAGAAAATTCAACCACAAGAATGGCGATACCTTGAAAAGCAAATTGGCTAATTTCATCATGAATTTGAGCTCTCACTTGGTTCGTAACCACAACAGGAATATGTGAGAACTCTGCCAGTGATCTGTCAATTTCCACAAAACGTGAATTAAGTGAGAATGTCTCACATTTGAATCTTCAAAAGGGCCTCACGATTAGTTCTATTTACTTGATGAAAGAGATGTGCCACGCAAGAAAGTGTCGTCCAGAAGCACCCTGCTCATGTTCCCTGGACAGAAATGTCATAACCATAGTTTAATATCCAAACCACCTGGAGCAGATAATATGCTCATACTCCTGCTGCACACATCTTGTTAGTTCTAGCACCATATGATGCCAAAAAGTTTAATAGTTCATGCATAAAATATTTCCAACACAGTAGTGTTATCATATAAACTGTATACTTTTGATCAATGTATCACCCAAGATGTTAGTGGGTTCAAGACTAAATTTTTATACAAAGTTCTTTAAAACCCTTGGTTTGGTATTTTTGCAATGATATATAGAACAGAATTCCTTGTCTTCTCCTTCCTTTGTGAAGAAAATACAGATATCCAATGACCATGTGCATCCAGCTCTTGTACTCCTAGTTTCTGTGTTTATTTATTTATTTCGGCAACAGAGGCAGCATTAAACATGGTCCCAGCTCGTTCAAATTGAAACATGCTTACAACTATAGAATGGTACTAGAAAGCTTGCCCGTCCGATGGACGGACAATTTCTTTCACCGTATTTTTCTAGAAGGTGAAAATTATAATCTTCGTTATAGCACAATTTTGTTCTAATTAATAAATTATGTAAGTATTTTGTATTGAATTATCCAAAAAATAGTAGATAAAATAAATATAAAGTATGAAATTATACTATTTTATTTTATTAATTTCTTATGAGAATTATTTTGATAATATGGCTTTTCTATTACAACTAAGTTTTTTAGCCGAATGAACATTTGTAGGGATTACTCTTTATAATTTTATAGACATTTTGGAGGAAATTTAAATCGAAAGCATATTGTTAGCTCTTTAGGCTTTACATTTTCGCTCAAAAAAGAAAAAATGATAAGGCTTTGCATTCAAGTTAAAATATTATAACATGATATATGTATGTAAAAAATAAGACATAGTATCATGCATTCATAATCAATTACAAATAAAAAACAAATAAAAAAGCAAAACAAAAAAAATAAAGAAGTATAAAAACATGCATTTATTTGACAAGGAAAAGAAAAAAAAATAAAGAAGTATAAAAACATGCATTTATTTGAGGAGGAGGAGGACATACTCTGAGATTAGAGCAGCCATGCTGTCAATGATCAGTGACTTCACCTTCTGTTCAACCAAACATGCCTTAATTTGTTGCAAGCTGTTGAATTTGAAAATATAGTTAAATTCTTATTATTTGTTCTCTTATATCAATTAGCACATAAAATATGAAAAATCTGATGCAATTTTGATGGTTCCAGATGCATACTAGATAGAAAAAACAAAAGAAAGATGTCTCCAAGGCTTAATAATTCAGTGTAACACCATCTTCTATATGTATTTCTCAAGTTTTGGAAATAAGTTACTAAGCCTTATTTACGCCAGCAAATTGCCATAAAATCTACAACAGAGTCAACCGTTCACAAAATTCTCATGTGCAACAGAGGAGAAAGTGTATCATTTTGATTTGGACTTTCACATTATCAGTTGAGACGGATAAAGTTAAGTAGTTCAGGAGTGGCAGGGACAGGATGCATCTTGGCTGTGGATGCTGGGATTCGTCCATAGTTCTGCATACGCTGTACTTTTACACTCAAATATTAACCATAATTTATACAGAACTAGAATAATCCATTCATCATGACCATACTAGTATAGAATCAAAAGTCTAATGCATCTCTTACACCTACAGAGTTAAAGAATAAACAGCTAAACAAGATACTACCTTTCAGTAAATTCAGATATTGTTGCTGGCCGCAAAACCATTATCCTACCTGCAATCTACCAGAAAAGAAAGAACCTCAAGAATTTAGCAGAATGCCTCAGACTTAACGTAAGTTACTTTGTACCTTTAACATTAGCTTCTTTGTACCTCTTCCGCCATTCCTTCCTGGCGAAATAGTTCAGGAAAGCTTCTTGATCCCATTTCAATCAACCTTCAATACAACAAAATATCAGCACAATTGCAAACTCTCATAAATAATATTGTATAAGAAACAAGTATAGCTAGCAAATCATTGACAATCTCTGAAAATGATTAAAAGACCATATTACAGCTTGCCTAGAGTGCTAATGATTTTTCTACATTAATTGTAATTTGTACAAAAGAAATAATGAAAAGAGAGTACGTATACATCTCAGGCTTCTGTTTCCTTACTATCTCGATCTGTTCATACTTATATGATATTACAAAATTTCACAGAGTACTTACCTTCTTGAACTAAATTTGGATTCCAAATCAATGTAAATTATAAGGCCATCTAACCCTCCATAACTGGCAGGCAGTGAAGACAACAAAGCAAGTTTCAGGCAGAACTGCACACAAATAGACAGAAGAGGACATTGTAGAGCTTACTTATTAGTAGAGATAAACCAAGGAAAAAAAAGAATACTACTAGCTTCCTACAAGATCCAGCATCCAGATATTGGCAAGTCAGCCTTTGGTTTTTCTTAGTAAATGATGCTATTTGACTACCTTGGGGTTCAAACATTGTAGTACAAAAGGCAAAAGATGTACACATGCTATACTACGCACTCATATGATATGGACCAGATAAAAGTTTGCACTTGATTTATCTTGCATAGGCTAAGTTTGCTTTCCTAGTTGAAGCCCCTCCCTTGAAGAACCTCCACAAGTATAATATAACCATTAAGTGAACATGGAAGCAAAAGTTTTTTAACCTGTCCTAGAACCATTTTGTAGGCCTAGGCTGGCAAAAGCCAGTTTAATATGTTAGAATACGAACGAATGTCATTGACTTCCCATCCAACAACATTCTGGAATACCTCTAGATGTGCATGTAGGTTTTCACAATCTTCTCCTGATTTTGGGCATTGACAGATTTCATAAGATTTGTGAATTATAAAATGAAGTACATAGCCTACAAAATTGATTTTTCTTGTGTTATTCTTCATTTAGACAACACGCTGAAATGAGAGCTTCAACCATTTTCAAAAGCTTAAGCAAGCCTTCACAGTGCAGGCAAATGTCATTGAAACTTCTTGTGTTGCCACACAAAATGAAGATTCATTACCACATCAAATGAAGTATAGTAGCACGATATGAAGCTAAAGCAGCATATGCATGTCTCATACTCAGATATTTGAAATGAAAATTCATGTGTTAGACCCACGCAGGCAAATGTCATTGAAACTTTTAATTCTAATCTAATGTCAATGGAATCCGATCAAAAGAAAATCTAATGTCAATGGAAAATACAAATAATACCATTTGACATACCTGTGTTTTCCCGATCCCTGCAGGGCCAACCACCTCTGTCACGACACCAAATGGAATCCCACCGCATAAGGCATCATCTAATCCTTTAAGCCTTGTAGGAAGATGTCCGGCCAAGTGCTCGTGCAAGACTTTCCTTTCTAGTAGTGAAAACGCCTGAGGAAAAACATACAAATGGCAACATGTTTTCATTACATTAGGTATGCAAATGCCACCATCCTCTAGTGAATGCATATTTGTACATTTTGGAATTAGTTTCAAACAACATGAAGCACCTTTGCACTCTTGCAATTCCACCACGATTATCGACAAAAAAAATGACAGGTAAAATCGTGTAGACAACACGGATATGTCACAACTTTAAGTGAGAATCCTTACAGTTTCATAAGCAGGGCAGGTCATTTCACTTATCCATGCAATGGCATTTTGCACCTCCACAAAACCCACATCCAACAAATCCATTAACTCAAATTCAGTCAAGGACAAAGCATCCTGGTGAAAAATGACCACGAAGCGAGATTAATCGATAGAAGCACCTCAAGATTTTGAAAACGAGGTAAAACTAATTCCCAAATCCAAACGCATTAATCGGCAAAATAGAGGCTCCAAACTAGACCGATAGTCAGTGTTCTTTTGGGGCTATTGCTAAGTTGCTAACTGCAATTTCAGGATCAGGAAAACGAGACCTAATTGAAGAAATTAAGAAGAGAGTAGGAGGTGAAATTTGGGGGAATCCTGAACGGAGAAGATAAGAATACCTTGGCAGTCCTGATGTTACGAGCGGCGAAGATGTGTGCGATCGACTTGGGAAGACTCATCTCGCTGACGAGTCTGTTCGCCATCGCTATCTTCTTCGCGAATTTTGGCGCCAAACAACACCTTCGTCGGACTCATTGCTGATGCTGGTTTTTTTACGCCCCCGCTTTTTGCACACTAATTTTTGACTTTTTGCACCACGTCATTTAAAGGCGTCAGAATATTATATTAATAAAATTGCAGAAAAACGGAAACGCGAAAAAAATATTGCGTCGCGGGACGCCAGTCAACGGCGTGGTGGAGCGCCGGTCAACATTTTTACCAAGTTTAAAATATATTTGTACCAGAATCAATTTAATACATAAAGTCTATTTAGCCCAATTGGTAATTACTCACTTCTTTTAAAGGACCTCATAGGTTGAAGGTTCAAATCCTCTCAACTACATTTATTATCATTTTTAATTGATAAAAAATGTGTTGTGTAGTTGGTCAGATTTAAACCATGAACCTCATGTACACAACTAAGGCCACTTACCAATTGTGCTATTAAACACATGTGATAATTATATACTGTAAATTAATTATAACACCAGTCGCCTTTCTCTGGCCACGCCGCCCAATGGCGTCCGGCCACGCCTCCTAACGGCGTCCGGCCACGGCATTACAATTTTCCGACTCAAAATTTATTATTATTATATTGGACGCCTTTAAACGACGTCGCCGTTAAACGGCGTGGTGTAAAAAGTCAAAAACTTGTGTGCAAAAAGTCCGAGCCTTTTTTTATACACCTTTTTTTATCATGGGCTTGTTTTAACGCATAACCGGATTTGATTATAGCGCATACCCACCGTTCATTAAAAAAGGAATTGATATATGACTACAGAAAAAAGGTGGACAGATAGCTAAATTCCACAAAAAACATATGAACAAGTTAATATTGTCCATACCTTTTCAATGGCCGAATGTTACATCAATCTTAGTTCAAGAACCTTGTCTAACATTTTTTTAATGGACAGTCTACTTTCGTCTATGAAAAATATTTGGACTTTTAAACGTTATTCATGGTATTTTTATCAACCAATGCTTTGCAAAACAGATCATGTGTGCACTAAAGGCTGATGAGACGAACCTCACAACGTATCAACAAGTGTACGATGCTCGATATAAGATTACAAAGGAGTTGATGGGTGGTTGAACTGTGATACAACACTTCTTCGCTAAGACTACCAGACTAGAATACCATGAGCGACACAGAGTGAACCGGGCACATCTAGTATAAGCGATATTATGTGGACTAATCCAGAATCATTAGCTCTATCAAAGGCATTCCTAAATGTGTTTTCTCGATCCAAGATTTCAACTCTACAAGGATGACATAAATGTGCATCATGAAGTGTTCGGTTGTACGGTTATTCCGATTTCTTCTAATTAGATATCATATGTATAAACACTGTCTAAGCCTATTTCGTCATTCTCTACAAAAACTCGGTTGAGACGTTTTATCCACGGAAAATTGATGGACAGGTTCTAATTCGTCCACAAACAATTAATGGACAAATCTACATTGTCCATAGATAATTAAGACATTGTATTGTTGACCATATACACTTAATGGACGTGTAGTTGCGAGGGCAGAGCAGTTGCGGAGGAGTTCGGAGGGCAGCTCGCCTGGGATCCAACGGGAAGAGAGGTCGAGGGTGGCCAGGGATTGGAGGTCGCAGGTGGATGGCGGGATGGGGGCTGCGATGCCGGCGTCGGGGAGGGTGAGGCCGGGGATGTAGGACGGCAGGACAGGGTTTGTCGTTCACTCTTCTTTGGGGGCTGAAGGTTTTGGAAGATAGCTTTGAGGAGGGTGTTCTTGTAAATACATCTCTTTAAATAGGTGCGCTATAACTAGATTTCGATATGCGTTAAATCTGAATACTCTTTTTTTTTGGGCGAAATCTCAACTTAACCATTTTCACCCTTGAATTTTACCGATTGAGTCTTTCGCTAATAATTTTTACAAGATATACAAATCCTTAAACAACAGTTATTTAGGATCCTGAACTTTCGACTTTGTTAATTTGGAACATAAACTTAACATTAACACTATTGTGTTTTTCGATGCTAAACGTAAATGCAATAATCTCTCGTTTTCTTTTTTCTTTTATTTTATATCGCTTTTTTTCTTCCTTTAACCCCTTTATTTTTCCAAATATGAGGAATTGGGTCATTGCACATAAAATTTTGGCGGGAGGATATGCTCATGCCAAGGAACGAGTCAACAACGAGTGAGGTCGCAAGTTAGGTGCAAAGGAGGACAACGTAACGAACTCAGAGTCAATGACGTCGGTGGGTGGCAACTGGCAAGACCTCATTTTTTGGAGATGTCGGAAGTGTAAACTCTCCAAATCTGGCATAACTCTTAGGCTTTGAAAAAATTGAAAAGGTTAAAAAATAAATTAGTTAATTAGGAGATTTGAGATTTCTTTATTTTATTTTCCCTCTCTTTTTCCTATTTTTTGTATGTTTTATTTTATTTTATTTTATTACATGTATGACATGATACACATGCATGGTACACATCGCAAAACAATTCCCGTGAAAATCATCAACCAAGGATCCAATAGGTCGTGAAATTGACAAAGTTAAAAGTTCAGGGTTTTGTATTTGGACGTCGCCCGTGAAAACCAATGATCAAAGACCTAGTAGAATGCGATTGTTAGAGCATACACAGCAGTTGGCCATTTTTTGGTCTACCTAATAAACAAATAATAAAAGTGTAAAAAAGTGATTGTTTTGGCTCATGGCCGGTCATAACTATGGCCAAAATTTTGTTTGGTCTTTCTCCCACAATTTGACAAGTGGCACTAAACTAGTGATAGATATTAAAAAAATTATTTCAATGCAATGTGAAAGAAAAAAATATTATTTTTGTGAGACTTCGGGTTTTGGGTCGTTTCCGTTTTCGATTTTCTACTAATTCTCGTTCGTTCCTTGGGTAAGTTTCGGGACGAAACTTTTCTTAAGGGGGTTAGTATGTGATACTCGGTCCAGTTTTCAGTTTGTTTTTTTTTATCTCTTGTTTTTTTCTGGGGATCGGGTCGAAATTCGTAGACCATAAGTTAATCCAGTTCTTGGTGGTTAGTTAATCTATCGGTAAAAGATGTTCTAGAATAATAGCAATAATTAAAGTAATTATCTTTTTTTTTTTAAAAATAAAATAGTAATTCATGTAGCTAGCCTAAACCTAAACTAGTTATCAATCCCGTATATATAGTGCATATTAAGCCTCCGCCTCCCAATCTATTTTCTTCGTTCAACCCTACCGATCATAAGGCAGAGCGTTGGCCTCCTTTAAGCCGGTCGGTCTTTCCTTCTTGATCTTCTCGGTCCGAATGGCTTCCACCTAAACCGAGTCCTCCTTTTCCTCGAGTGCTCGTCGCTGGTTGTTTTGTCTAACCCCGTCCAACCGTCATCATTGGCGCGGGTACATATTGATCGTGGAGTTCAGCGTCTTCGTCGTGGTCGGAGCTTGGTTGCAAGGGAAGGAGCTCATCGGTGAATCGACTTCTTTAGCCTCCCGCGTTTACTCCGCATGCAGTCCTCGTAGGATGTCGTGGCTAATGGTCAAAACCAGATTCTTTTATTCCTTCTCTCCGTCCAGAGACCGTCGAGTCCGTTTTTCTTCGTCGGTAAGCCGCCTGCTCGATTGCTCAATCTTCTGCCTTTTCTAGATCATCACGCGAGGGTTCGGGTTAAGCGTCGTCTTTGGGTAGGTGTTGTCGATCGTGGTTAGTGCATGAAGGTAGGTTGTGGTGATCTGCACGTTAGCTGAGAGGGTGATTTTATTTGGAGGTGTAGTATTGGGAGGGGGCTAATTAAAGAGTAGTGCTTATACTAAGTTAAGGAATTCATACCTTACGTGGTGATAATTAATTAGTATATATGTGATTGTGTGGAGACATATTAGTTTTGCATGTGAGGATCATGGAATAAGGGTCTTGTATTTTTGCCATATTAACTAGGCGTAATTAGGTATTCTTTTTCAAAATAGGAGAGTTATTTTAAATCTAATTAAGACATTGATGGTCGTAGGTAGTACTAATAGTTACAAAGTATTATGCTTCTGTTATGATTAGGTAGTCGGAGTTAGTAAGCAGGTTGTCTAGGAAAGTGGCAAGAATGGTTAATTAATGGTCTTTAGTGGAGTCTTCGGGTAAGTGGGTTCATGTCTTATATTTGTTAAATTATAGGCTTCGATCTATTAATTCTCTTTACTCAATCCTATTCAGGGAATCTGTTTTCTTGATAGTTAATTAGCGTCACAAAAAGCTTGCATGAGTTCGTCAATGAGGTAAGTCGATTTTCGACTTGCTCGGTTCTATTCTATCTTGTTAGGTTTTGCACTGTGATTGTAGGATTGGTTTTGGGAACTAGTCCTGATCGATCTTTTGAAATGTTTTAATGTGTGCCTAGGATTTTTATAAAGTTTGAATTTGATTACCAGTATTGTCGATTGTGTTTTACTATGCTTTATTGAGTATGCGTGATTGCTTGTAAGAGTTCATCAATGCTTAAGGAAAGGCCGGGTGCAATGATGAAGAAGGGTTGCATCGACAGGCAGACGTACAATGATGAAGAAGGGTTATAACGTCAGACCGGGCAATGGAGGGTGAAGGGTTGCATTAACGGTCAGGAGCGCAAAGTTGATGAAGGGTTGCAGCTCCGCCTCACTAGGATAGTGAGTGTAGGTATGTGTTTGTGTGAGTATGGGCGTGTAAGTGAAGAAGCGTATGTCGTTGTGTGGAGATGGTCGGATGTGAAAGCAGGAGGGTGTAGGTGTGCGTATGTGTGAATGTGTGCGTAAGTGAACTTGTAATTATAATTATGTTAGTAAATGGAATGTGTGTGACTGACTGAACCTAGGACTGGATTTAGAGTTATGTGTGTGATTGTGGACTTTTGTTTGCCGACCTTAGAATAAAACTGTTTTTGAAACGTCCTATGGTTGCCGTGCTTAGTCTAGCTTGGTAGAGTAGTAGCTGACCCCTCGGGGAACTATTTTTCATTCCAGGTATTCAGGGGATTCGTGTAGGGACTTGGCGGATCGGTGATGCGAAACGACGATGCGTGTCATAGAATAGTTTAGGTTTCGGGAAGGGTTGATGTTATTTTAATTCATGTTATTCGAACTATCTTGTATGGTCTTATATGGTAAGTTGCTAGTTGATGTGCATGGGTTTGGGGGAAGTTCGTATCTATTAGTCATGTACTGGGTTGATCATGAAATGTTCTGTAAAAGTTTTAATTTCGTAATACGAGTTGGATGTTTTCAACGTTTTCTCGCCGTGCCCGCGTTGCAAGATCCTAATGTTCTGCTGTCGAACCAGCTTGGTAGCGCCTCGTGAGGTCTACTACCGAGTAACGCCCTGTCAGAAAGACGGGGTGTTACAATTTTTTAATTTGATGACCAAATTTATTTGGCCAACCAATAAATGTAGTCTTAAGCTAGGGGCTAAATTGGCAAAGTTGAAAATTAAGGGATCAAAATGACTATTCATCGCAAGTTTAGGGATCTGTGTGTATTTTTCCCTATTTTCGTAAAAAAATTGAGAAACGATTTAGAGCATTCGAGACATGGATGCTCATTTGCCCCATTGAGACAGGGATCCGCGGGGACTTGTTCCTAATGGGATGGGGATTCCCGACTTGGTGGGGAGCGAGGCGGGTTTTAATTCCTTGACGGGGATGGATGAGGATGGAAAATTTACTATTTGTCCCGTTTAACCCCCAACTCCGATATTATTACTCTTTAGAGGGACGCTCAGGTATAATAGGTTTTGTGGTGCAACATGCGGATTCAAGGGACGTTGGATTAAAGTTAATCAAGGGTGATTAATTAGGCAACATGATAAGAAAAATAGGGAGGGGAGATTGGATTTATGGGGATTTAATGTTAAAAGGAAGGTAGCGGATTTATAGGGGGGGAGATTTGATTGCAGATTTAAATTACAAAGACACGTTTTTTAAAAATGGAAGTTCCTTGATTTTAGTGATTAACAAGAATGAGAAGATTTTTTTTGAAAAATAAATAATTTACCATAAAATTCAAAAACCGTATTGAATCTTAGAAAATCTATTAGTCAATGTTTAAATAACTCTGTACAACGGTTTGAATAATTACAGAGTTGAACATGTTTTATTGCTTGATAATTTTTTTCTAATTTGGTGTGCTCATATATTACTATGTTGAATAAGTACTTGTCTTCACGTGAAAATTAATTCATTATAAGTTGAATCATTACGTATTAAAATAAAAACGATAATAAGCTGAACCATTGAATATGTACATGTAATGCATTGAATAAGATGAAAATAAGAATTGTTACAACTCGAACAAATAATACAATAAGTTTGAAAAAGTACATCTATTTTTTAATATACACTGATATGATAAGAAAAAAGTCATTGTCTTTGTCTTTAAAATTTAACCATTACTATTTCATCATCCTTCTTGAATAACTGCATAACAAAACTCACATATATGAATAACAATTTATGCATAAGTGCATTTTATGATTTGAATAAGTTGGAATCAGTTCTGAAATTTTTTGATATTTATGAATAAGTGCATAAGTGCATTAATGAAAAAGTCAGATATATTGTATTTTATTAGAAGCCGAGTTTGAATAACGAATATGTGCTAATATTGTTGAATAAGTGTTCATCATATAATGCAAAACTATCAAAACGAAAAACATTATCGTAAAATTTGTCTTATAATTATTGAAAAACAGTATTATACAACATGAAAAATACAGAACAATTAATATCTGTTATTTGAAAAGTTATTATCAATATGTAAAAAAACACAATAGACACGCATGAAACAGAAATGAAAAAACACTCTTTTCATCTTGTAATGAATAAGTCCTTGTAAATATTTGAAAAAGATTCAGAGAGAGAAACCATTACATATTTGAAACTAATATGTGAAAAAATTGTCTTATAATCATTGAAAAACACTATTTTACAACATGAAAAATACAGAATAGTCTATATGTGTTATTTGAAAAATCGCTATCAATATGTTGAAAAACATATTAGACATACATAAAACAGAAATGAAAAACATTCATTTTATCTCGTAATGAATAAGTTTGTGTAAATAGTTGAAAAAGATTTAAAGAGAAAAACCATACATGTCTTCCCGACGATCTCTTCCCGTCGATCTCTTTCAAGTTGCATCCATACATGTCTTTGTTCATGAACTCAAATCATAAGAACTCAAATCGGATGCGAACGAATGTAATCTAAAACCAAGCACAACCGTCATTATGAATCGCAATTTTTATAGAATGTAATCAATTGAACCCTAATAATCACTATAAACAAGAAGATTGTTGATTCAATCCCTAATAATCACTCAATTGAACCAAATCTAACCCCAAAAAGACTAATTGATTCAATATAAAATTATCAACTTGGTAGTATGAATCAAACCGAAATTACAAATAACGCAACTAAAATCAAAGCTTCACTTACCTGGAAACCGAAGACGAAATGGTGTGATTTCAGGAGAAGATGGGTACGAGTATATGTTCCACATATAAGAGAGATGAACGCAGATGAAAGAGGGAGAGGAAAATGTTCCATAAATCAGATATGGATGAAGATGAAAAATTGTGATTTAGAGAGAGTGTGTGTCAATAAATGTGGAGAAAATCGTGGGATTATTTTTCAAGATATGGAAAGAGTGATTTTCTAGCAATTTAGGATATAATTGTGTGTTTCTCACCCATTTTAAAACTGTGCACCTTATTTCCCCTCAATATTCACCATTAATTAACCTCCATCTAATGGTTTTAATTGCACCGCATGTTTTACTCTAATTGTGTGTTTTACTAGAGCATTATTCTATTACTTTATTATCTTTATATATAACTATTTAATTTAGAATAATGCTCAAGTAAAACACTCTATTAGAGTGTAACATGCGATTTAACGAGGGCCTTTGGATCAACTTGATTAAACGGGTGAGATTAATCAAAAAGAGGGTGTATTAGTGGGTTTGGGTGGAGAAGCACTAGATTATTGCTAGAATCCTGCTAGGAAGTTGCAATCCCGTTTTTTTTGGGTAAAAAAATATCTTGATCTACATTTTAGCCTTCTTTCCTTCTAAATGCGTAAATATTTTTCAATCACTTTTTTCTCTTACCTCGTAGAATCCTCCCATCTTCATCATCGTAGAAACGACTAGCCTCCATCCTCCATCGAAGCAACCTTCTTCAACATAGACAAATTCCTTTGATTAAAGCATTCTTGGTAAGATTTCCTTACTCCTCTGCTATTTTTGTTGATTTTTTTGCATTATAAACCTAGACGAATTTGGATTTCGGATTTTAGGGTTTTGAATTTGATTTTTCAGTTCACGAACATCGATTTGCTTGTGTATTTGTGTGAAATTGCTTTAATTTAGTGTTAGTCTTCTTAAACAATCTATGCAATTTGTCGATTTGAAGCGTGTATGCAATAGATGGGGTTTATGTGACCATCGATCTTGTTGGTCTGTTTTGGGCTTTTTGGTTGTTCTTGAACTTCAAATGGGTTTTAACTGAGATTTGTCAATTTTTTTGTATAGATCAATGGCGAAGTCTCCAAGTGACAAGATCCACAGGAAGAGGAAGGTCGAAGAGGTACATTTCGTTCGTTCTATGCATTTTTGTCTGAATTTTTATTATGTGAATAAGTATTGTGGATTGTGTGAAAAATTTATCTCTTTAACTAGCAAAAGAATGATAATACAACAATGATGACATAGTTTTTCAAATCGATTGTGCATCTTGTTCTTCTATGGGTGTGTAGTATTAGATGCAACTTGAAAGAGATCGTTGGGAAGTTGTGTATGGTTTCTCTCCTCGATTCTTCTTCAACTATTTACACAAACTTATTCATTACAAGATAAAATGAGTGCTCTGCATTTCATTTTCATGTATGTCTGTTGTGTTTTTCAACATATTGATAACAATTTTTCAATAGCATATATAAATTGTTTTGTATATTTCATGTTCCACAATAATATTTTTCAATGACTATAAGACAAGTTTTTCACACATTAGTTTCATATATATAATGGTTTCTCTCTTTGAATCTTTTTCAAATATTTACGCGGACTAATTCATTACAAGATGAAAAGCGTGCTTTTTCATTTATGTTTCATGTGTGTCTACTATATTTTTCTACATTTTGATAACAATTTGTCAAATAATGGATATAAACTTTCTGTTTTTTCATGCTGTACGTATAATAGTGTTTTTCAATGATTATAAGACAACTTTTTCACATATTAGTTTCAAATATGTAATAGTTTCTCGCTTTGAATCTTTTTCAAATATTTACACGAACTTATTCATTACAAGATGAAAAAGTGATTTTTCATTTCTGTTTCATATGTGTCTAATGGGTTTTTCTACATATTGATAACAATTTTCCAAATAATGGATATGAATTGTTAAGTATTTTTCATGTTGTACAACAATGTTTTTCAATGAATATAAGACAACTTTTTCACATATTAGTTTCAAGTATGTAATTGTTTCTCGCTTTAATGCCTTTTCAACTATTTACACGAGCTTTTTCAACTATTTACATGAGGTGTCTTATTATGCATAAATTGTTATTCATTTATGTGTGTTTTGTTATGCAGTTCTTCAACAATGGCGATGAGGTACATATGGATGAAGTTTGAAGACATTGATAATGTTTTTTTTTTCATAGTAGTGTACATTCCAAAAAATAGATGTACTTATTCAAATCCAATGTAGTATTTATTCGAGATGTAACAATCGTTATTTTTGTCTTATTCAATGTATTACATATACATATTCAAGGTTCATATAAGATTCTTATTTTTGTTGCATTCATCTTTATTCAACCTATAACGAATTGATTTTCACTGTAAAACAAGTAATTATTTAACCGTAATAAAGTAAACTGTAAAACATGTTGAGCAATATCATTATTCAAATCAACATACAGAGTTTTTCGAGTAGATATTCCAAATATTTTCAGCTCAATCATTTTCATAAAAGATTCCCCTCCCGATTTTCTCTCCAATCAAATCCCATAAAACACGTTTTTACCTTAATAGGAGCCACGTAGAAATAATCAAATCCTCCCCTAAAATTAATCCTATTGTGTACCCTCAAATCTCACCATCTATTTAGGTTGATCTAACGGTTCCCCTCATACCTCATGTTGTACCCTAATAACTATCTCACTTAAGCGTTCCTCTTTAATTTATACTAAAACTATTCAAATCACAACGATTTTTACTAAAACTATAGGTAAAATATTATAAATTTTGTTTTTAGACCGAAAGTAAGTATGTACTATATTTATCAAAGTTGAAGACCTTATTATATTTACATTCTCTATGATGTGTTTGTTAAGATTTTTAAGTTATGTATTTTCTAGTTTTAATAATTTTGGATGGATGATTTTCTAGTTATAATAATTTTGCATGAATGATTTGTAATATAATTTTTGAGCTTATTCATATATATATATATGTTATAAAGTAGAGATATGTTTTAATTTTTATTAGAATATGAATTAACGGCGAGAAATGTTAAAGGTAAATAAGACTCTATTAGTAAAAAAAATAGTAACAAATGGAGCCTCATTAACCTATCTGAACTCGAAGAGTATTCCCTGGCCCGCTGTCCGTCGTCGGGGATTAGTTTGGGACAGGATGGGGAAAACTAATAGAATGTGGAGATGATGAGGATGGAGAATGCATTATCCGTCTCGTCCCGCCCCAATGTGCATTCCTAATCCATCGAGGTCTCTCTCACATGCTTGCTATCAAAGTAAAATAGAAAGAAATAAATATTTTATTTATGAGGCATTAATACAATATAAAGGAGAACTCAAATCTTTGTTAGAATTTGAACCACATCATCAAGGCTGAATAAAATAGTAATTTTACTTTTTTAATTGGTTCCCCTAAAATTAATCTTTCTATCCACATGATATCCACTATAATACAATATAAAGCAAAACTCAAGTCTTTGTTAAAATTTGTATCATGCCATCATGACTGAATAAAATAATGATTTTATTTTTTAATTGTTTCCCCTAAAAGTAATCTTGCTATCCACTAGATATCTTATCAAATTTTGGATATCTTTGATATCTTGTTAAATTTGATAAATTAAGAAAAAATAATTCTTATTTAATTAATTAAAATGTTTTCAATTTAGGCAAAGTGATTTTTTTATCATTTTTATGAGGATTCCAAATAATTAAGTAAAATAATGGATTGTGTAATTGAAGTGACTGTATTTTATTTATGTATCAATAAAATAAAAATAGGCATGGTATTAAATATAAATGGAAATCTTTATAAATTAATACAAAAAACTATCTCATTAAATACTATTTGGAAAACTAATCTTACATAATAATATTAGTTTTTATAACGGCCCATGCCCCAAAATAACTTTAAAATGATAAAAATGCCTCTATTTGTTTAAATTTGCATCAATGTCCAATTTAATGGCAAAGAGTGCCCGATTCCTCTCTTTTTTGATTTTTATTAAAAAAAGTAATTTCATTTAAAAACTATTTCATTTATCCATTACAAAAACAAATATAATAAAAAAAAGAAAAAAAATAATGTGAAAGCTGTAGAAGTTTCATCGACACATATGCCTTTGCTAGCTCGACATGGCTAGGGTCCTTTTCCACTTGCAGTAGCACGACAAGGGCAGCTTGACCTAGATACTCAGCGTCATTCCGCCGGATCCGTATGAGCAGCTTGACCTAGCTCGCAAGCTCACATCCATGGCGATTGCCTCTCGTGTCTCCAAGCTCGAGTCCGAGACCGCTTTCCTTAGGCGAGCCATGTCCGAGAAGGCTCGATTCGCGAGCTTGAAGAGAGGGCTTCTCACCTCGAGAAGGCGTTTCAGGGGGCGGATTCCACGCTTAAGCCTGTGCTAGACGAGAATGTAAGTTTTCAGCCCTAATTTTAGCGATGATTTTCGAGTCGCTTGTTTTCTCTGCTGAGTTTTCGTTTCCGGATTGTGAGCCTTTAGTGCTATCATGCCCCAGCTGCTCAAACAGTTTCGAATGTCCAAGCGTGTTCCAATCCTTGTGTAAAGCAATCGACAAGGGCGATAATGATGTGGTAGCATCACCCCAATGCCAGATTTTGGTTAGACATGCGTTGCACAAACTGCTCAAAGGATGGAAAAGTTGGCATCATATCACCTGCAAATGTTGCCAACCAGGTCAAAAGGCAAGCAGATGGCTTCAACTCAATTTATTACAACGGTTTAATGATGGTTAGTCTCTTCCATTACTAGAAACATCGTGGCTTGAACCGCAAACATCTGATTTTGTGTTGTTGCTGGTGTTTGCTGATAGTAAAACTAATTAATGCAGGAGAGAGACTCGCTCTCTATGATTGTCAAGAAGCTGACTCGTGATTTGAGCAAGGTGAGATGCGTTCTGAAAAATTGTTTGTGAAATTGGATCTGTTTGATTATCAAATTCCATATTGAGACTCACTACAATTGGTTTGGGAGAATTCATCTCCTTGCTGAATGGTGAATCTAATTGCTATCCTTTGCTATGTAGAGTTTTTTTTTTAAACCAAGAACTCAATATGTATATACCATGTACAATTTTGTGAAATTGCTAAGCAAAATGTTTGCTAATTTAAATGATTTGGTTTAGGTAATAGGCTTTGGCATATTTGTTAATGTCAAGATATTTGGTGTTATGGATTTTTTGAAACTGAAAAGTGGTAACAGTATTAGTGAGCTAATACATATCATGTTTTTTAACATGATGTTGTGTGTCTCTACCCAATTATATAGAATTTTCTAAATTATATACCACAATTCATCACTAAATTTCACAGCTTTCCTGGCAAGGCTTTGGGAGTAAACTTCTGCAGTGGAGCAGCTCAAGCTGATGCCCCAGCTGTAGCTGCACCTAAGGTAATAATTATTGCATAGCTGTATATTTTTTCATCTGACCTCTTTAAAGATCCTTTATTTTGTATAATCTATAAAGGCTCTTGGTGGCTCAACAAAAACCAGCAAAAAATGTTGCTTTGTCTTGATAATTATCTAACCTGGTCAAGAATGCTATTCTATTTTAAGACCATCATGGTGAATATTGGAATATCATTATTTCATTTCATGTTCTAGGCTATACCCGCCGATGATGATAATGATTTGGATCTCTTTGGGGGTGAAACGGAGGAAGAGAAAAAGGCAGCTGAGGAGAGGGAGGCAGTAACTTAGAAGGCAACAGCATTCAAAAAGAAAGAGAGTAAGATTCCCTTGCCTTTTGAGTTAAATTTCAATTGTTTCTGCAATACTAAACATTGTTAGGAGAAATTAAACTTATTTATTCAAGAATTTGTGCTGCTTGTTTACCTCTTTTTGTTTTTTATCTTGGGATTCAATTTTTGCTGTAGGTGGAAGCAGTGACGGACGCAGAACGAATTTAAAGGGGGGGCACGACTTGTCTCGGAGATTCAATCGAATCAATAATAACCGACAAATTTAGTTACTTAATACCTTAAATAGTATAAAAAGTCACTTATTTATCAAAAAATTATATTACGTATGCTATCTAATTTATGCAAAAAATGACTACTTTATAGGAAAAAATTGGAAAGAAATACATTCGATGTGAATAAAAAAGTAAAATGATGCTATGGGGAATTGAACCTTGGTGGAATAAAAACAAAATTGAACAATAAACCATCTAGACTAGTTGATCTTTATGTCATATTAATACCAATTAAGTTAAAATATATTCATATTTAACCTAAAAATACACATATATATATACTAGTAATACCCGACGAAAGGGGGGGCACGGGCCCATGCATGACCCCCCCTGTGTCCGTCTATGGGTGGAAAGTCATATGTGCTTATTGGTTTAGGTGCTTTGTCTGGGTTGTTAATTTTCTAATGTGATCAGTAAGCAAATTTCTGTCTCTTCTGCTTGTAGGATGGACAACCAAATGATAGAAAAATTGGAAAGTTATGTGAACATGCTACAAAGAATCCTGTTCAAATCCCGAAGGTACAAAACTGGGGACTCTAAAGCAGCCATTTCTAAACCATCTTCTTTTTCTCCTTATGGCTTCTGATATTCTTTGTATTTATTGTGTAGATTACAATATATCTTAAAGAAAGGTTATATAAGGAATTGCGTAATGGGCACCAGAAAATGGTTAATGTTATGGAGGCTTACAAGATGTTTTTAAGCATCTGTTCAAATCACATGTGAGTGTTCCCCTTGACAATGGTTCATGGCATTTAACGTTCTCTGGGTCTATTTTTAGCAGTATTTGCAGAAGGTCTGATTCAGAATACTTGTTGCATTTGCAGGGTATTTCTTGCCTCCAGTGTCCTCAATGTAACTGACGAACTCTTGGATAGCTCATAGCATGATTCTTTGCATGTAGCTGGATGTCAAACACTGTCTAAGTTCATTCGCATCCAGGTAAAATGACGTGCCTACCCTACTTAGACATTTAATATTCAATAGTCCTGAATTTTGTGATGCATATTAAGTTTCCATGTTGCTTCTTTCTATTATGCCTTGAACTTATGTCATGAGGACGAGGTGAGCGAAAGCAAAATATTTGGTTTATTGAGACAATATGGAAGACAATTTGAGGCATGAAACATGGTCAATAGTGAGAATCCCCTAAGCTGAAAGGTTTCATCCATGCACTTGTGGAATTCGCGGGGTAGATGTTGTTCTTTATAAATTTCTTGAATTGTTATTCAAAGAATCATTGCTTACATTCTTCAAGTGGATGAATCTGTTGCTGCCTGCTGAAATAGCTCATTCTTCTTGTGTGTTATATTTCTGTGATGTTTTGCTTTAAATAACCATTTTCCTTCCTCCTTCCAGGCACGTGCAAACATCAAAAAAGTACACTTTTTGCTATTCAGCCCTGTTGACAAGCGTACTTCCATCACATACATTGATTCGGATGGAAAATGGTACAGAGCGAGCAAAGGAGCTCCTGAACAGGTATATATCTCCTCCGTTAAACTTCTTGCACACATTAGATAAGTTCAAAACATCTAACCTTATTATGCTAACCCACCATTCAGATTCCTGAACTATGCCAAGAGAAAGATGAAATTGCTGGAAAAGTGCATGCCATCATTGATAGGTATGATTCTATCTTACATCGTACTTTATTTTTTTACCTAATACTATATTTTACTTTATCTTCTACCTGATTCTATGTTACATCATGTTTTAATATGAATCTGTATTTGACTAGTAGTAGATACCTCTAAGAATAAGAGGCATCACATTAACAATATATGCACTGTCAAAACTAACATTTAAACAAATAACAATATAAAATAGTATCCAAACAAATAACAGAAAAAATTTAGTTCAACAAAACTACAGGAAATATGTTCAAACCTAAAGATAAATCTTAGAAACAAAAACATAGAAGCAAAAGATAATAGTTCTAACTAAGCACCTAAATTATTTAGATATTCCTATAGCTGGAAAATAATAGTTCTCTAAGAGAATAATTTATCGTAATAGTAATATGGGAGCATAAGTCATTAGGACACTCGCCTTGAGTTTGGCTGACGCCTTAAGCAAGTAATCCTACTATGCCCCCTAATTCCGCAGTTTCCGCATCTCTTTGTTCTGGACCAATTTCTCTCCCAATGAGCCTTGAACCTGTTAATCTTCGGCCTTCCAACTTGCCTCTTTACCAGCGGTGGAAGACATGTTGTTGTTGACATTGAATTCGGAACCTCCCAACGATTAAACGGAGGCACAAGATGAATGGTTTCCTTGTAAACTTCTTTCATCTTTTCATTCTTATACACGGGACTCACAAGATCTGCAACATCCACACCTCTATTCTTTGCTACTGCAATTGCATGACTGCATGAAATTTTGTCAATCTGGAATACACGACAGTCACATGTCCCAGCATTTAAATTAACTTCGAACCTCTCATTACCATCAGATACCTCAACTTCAAACTGACTAAGCCTATTTACCCTCATTGTTAAGGCACTTAGGTATCTCAAATCAATGATCTTTGTTATTTCCTCCGTCACCACCTCATTCCATTTAGCTGCATCTTCTCTCCTTTCGCAGAACCAAGATGCAGAAGTTTCTAGTATCTTGTCAAACATAGCAACAATAGGCCACCCACGCTCTTCCTTATACACTGAATTTATGGTTTCAGCATTGTTTATGGTCATGATATTGAACCTATTAGCTGGGAAGTGTGCCCTTGCCCAGTTAGCAAATCCAGCATCTTTGACATATTTAGCCACTTGTGGTGCATCATTAGAGAGTTTTGCAAAGTGGCTGTTAAATTCTTGCACTGTATAGGCCTTAGCTAGCTTAAGTGCATAGGTTCAACAAGTCTCCCCTATGGTATTTTGCCTTGAAGTTTTGATAAATATGAAACATGCAATTACTCCAGCTAAAGTGTAACTTCTTCTCAAACCCTTAGCAATGCTTGCATGGCGATCAGAAACAAACACCACTTCAGAACTATTTGGGTACTACAACTTTCAGCTCTTTGAAGAAAAATGACCATGATGCATCATTTTCACTATCAACCACTCCAAATGCGAGAGGATAAATACCTTTGTTTCCATCTTGAGCTGTGGCAATAAGAAGATGGCCACTGAACTTTCCACTCAAATGAGCTTCATCCACTGATATCACCTACAAGAATAATATTTATATTTTTTATTTTTTATTTTTCATTAGATATAATTGACAAAAAGAACAAAAACAGAAACTGCTGTATTATAAAAGACTCCTTCTGGCAAAAAGATAAAAAAATTAAATCTGCTGCCTTACAGAAATCTCTTTGATAGAAATAACAAAAATTGCATTTGTGGTATTTTTCATCAAAAGTTAAAACTGTTGCACTACAAATTTCTCTTATTGACAGAATTATATAAAATTGAAATAGCTGTAATGCAGAAGTCTCTCACTAACAAAAAAACAAAAAAGTTGAAAAAATTGTTGTATTTTCAACAAAACTGAAACTGCTGAACTACAGATATCTAGGTCTGACAGAAATACCTATAATTGAAACAGTCATACAGATATCTAGCTCGCAGAAAAAGAACAAAAATTAAAACGATTATATTTTTCATAAAAATTACCTTTTTCAAATGTGGAACTGCATTTATCCATGCACCTAAAGTCCAGAAAGCATATTTGAAGCGTTAGTTAGCATCTCTTATGACCGTCGTGTGGGTGCTTGGATTAGATCGTTCTAGCATGAACATCCACGAGTACACTTTATTGTAACTTTCCTCTGCAGCACCCCGTATTATGTCTTGGGCAATGCAACGTGCTCGATTAGCTTTATAGTAACTTGTATCAATTCCCACATCTTTCATAGCTGATTGTATTTCCCTAGCTCTTGGTCCTTGCTTGCGACCTCCGAACCTATAATAGTCAAATGAGTAATCTGTTACAGATTGAGTGAAATGAAAGTATATCACAATATCCCATTAGTATATTTGGTTTCAAGCTGTAAACAGACGAGTGTACAATCTGAAAAACACTAATATTTCTTATGTAAAGCAAGTATTGATAAGATGTCCGCATGAAGCTGGCAAGTAGCATGTCTAAGTTGCTACAAATCAGCTATAAATTTTTTATGCATAGTATAACTTAATGATCCCTATCTGTCTCTTTGAAAAAAGACTTCTTATTATGCTTATAATTCGAGATTGATGCAATGTAATTTACTTAAGAAAAACATTTGTGTGCTAATTTACAAGCTGAAACATACTACATAAAATTTGAAATTCATCTTAGAGTTTCTTATGAATCACCAAAATCGAACTTTAAAATTCAGTACACATAAGATTCAGACATGATTTCAATTCCATAAGCTTAGTTTTTCTACCTTGATAATACTTTTTTGGCCATTATTGCTGCAGTGGCTTATTTGTTGTGGTTATGCCTGTATCTCATTCCACAACTATGAACTCCCACAAACTTTCGCACCACAAACATCTTAGTGTCACGATATACTGAACCACGACAACTGAATGTGCATGTCTTGTCGATGCAGCCTACAACATATCTTGTTTTGTCTGACTTCTTCACCTTTATCTCGAAACAATCCCGTAATGCTACTGAAGTTACAGCATCCTGAAACTCTTTCTTTGACTGGAAAAAATCACCAACACGTATTTCATTTCTACCATTAACACCACCAGCGACATCTTCATCCTTAAACTTAGACCACTCATCTTTCATTCCATGTGTACTGTAGTACCTTTGTTCCGCCTCTTCTATGGCCCCCACAAAATCAGAAACTATATCATCTCCAAGGTTTGACTCTTTACTTGCAGCACAATTATCCTCATCATCATCATCAGGAACTATAATCAATTCTGAACTCATATGTCTTGTTGCAGACACAACTTCTTCATCATCGCTACTTAGAGAAACAACATTCGGTTTGGCAGATTTTTTGCAAAACCATTTCCTATAGGAGTCTGTTTTGCTTTTTGCATCATTCTTGGTTGCTGATCTGTTTTTTTCCACCTCAAGTATTTCAGCTAGTGTCCTATCATCTTGCATTATTCCACCTTCCACCACTAAACTCTGACCCTGCGATATGTGGTGCAGTTAGAGGCACATTCATTTCATGGTAGATTCGTTCCAGCCTCATACGTGAAGGGTTTCTCCTCAAATCCGTCCATGTTATCATTGTACTTTAGCTTGAGGCTTGTGTAGATTTCTATTGCCAACACACCATCTTTAGCTGATTTAATACTCAGAAACTTGAATGCCTCTAAATCATCATCGTCATTAATATCAAAAGGTGGGAGATTTTGGCTCAATGGTGACAAGTATTTCATACAAAGCTGGTACCTTTCATGATCAACTGCCAACTTCTCAGCAATCTTGTTTTTCAATGCATCAAACTTTATAGTATCAGTTAACATTATTGCTTTTGGAATTCTTTCCCCTTCATAAGACCAATTGTCCCCAACTTTTCTCCATTCACCACCAGTAATTAAAGTGAGCAAAAGGTTCAAGCGAGCTGCAATAAAATATGAATGAATTTAATGCATATCATAGTTCTACCTAATACAAACAATTTTATAATTAGTGATTCTAAGTTTAATGACTTACGCATGTTTTTTTGGTAGGGTCGTCAACTTTTCGGGAGTGATCGTCGATGTTCTACAGCAGTTCTGGGAGAGATCACTGATGTTCTCCAAGAGTTCAAAATCTGATCGGTCTAGAGGAGAAGATTTAGGGTGCAGCAATCTGATCGGTGCTTTGCTTTTGGAAGCAGCAATCTGATCAACTTATAGGTTTTCACTCCCGTAAACAAAAAGAAAATTACGATAAGAATGAATCTGGTGTTGAAAGATTAGGTTTTCAGTTCAGCTGCAATCAAAAATACGTTTTCATTTTTTATTATTTTCCTAATAGCAGTTTTAAGAAGAAGAAAGTTACAGGATATGCTACTCGTCATGTTCTCATGATGCAGGCTTTTTTCTCCGTTGAATTTTGTCAGGTGAGTAGTAAAACCCTATCATGAATTTGAGAAAGAAAAGCAACGTATGTACAATTGATTCTCTGTTGTAGTTTGTTAAAGGAGGTTTTAATTAATTTGAGAAAGCAGCCACCGGTATGTTCTTGTTTTATTTAAAAAGATTTTTAAATTGCATTTCTTTTCTAGAAAATTAATTAAATTTTATTTGTTAATATAAAAGAAAGTAAAAATGTACAAGTAGAAATTGCAAAAAACGCCCAAAAGGGCATCCATTGCTATATAGCCAAAAAAGGGGTAAATTTTATATATCCAACTTATATTGGGGCATACGTGCAATTTCACCATAATATTAATCAAGTTGATTTAATTAATTAGTTTATTTATAGATAGAACATAAAATAATTATCAAATAAGATTTAAATTTAATTGCACTGTACATTATCGAGAAAAAGCATGCTCAGGTCCAAAATCAAGCTCAGATTAGTTAAGTTAGGGTTTATATTAAGATTGCTCATATATAGTATGAGATTTGAACTAGTGTAGCATTATTGTAGGGTGCATTCGCCACTTGTGGATATATCAGCAGAACGTGTTAACAGTAACTAGTATAGTGTTCGTTCCATGCACGAGATTATTCTTATATACGAGATTATTCTTATATAGGAAGGAATTTGATATGTATCGAGAAGCTGAAAAGAATGAATATCGTGATTTGATCAAATTAGTTAAAATTAGACAAAATATACATTTTTAATTATTTTAAAAGTTCAAATTGAGTAATATAGATAAAAAAGTATTATATATATAATAATGTGATAAACTATTATAATCATATATCTTCACCCAATAAAACGACATCTATATAAGGATTATAATCATATGTATAATTATTATGATTATGTATATAACGTATTACATTCATGTATAATATTTGTCCACTCAATCTCAATAGGGCGAGATTCAAGTGAGAATGAATCTCTTAGAGAGTAATAAGAACAAATCTAAGCCACATGTTACACGTGTGGTTGATCCACGCAGCGCGCGGCGCGTAAAAAAATACCTTCGTAGTGTAAATTTCGAAACATGATTGTGTAGTCCCACTGTTGAGACGCTATCAAGGACGCCCTAGTACTTGGTAGGGTGCCCACAACCGTCCCTTAGTTTTGTTATGACAAACTCACTTTGATTCTAATAAAGATTGTCCAAGTGTTCAGGAACGCTAGTGACAAAAGGACAACAAGTGTGTATGGGCGTCCCATAGGCTTTGGGACGCTAGCTTACAGGAAGTAAGGACCGACCAGAGACTACTTGAGCAAGGACGCAGTCCTAAGCAAGTAGGAACGCAAGCAGAGCGTCCTTACTCTATAGCCGACAGGATGACATCACTCGACAATATTTGATCATCCAAGGACACGTGGAGACCGATCCTGTAGCGGAGTCCAACACTACGTGGCGGACGATCCTGTTGCATAGTCCATCAACACGTGGCGGCCGATCCTGTAGCGGAGTTCATCATACACAACTGGATACAGGAAGTTTCCTCACCACCGCCTTACTACGTGGAGGAAGATCCTGTAGCCACGTCCTCGAAGGGCATGATCGTCCCAAGAGAAAGACGCCCTTCCCCAAGTCCTATAAATAGCCCCAAGGCATTTATTGTGACGTTAACGCTTTCAGGAATATTCAGAGAGAATCAGAAGAAAGCGACTCACTCAAGAACACGAAGAACTAACTCAAGAACTCAAGAACAGTGCTAGAACTTGTGTTAGATCGAGTGAGACCTGTAACCAAATCACAAAAACAGTTTGTAAGAGAAAACCCAAAAAGAGAGAGAGAGTTCTACAAAGTACTGCAGAACGTAGGGATAGAGTCCTTTAGTAGATTGAACCAGCTTAAGTTGTAGGCTTAGAGGAGTCCTTTACTAGTGGACTTAGGGAAAAGCTAAGTACCAGAGAACTGTAAAGACTCGCCAGTACAACTGTAAGAACGTTCTATATAAAGGAAAGAACTATTCAAAAATCCTCCAAGGAGGTAGAGGTTTACACTCAAGGACTACTTGGTGTTGAGTGGTTCCTCTATAATTCTCTGCGTTCATCTGTTAACTTGTTTAGTACTTTATTCCGCTGCATTCCTCAAGGACGCCCCTACACCTCGTAGGGACGCCAGACCAAAGGACGCCTTTACTTCAGTAAAGGACGTCCCTCAGTACTAACGATCCAACAATTGGTATCAGAGCAGGCGCTCTAGATTCTTACTGAGTTGCAGGTTAAAGATGGACATGGAACCGATTGGAATCTCTTTTGTGAAGCCTCCGCGCCTAACGGACGGCAACTTCAACCGCTGGAAAATCAGATTTGAGAACTTTGTAAGGAGTCAGAACTATCAGTGCTGGAAAGTAATCATGAAAGGCGACCTTGCCGTTCCTACTGATAAGAAGGACAAAGAGGACGAGTGGGGTCTTGATGAATTCAAATTGATGGAAACAAATGCAAAGGCTATGTGCTTCCTTCAAGCGTCTCTTTGCGAGAGGGATGCCACCAGAGTCAGCAATTTGGCAACTGCCAAACTACAGTGGGAAGCTCTTGAAAAATTCTACGTAGGAACTGCTGAGATGAGGGAAGACGTTCAGCTTGAAATCAAGAGAGAGTTCTATGCTTTCAGAATGCTCCCCAATGAAACTGTGAACGACTATTCATACCGTTTTGAACAACTTGTTACCAAGATGAGGAACCTGAGCGTTCCTGAAGCTGAAGTTTCAATGAGAAACAGAGTTCAAGTGGTCATAGACGGTTTAACAGGAAAGTGGAACTTTGATAGAACCACGTTCAAGGAGAATACAGCTAACAAAACTCTTGACATGGAAGAGATCTACGGGAAGCTAAGAGGATATGAAGCAAGACGGAACTCCGATTTGGCTGAGCTAGCAAGGAATCCTCAAACAGATCTAGCATTGATGACATCAACACCAGAGTACGCTGAGTATCTTCGTCGTCAACAAGAACTCGCTATGATGGTGGAAGCCAATAAGAATGAGAACCGTGAAAGGATGCGCATTCAAGCATTGAAAGAGAAAGAAAGCAAGACTAAGGAACAACTTGGAGAAGAGGAAGGACTTGTTCTCTTTAACAAAGTTCTGCGTTCTTTTGGCAAAAGAAACAAACAAATCAACAAACACAAGATGCCTTACAAGAAGGAGAGTCCCAAGTATACTGAGGCAGATATGAAAGAACTTACTTGTTATAAATGTAACAAGAAAGGACACTTTGCCAAAAAGTGTACAACGGGAATGCCCGCAAAAGAAATGAAGACAAAAGCACTCATCGGAGCGTTCGCATCTGCATGGGATAATGGTAGTTCTTCTGATGATGATGATGAAGAACCTGATGAGCAAGTGGCGTACATGGCTTTGGAGGATGCCACAGTTCTTGAGGAGGACGCTTCGAAATATGAAAATGAGGTAACCCGTGAGTCTATGATGAGTTCCTTAGAAAATTGTTCTAAATCCAAGCTCATTAAACTTATTGGAAGAATCATGGAAGAAAGTGTTATCATGCAACATAGAATGGATGAACTTGAACTTGAAAATGAAAATATTGTGGTTGAATGTGAAAACTGTATTTCAATGACCATTCAATTAGAGTCCTCATGTGAAGAAACTAAGTCCCTAAAAACTGAAATCATGTGTCTCAAACTTGAGAACGCTAAGCTTAGGGAAGAAGTGAAAATGATGGGTAAGAGTCCCATAGTTGAAGAAGTTAGACCAATGGTCTTTGTCCCAGCTAAGAGAGGTCTAGGTTATGAATCTGACACTAAGAACTCTCTTCCTAGTGACTTTGAGGCAAGCAAAACTTCAGAACTTGAACTTGAAAGGGAGAAAACCAAAAACCTTCTTGAAAGAATTGGAGTCCTAGAGAGTGGAGAGATAGGAAAAGAGGACTACTACACTAACTCCACTAGTCATAGGATTTACACGAAAATCGCTAAAGGGGAAGGTTCTAAAGTCTGTGATCCTCAAAAGATGAAAGAAAACACAATTCATCATCCCAACAAGAAGTACTACCTCGGTACGTACTATAGGACGTGTTGGTACTGTGGACAAGGAGACCACTTCAAATTTGAGTGTGAAAAACTGAAAGAAGATATTGCAAGTGGAAAAGCTGCTAGGACTAACATTGAAAATGATAAGTCCGTCCCTAAGGTTAATCCTAGGCGTTCTAGACGCTCTAGGAACTCTTTCCGCAAGCATGCTACTTCAAATGATGTTAATTTAAATGACTACATGCCAGAACCAGAGTTCTACTTCTGTAACGAACCAGGTAAGGAACACCTTGCCTGGGTCGCCAAACACTAATTTTGTTTTGACAGGTGGAAGTGAGGGGACGCCCATGGATCATTGATAGTGGCGCCTCAAATCATATGACAGGAAGCCAGATCCATCTCACTTCTATCCAAAGTAGTGCCACGGGAGGAACTGTCTCGTTTGGCAACAAGGGCAAGGGAAAGATCAAAGGGACGGGAACTGCCATTCTCAATCCGTCCATCAAAGCTATGAACGTAAGCCTTGTTGAAGGACTAGGTTTCAACCTCCTCAGCGTTTCTCAGATGTGTGATCAAGGTGAAAACTTAGTCACTTTTGACTCAAAGGAGTGCCTTGTTATCAACAAGAAAACAAACAAAGTTGTTCTCAAAGGCGTTCGCAAGAATAACGTCTACATCTTCAATCAAGAGTTCAAGCCCAAATCTGAACTATGCCTAGCTGTTTCAAAGGAGGACGCTGATCTCTGGCATCGCCGCCTTGGCCATGCTGGACCAAGCACAATCCTTAAGCTACATCAAAGAAAACTTGTGAAAGGACTTCCTCAAATTGATCCTGAGAAAATTGAACAATGTGAAGCCTGTATCAAAGGGAAGCAAACAAGAACGTCTTTCAAGTCCAAAAATGAAGTAAGTACGAAGAAGCCGTTGGAACTTCTCCATATGGATCTTTGTGGACCAATGAAGACGCTAAGCCATGGTGGAAAGAGGTACATTTACGTTCTGGTAGATGATTTTTCTCGATTCACTTGGGTTCTTTTCTCGGCAACCAAAGCAGATTGTTTCAATGCGTTCAAAGTCTTCATCAAACAAGTGGAAGTTGCCCTTGAGACGCCTCTCAAAGCCATAAGATCAGACCTTGGAACGGAGTTTCAAAATTCAGAATTCCTGGCCTACTGTGATCAACATGGTGTCTCACACAACTTCTCAGCTCCAAGGACTCCTCAACAAAATGGAGTTGTGGAAAGAAAGAATAGGACGCTGGAGGATATGGCAAGGACTATGCTCTTGGCTAATAGCGTTCCCATGTACTTCTGGGCGGAAGCTATTGCTACAGCTTGCTACATTATCAATCGTGCCATGATCCGTCCTTTGTTGAAGAAGACGTCCTATGAGTTGTTGAATGGAAGGAAGCCTCGCATTGACTATCTCAGAGTTTTTGGATGCAAGTGCTTTGTACACAACAACGACAAAGAACGACTTGGAAAGTTTGATGCAAGAAGTGATGAAGCTATATTTCTTGGATACTCTCTCACCAGCAAAGCATATAGAGTTTTCAACAAAAGGACTCTAAAGCTTGAGGAGAGCATTCATGTTGTGTTCAAGGAGAGCGTTTCTCACAAAGAAAAACCAAGTAAGAAAGAACGCTCCTCCTCACAACAACAGGACGACTCTGAAGACGAAGCTGATGGTTGGTTCTCTGGAAAATACTATGTTCCTAAGGACGCTATTCCCAATCCTGAAGAAGTCTCAGTAGACGTTCCTAGCATTGTTGAAGGAGTTCCCTCTCGTAGTGAGTCTCCAGTTCAACAAGATGTGGTTGAATCAAGTTTACAAGGTGAGCAACGTCAAGGTGTGGACGCTCTCTCTGAGGGGGAACACACAGAGGACGCTTTTCAGGAAAACAGTGACGTTTCAGATGATGAAATTGATCCAAGATTTGCTCAATTATTTCAAAGAGAGTCTCGCTTCTCGAAGGATCATCCAACGTCTCAGATTGTCTCAGATCCTTCTCAAGGTGTTCAAACAAGGTCAGCTGCAAGCAAGTCCCAAAGTGCAAACTTAGCCTTTTGTGCGTTCAATGCTTTTGTATCAATGGTGGAGCCAAAGAACATCAAGGAAGCACTTCAGGACGCTGACTGGATTCAAGCAATGCAAGAAGAACTCAATCAGTTTGAAAGGAACAAAGTTTGGACTCTCGTCCCTCGTCCCAAAGGCAAAAATATCATAGGAACGCGATGGGTGTTCAGAAATAAGCTTGATGAGAATGGACGTGTGTCAAAAAATAAGGCAAGACTGGTGGCTCAAGGATTCAAGCAAGAGGAAGGCATAGACTATGATGAGACCTTTGCTCCTGTTGCTAGAATTGAAGCCGTTTGTCTCCTTATCGCCTTTGCCGCTCACAAAGGATTCAAGTTATTTCAGATGGACGTCAAGACTGCCTTTCTCAATGGAAAACTCAAGGAGGAAGTATATGTTGCTCAGCCACCTAGCTTCGAGGACGCCTCTCACCCAGATCATGTGTACTACTTGGACAAAGCGCTTTATGGACTCAAACAAGCCCCTCGTGCATGGTACGACAGGTTTGCGTCCTTTCTTTTGTCTTATGGGTACACTAGAGGTTCAATTGATAAAACTTTGTTTATAAAGAAAGTTCATAAGGACATTTTGATTGCCCAAGTCTATGTTGATGATATAGTCTTTGGTAGTACTAACATGAAACTTGTAGATGAGTTCAAGTCCTTAATGAGTAGTGAGTTCGAGATGTCCCTCATTGGAGAACTCAATTTCTTCTTGGGACTTCAAATCAATCAACTCAAAGAAGGGACGCGAATTCACCAACAAAAATATGTCCGTGAAATGCTTGAGAAGTACGGGATGAACACGTCCATGCCTGTCGCAACACCCTGTTCTCCCAACTCGCGTCTTTACGCAGATGAACAAGGGAAGGACGTTGATCAAAAGCTTTACAGAGGAATGATTGGCTCTTTGCTCTACTTGACTGCAAGTCGTCCCGACATCATGTTTGCCGTTTGCTTGTGTGCACGCTTCCAGGCGAATCCAAAGGAGTCCCACTTGCAAGAAGTCAAGAGGATCTTTCGCTACCTCAAAGGACGCGATGATCTTTGCCTTTGGTACCCTAGGAAGACGTCCTTCAAGCTTGTTGGCTACTCGGACGCTGATTATGCGGGTCATGTAATTGATAGGAAAAGCACCTCAGGAATGGCACAGTTCCTTGGTTCATGCCTAGTCTCTTGGGGATCTAAGAAACAGAACTCTGTGGCGCTTTCAACCGCGGAAGCCGAGTACGTTGCTGCTGCCTCGTGCTGTTCACAAGTTATCTGGATCAAATATCAACTAGAGGACTACGGTATCAATCTTGAAACTATTCTCATTCGTTGTGATAACACAAGTGCTATTGAAATTTCTAAGAATCCTGTTTTTCATTCACGCACAAAGCATATTCATATAAGGCATCATTTCTTGCGTGACAATGTTGAGCTAGGACTCATTAGTATGGAGCATGTAAGGACTGAAGACCAAATAGCTGATATTTTCACTAAGGCGCTTGATAGACGTCCCTTTGAGCATCTCAGGTTGCTCTTGGGGATGATAACTTTTAAGTAGCAAGTCCCGTTCTACTATTCCCTCAATGATTAGCTATGTTTTGTAGATTCTAAGTGTTTACGGACTGTTATGCATTGAATTCATCTTTGCAAGGACGCTAGTCTAAAACTTCATATGTTTGCTACTTTGGAACGCCATTCAAATTTTCTCTATTTTGTCTTGAAAAGAGTATCCCTGATCACCCAACCCGCATCATAAGCCGAAATGATGGGAACTCTAAGCTTACCCTAGCCGAAAACTCTGCAAAAGCGTCCTATGAGCTTCATATTTTTCTTTTACGGGACGTACTTGCTTTGTTCTCAACTGGTTCGAAAGGTGATCACAAGAACGGTAAGTTGGTTGTTGGTTTGCTTGAAGACGTAAGATTTTGCAAAGTATGAGAGAACGCTCAGTGTTTGTTGAGAAGAACGCCAGTTCAGTATTTGAGGAGTAGTTGAAGAGTCAGAAATTTGAACTTTTGAAAGTGTGAACAGTGACCGTTGCTTTTACTCAAATCTTAAGGGGGAAGTTTTGCCACGTGTCGCATAGTAAAACAGTGGTAATTACCGTTTGTGCCACCGCTTCCTCTATATAAGGCCAGAACAGTTGCTATCAAAATTTATTACGCTCAACCACTTTCTCGCTCTCAAAATTGCTCTGACATCTCTCTAGAACTCCGGCAACTTTCTCTCACTAAAGCTCATCTGAAAACATGTCTCAAAGACAGTTGAACGTGGCCGGATCTTCTACCGGCGGGAAGAGAAGAAAGCTGGTGAAGTCCCACTACATCGAGAAACCAAAACCTATCGTTCTCAATGAATCGTTGGTGGACTTCATCAACAGGAAGCCAAGAACCCTTTACAACGTAATAAGGGAACGCATGGACTTGCCAGAGATCAAGAATGATGCAACGAAGACTAAGAACTATGAAAGGTTCATTGAACGCTTCGTAGTGCCAAGTCTTCACAAAACCAACTACAAGGACTTGCCTGGACGGATGGACGATGTGCTCTTCTTCTCCCAGTTCGGAGGTGAGAATCTTGGCCCTCTTCTTGACCTTATACCAGACTTGCATAATGCAGTCTTGCCCGAGTTTCCTATGTATCCAAGGAACTCATTAGCCTTCCAAATGACCAAGAACCGAGTGCCCAGTCCCTCTCCACCTCCTCCTTCCGTCCCAACAATAACCACTAAAAAATTGCTAAAGCGTCCTGCCTCATCCTCTCCCCTCTCCAAATCTTCCCAACCCTTTTCCACTTCAAAACCAACGGAGATTGTAGACAAGTTTCCTTCCCATCTCAAGGAGGGACGCTCAAAGAAAGTTCACGACCCAAGGCCCCTCAAAAAGGCCAAGACCTCGAGCGTCCCCTCCTCCAAACCCCCCACAAAAAGGCCTAGCACCACAAAAGGCCATCCAACCTCTCCAAGGAATCCACTCCTCCCCCTCAACCAATCTCAATCGTTCAACTCCCCACTCCCCCTCCGTCCCCTCAACCATCCAAGAAAAATGCCCTCATTCCTTTCTCTTCCAAACCCCTCTCCCCCTTAAACCTGGCCAACTTTCCTTCAGCCCCGGCCCATATCTCGCCCCCAAAGGACCCCGAGACCCCAAAGTCCCGCTGTCCATCCTCCGAAAGTGGCCCGGAGGAGACAGAGCGCACACTTGAGCACACTTTTCGCCGAAGGAAGGCTGGTGAAAAGCCAAGGGTTTTGCTCGCCAAGGACGTTCCTGCGCAAATTGAGCACGTTCCCTCCTCCTCTTCCTCCTCTAGCTCATCTGAGAGCCAAAGAGGTACGCCCGCTCAGGTCTCCCCTTTCATAGATGTTGTTGGGGATTCAAATGATGAAGCGGAAGGAGATGTGAACGCTCCTACTGAACAGATAGAGGACGCTGGCGAGCACCAGGTCCCTCAAAAGGACGCCGAGCCAACTCTTTCTGAAGAGCTCGAGCGTGATGCTCAGGAAGTCCCACCCTACAACCAATCCCTCCCTCTCCTTAATCCCCTCCCAACTCCACAAGAGAACCCCTCCCCCACAATCCAAACAGAATCCCATCAAGTCCCCGCGGACGCTGAGCCAGAAACAGAAAATCAGATAGAGGCTCAGGACGTTGAGGGCACGTCCCAAGGTCAGACCTCAGGTGCCGATCAAGCCACAGCTGGTGGTGATGCAGAAAAAGAACAAGGCACAGAGGACGCTCCTTCAAAGGACGCTTCTGACAGTGACTCGGAGAAAGCTGAGGATGAGTCCGATGATGATGAGGATTCTGAGTCCCCCAAGGGCAAGCGCAAAAGGAAAAATGCTAATGTGCCCGTCAAAGTCCTTAGCCCGCTCATTTATTCTGAAGAGTGGCTAGCCTCCTTCGACGATGAATCAGTTAAGGAGTTCCTCGAGCTTCTGAAATTCCAAGGATGGCCAAACGTTGGACAACAGGTGAAGGCGTTCTACAGGGATTTGCGCTACAAGGCAAAAGATGGCTCCCTCCACTTCAAAATTGAAGGTGAGAAAGCTTCAGTAACAGAATGCCAAATCCGGTCGTTCATGGGTCTAGGTCCACGCAAGCCACCGTCCGACGCTCTTAGCTCACTTCTTGAAGGCGGCTTTGAAACGACAGACCAAGAACTGCCTCTTGTTGAGCACATATATTTCAGGGCAAAAGGCCAATAGGACTTGACAGGGTAGCTCACGTTCTGAGCAAGGTTGGCGCCATCGTTCACTACTTCATATGTCGCGCCATTCTTCCAAGGCAGGAGAAGCGTTCAATTGTGCAAGCACATGATATTATCCTCATCGACGCTATCCTAGAACGCCGTCCAATCAACTTAGCCAGAATTGCTATGCAACACATGGCCAAGTGTGGAAGGAAGAGGCATGCCTTGCCATACCCTGGAGTAGTGAAGGCAATCTTGCAGTCCCAGGATGCTTATGATGACAGCGCTCACTCTGAAGAACTTGGCTTGAAATGGAATGCTAAGAAGGGACTTGTCGAGATAAGGCACAATGAAGAGCTGCCGTCTGTGCTAAAACAGTTAGAAGCTGAGGCTGAGGAAGCCAGACAGAAAGCAGAGGAAGAACGCCTAGCTGCTGAGGCTGAGGACGCAAGGCTTAATCCTACGCCTCAAGAGTCCCCTCAGGACCAAGAGCCCGCCGTAGATCTTACAACCCTTGATCAAATGCTCTTAGGGCCTTCTTCTCCTCCCGCTTTTCCAACGGACGCTCCTTCTTCGAGTACAGATCCTCTGCCCCGTTCTGCTCCTGCTAACATCGCTCAGCATCCTCCAGCAGAACTCATGGGTGCAATAATGGACAACCAGTGCCTCATCTTCTCTGCCTTAAAGGACTTGTCATCTGCATTCTCCAAGGCTGCTGAACTTCAAGAACAATTACTCAAGTTTTATCAAGACAAGAGCCGTTCTTCGTGATTGCCACCACCCCTTTAATTCCCTATTATTTTGCTTTTGCTTCTTTTGAACTTCAAACTTATGATCTTGGTTTGTAATAACTCTAATTTTGTTTGAATGGCAATTCCACTGTTTGCTTGCATTATGATTGTTTAAGCGTTCCACTGCCTTTAGTTATGTTTTTGTGCTTAACGTTCTTATCACTTGTTATCCTTTTCGATGATGCCAAAAGGGGGAAGTGTAGTTTTGCAGAGATGCGCTATAAAATTAGTTATCTAGAATAAGCAAGTGTTAAGGGGGAACTATTAAGTGAAAGGTCTAAGGAACGCCATGCTAGAATAAACTAGAGGACGTCTAGAAAATTCTAGGACGCTTTTCTCTCCTTAAAATCCAAAAGTTAGAAAATCAAAGAATGAAAACTTGTGCTAAATGAAATTTCTCTAAGTGCTAGAGGACGCTCTTAAGTTTTCATGCATGCTAAGTTCAAACGCCAAAACTATTTTGCTAAAGAGTTTGTCATCATCAAAAAGGGGGAAATTGTTGGGACGCTATCAAGGACGCCCTAGTACTTGGTAGGGTGCCCACAACCGTCCCTTAGTTTTGATATGACAAACTCACTTTGATTCTAATAAAGATTGTCCAAGTGTTCAGGAACGCTAGTGACAAAAGGACAACAAGTGTGTATGGGCGTCCCATAGGCTTTGGGACGCTAGCTTACAGGAAGTAAGGACCGACCAGAGACTACTTGAGCAAGGACGCAGTCCTAAGCAAGTAGGAACGCAAGCAGAGCGTCCTTACTCTATAGCCGACAGGATGACATCACTCGACAATATTTGATCATCCAAGGACACGTGGAGACCGATCTTGTAGCGGAGTCCAACACTACGTGGCGGACGATCCTGTTGTATAGTCCATCAACACGTGGCGGCCGATCCTGTAGCGGAGTTCATCATACACAACTGGATACAGGAAGCTTCCTCACCACCGCCTTACTACGTGGAGGAAGATCCTGTAGCCACGTCCTCGAAGGGCATGATCGTCCCAAGAGAAAGACGCCCTTCCCCAAGTCCTATAAATAGCCCCAAGGCATTTATTGTGACGTTAACGCTTTCAGGAATATTCAGAGAGAATCAGAAGAAAGCGACTCACTCAAGAACACGAAGAACTAACTCAAGAACAGTGCTAGAACTTGTGTTAGATCGAGTGAGACCTGTAACCAAATCACAAAAACAGTTTGTAACAGAAAACCCAAAAAGAGAGAGAGAGTTCTGCAAAGTACTGCAGAAAGTAGGGATAGAGTCCTTTAGTAGATTGAACCAGCTTAAGTTGTAGGCTTAGAGGAGTCCTTTACTAGTGGACTTAGGGAAAAGCTAAGTACCAGAGAACTGTAAAGACTCGCCAGTACAACTGTAAGAACGTTCAATATAAAGGAAAGAACTATTCAAAAATCCTCCAAGGAGGTAGAGGTTTACTCTCAAGGACTACTTGGTCTTGAGTGGTTCCTCTATAATTCTCTGCGTTCATCTGTTAACTTGTTTAGTACTTTATTCCACTGCATTACTCAAGGACGCCCCTACACCTCGTAGGGACGCCAGACCAAAGGACGCCTTTACTTCAGTAAAGGACGTCCCTCAGTACTAACGATCCAACACCCACACAATGTGATTGTGTAGTCCCATACAATATGACAGTATATACACTTTCACTAATCGTACACCATATTACGTACATGTGAAAAACTCATACACAATTTAAAAGCAAGCACAATCATGATAAGTACAAATGCACAATCTTGTTTCGTGAAAGTACACAATCATCTTATAAGAAAAAGAAACAGTCATTTATCAATCACACACTTATATTTTCAGTCATGCTTTCATGTTCCAATTGAACACGTTGGAAAATACACACACAAATGAGATATAAAGCATGCACAGTCACATAATTTGAAATGTCGTTGTCATGTTAAGGAAAATACACATTCATTTTATATAAAAAAGGCATAATTATTTGTCAATTACACACTTATATGGAAAAAAATCACACACAATGAGATATAGAGCATGTAGAGTCATGTTATTTGAAAATGCACAGTCATATTAAGGGAAAGTACACAATCATCTTATATGAAAAAGACACAGTCATTTGTCAATCACACACTTGTATGAAAAAAACTCATAAGCATTAATGAGATATAGAGCATACACAATCATGTTAAAGAAAAGTACATAATATTTTATATGAAAAAGATATTGTCATTTGTCAATCACACACAATGAGATATAGAGCATGAACAATCATCTTATTTGAAATGGCACAGTCATGTTAAGGGAAAGTACACAATCATCTTATATGAAAAATGCACAGTCATTTGTCAATTACACCTTGTATGAAAAACAAATCACACACAATGAGTTATAGAGTAATGCACAGTCATGGTAAGGGAAAGTAAACAATCATCTTATATGGAAAAGGCACAATCATTTGTTAATTACACACATGTATGAAATAATCTCACACACAATGAGATATAGAGCATGCACAGTCATGTTATTTGAAAATGCGCAGTCATGTTAAGGGAAAATACACAATCATCTTATATGAAAAAGGCACAGTCATTTGTGAATTACATACTTGTATGAAAAATTCAGGAGGTATAGAGCATGCATAGTCAGTCATGTTATTTGAAAATGCACAATCATGTTAAGGGAAAATACACAATCATCTTATATGAAAAAGACACAGTCACTTGACAATTACACACTTGAATGGAAAATGCACTATTGTTTTCTCCCATTCTTTTTTTTTTCAACCTTAGAGTTCTTGCTCTACGGCCCCAAATTTTTTTCTTTTCATAAAAGCATAATAAAACGACAAAAAAAATTGATAACCAACACCTTGCTCGAGATTGCATGCTTAGATCGATTTACTTGCAATATTTGTTTATTGATTGTGTTCGTGAATGCATGAATAATTGATTTTTTTCCTTTGCAACATATCCATCATATCCCATGCAATATTGAGCATATCTCCGTAATTGATTTTGTGCCAATTTGATTGGAAGAGAACAAAATTCATTCCAATTAAGTTGCTTGTTTTTGGCAAGTTTTGATAAAGGATAAAATCCATATCAAATCTTCCTTGATTGCATATTTTTTTTAAAAAAAATAAAAAATATTGTGTCTTCAAAAGTCAAAATAAGGCCAGAAGATACAAAGAAATCTTTCCTTTTCTATTTTTCCTTTAGTAATATGGGCTTGCCTCTTCTCGTGCATGAGTAATTGGCCCACTAAGCTAACAAGGATATCGAGTTCTTGTTGGGTCAGTTTTAAAGTTGGAGCATCAGGCACGTCTTCAGGGAAGCCAACTCGGTTGCAGACTGTATTGCTGGATCATTCCACCGTGTGCCGTGGACCACGTTAGTTACTGATCCGGTCCTTATGGACCTCATCCGTAAGGTTGCCCTAGGATAGTTTCCTTGTTTTGGGACTAGCCTAATTCTTTCCTCTATCAAAACAAAACAAGGATATTTTGCATTGCTTATATAAGGCCGAACCTTTCTCTTATAATAGGTTAGACACATTTTAGTTTTGAGTTAAGTTGAGTGTAAATCCTCCTTCTTGAAACTGTGTCCACAATTGTTCTTGCTTGTTCATCCTCTTGTCAACGTAGAGATCGAGAGTTGCCTCAGTCATAATGTTGGCTTGGAAGGGTGTCCATCACGTATCCGTTTGTGTCATCTTCAACTTCCTTTCTTCCGCATCAACTCCATCCAAAGAAGACACATACCACATGATCTAGATCGGCGATACAAAGGCCTTGTCCACCATAATGAGGTCGCATCAGGAAATGAGTTAGAATTTATATGAGCCAACGTGATGGCTCATGAGCCTCTTACGGTAGTGTGGGCAAGGGCAGAGCAAAGCTTTAGGCTCAAAGGCCTACATGAGTGTAATATTCAGTTCTATCCAGTTTCGTTTCTGGACCCGTAAGTGACTCCAAGTCTTTCTACCCAGTCAAGTGAGAAGTTTTTGAGGATAAAATTTATTAGTTAATTAAAGTTTTGGGCAAAAGTTGCAATAAAGAGGAATAAAGGGATAGAAAGTAGTATTTCTCTTTTAACCTCCGTATCGTTACCGATCATTTGGAACGAAGGTTAAAACATTTGGAACGGAGGGCGAAAACATTTCCAATATATAATAATATTATATTTACGTATAGATATGGATTGGGTAGATGAGATATTTTGAGGGAGATCAATGTATGGATTTGTACGAGGAGATCAAGCCGATCAAGGAAGTCTAATTTCTTCAATGATAAGTATCGAACAGCATCGGTGATATATATAGATACGTAAGTCTGGAAAATGGGGTTTTCATTTTTCTTTCGTCCACTTCTCTCGCCTTATCCACCGAGGTGATCGAGCATAAGCCTTAAGGGATATCGAACCTACGTCGTTCTTCATCTGAAGTGCACCACCGGTGAGTAACCCTCGGACTCGTCGGAGTTCGCCATCGTTATCCAGCCTTGTTTGGGTCGGCGTCGGAGTAGGCAGAGCAGGTTGTCGGAGTTGGGTTAGGTTCAGCGCGAGGCGGTCGTTTCCGTCGGTGTCAGGGCCTGAGTTGTAGGAGTGGGAGTCGGGGTTCATTCCCGGTCATCGGATCACGAGTTCGGTGGTTGGGGCTGGGGTCCGAATCGGGGTAATCGCCGCCGAAATTGTGGGAGTGAGGACGGGGTTCGGTCGGGCAGAGGCAGAGGAGGCTAGCGACAAGTCGAGGCCGGGCGGCCGTCGGGTTCGGCCGGAGGGCCGTATCTGCCAAGCTTGTGGGTTGCCCTGCAATTAGAAGAGGTTTGAAGGGGAGTAGGTGGGCGGCCATGGATCTACAGTTAAAGAACTTAAAGATGTCGTGGATTAGAAGGAGAACAGGAGGAAGAAGGTGAAGTGGTGGACCCACCAAGAAGAAAGGAAAGGGTAGGTTGACTAGTCAAAGTCAAGAATGGAACTTCTTGAGAGGAGCTCGTAGTGATCCTCGTTGGATTTTTGGGTTGAAGTTAGCGGTTCTTCGTAATCAACGTAAGTCGATTTTCGACTTGCTCAGTTCTGTTCTAGCCTGTTAGGGTTGCATGATAGTTATGAGATTGGTTTTGGGAACTAGTCCCGATCGATTTTGAAATGTTTTTCATGATTATTGTGCTATGAGTGAACCTGTATTATAATTAATTGTTTGATTTGGTTGTGAAAATGAATAGTCCTTGATTGCCGGGTGCAGGTTTGATGTGTTGTGGATTACCTATGAATGGTGTGATGATCTGTATGACTTTGTCTGATCAATGTCTCTGAGTGTATTGCTACAGATTGCGTGATTGTGTTGTAGCTTGTGAAGGTGTGGTATGTGTGCTATGTGTAAATCGTTTCGGAAACGTGTTTTGAAAGTAGGTATATATATATATGTAGTTGTGTGTCGTTTTTCTCTGTGTTGGGCAAGCGCTCCAGTGGAGGCTTAATGTGAAAGTGAGTTGTGATGGATGGATGGTTGTGATGAGATGGATGAATGGTTGTGATGAGATGGACGGTTGGATTAAGGATGATTGGTTACGAGATGGCCCGTCTCTGAGTCCGGCGTGGGATTGATACGCCGTTGTCATGGCATGCGGTGTTATAGGGGCAGGGCCGCATAGCCTAGGTAGCGTAAAGGTATGCGGTGTTATAGGGGCAGTGCCGCATATCATAGGTAGAGTTTCTGATTGCGTGTCTTATGTGAACTTGACTGAAGTGAAGAGTAAGATCGTGTGTGTGTTGAATTGATGAATGTGTTTTAATAGGTTATTAAGTAATTGCGTATAATTGTTTAATTGCCTAGATATGGACTTTGGAACTGATTGTGATTAACTGGATTTAGGAATGGACTAGAGTTATCTGTGTGATTGTGGACTTGGTTGCTGACTTTAGAAAACTGTTTTGAAACGTCTCGTAGCTGCCGTGTTGATTCTGACTTGATAGGATAGGATTGACCCTTCGGGGAACTATTTTTTTTTCATTCCAGGTAATCAGGACCCCGTGATCGAGCCTCGGTGAAATGGTGGTGCAGGGCGGTAGCGCGTGTCACAATAGTTAGTGATTTGGGGTGGTGTTTTGTTTACTTGCTCTTACTGTGGTGCTTGTGATATTGGTAAGTGAGTATGAGTCTGTTTAACTTTTGGGGTTTTGAGTTGTTATTAGTCGAGTTGTTTTTAGAATTTGTTTTGGTTGTATTTTGAGGGTTGGTTCATAACATTTGGGTTTGGAGACTATAAGTCTTATTTCTTTCATTAAACGAGTTGCCTGTTTTCTCGCCGTGCCCGCATTGCAAGATCCAGATGTTCAGTTGTCAACTAGCTTGGTAGTGCCTCGTGAGGTCTACTACTGAGTAACGCTTGGTCAGAAAGACTGGGTGTTACAAATTGGTATCAGAGCCAGGTTGACAACAAGGGCACATGGAACTGACCAACGAGTGTACACGAGGTCCAACTTGAACTAAATCCGGCCGGTGTTTTCAAACATTTTCATTGGGTAGTCATGTTGCATCTATGTTGGGTAGGTGACACGTCGCGACTATGCCACCATCAGCCGAAGGACGTCACGTACAATAGTTAATTAAGTGTAAATTCTTTGTTAAGCTTGCCGAAGAATAGTTCTGCTCGTTAGTTGTGATATTAAGAAAGGAGTGTTGTTCGGAGCGAAAAGGAAGAGAAGAAGGATTGGCTTAGGAAGAGATCATGATTGTTGCGACAAGTGTTATCTAAGTGTTGAAGTTATAGAACTGGTATTGGTAATCCTTTATTGAGGCTCGTTGACTGTAAAGGCAAAGTTATTTGTTATGTGGTGGACAAAGTGCGTGGTAGGAGGACAACCTAGGTTAGAATAGTAGAAGGATTGATCGTTATAGCTATCCATGAGCAGGTTTTACTTGCATAGAAATGATGATGAGGAAGTAAAATAGAGGATAACTGCGTAGTTGTCAGGATTGGTGGTTGGAAGTGTAGTGGGGTCAGGAATACGACTTTGAAATGCATAATAGGGGACTGATCCTCTGGGAGTGTGTGGGATGATTTGAGCTATGAGTTAATACGTTAAGTAGAGGAGTTGGTCATCGTATAAAGACATTCGGGTGAATTTTAGTGAATGTCACCTAAGCACTAAAGCTCAAGGCTTGGTATCGGTCAAACCTTAGTTGAGAACATGACGCGGAGGAGGAGAATGTTAATTGTGTAGAGAAGGATAAGTTCCTTATATGAGGACAACTTTGGAGTGTAGAGAAGAGGACAAATTCGAATTGTGGCTATCAACGAATGACCTGGCTTAGTCGATGAAGGAACATAGGGAAGTAAGATAAGGGATATTGCAACGTTGAAGTAATGTGCAGTTTGACCCTCATCTACCTAGATTAGAGAAAATAGAAAGTAAGAGCCACTAAAACTGACCTTGGTACGTGGAATGGGAGCTCATCCGCATTGAGTGTTTGAGATAGTCGAATTTATAAGTTACCCTCATTGGGAGGAAAGACATGGTATGGATGTAGTCCAAGTTGAACATGAAAAGTAGACTCCAGCTTAGTGTGGGTTCACTGAATCTTAGCGAGATATTGTGCAGGGGAACATAAATTAATAGCATCCAACTCACGGAAGGAGATTTGGACTGGTAGCATAAGTAAGGGAGATCTGAAAACTAAGAAATAATCTTATGTTGAAAGTTATATAATAGGTCAATATAATCCGGTACCATGTCATTTTTTTTGGTTGAAATCCGGTACCATGTCATACAATACACTTCCCTTAAACAATTGTATTCTACTACAATTACGGCTAAAAATTATGTACAAGTTATATAACAGGTCGATAACTCGATTGGCGCATACGTACATAATTATGTAGAAGTTTACACTACACTTCCCTTAAACATACGTATAGTGTACTATAATTGGATCACATATCAAAATGGAAAATTATGTTAGCTATCTGTATGCATATATTTTCGTATCAAGAGATCAACCATCTCATATAATTTATATCTTTTAGATCTTATCCAATAAAGATTACGTAAAATTATTAACAAATTACGATCTTATCCAATAAAGATCTCGTGGAAAATTATCTTTTGCATATATCTCATATAATTTATATCTTTTAATGTACATGTTAGAAATATGAGGATGAAAGAATATCTTCTTACACACATCTCATATAATTCATATCTTTTTTGTAGTTATTAAAATAATCTTCATATAATTTATACGAGTATGGAAAAAAATGGTCATAACCCGTACATGGTACG
Organism: Polygonum maritimum; assembly: GCA_963924305.1. Classification (NCBI taxonomy): domain Eukaryota; kingdom Viridiplantae; phylum Streptophyta; class Magnoliopsida; order Caryophyllales; family Polygonaceae; genus Polygonum; species Polygonum maritimum. Next base: position 37,891,569 of record OZ002730.1, on the reverse strand, counting down.
GGTATTCAACTAGTTATTTTGTTATCTTTTACTATACTACCGTGACTTAAATTTTATGGATTTATAAATTCCTACATTTCATAGAAATTAAATGATGTAGCCCGCACAATTCCTTGGAAATAAATTCATAACCAAATAAATTTTTAAAAATCATGTAAAGATGAAATTATATGAAATTTACTTACGTGAATTAAATTTCTAGGAGTTGAACAAATACTAGATTAGAAAAATATTAAATGAAAATCCAAATTTGGGGATGATTTAGGTTCACTTACACCGTTACACGAGTCTACATTCATCATATACAAAACTTACAACTACCATTTATCCATATCCAATACCCACGCACATGACAAATCATCAATATCTATCTATCTATTACTATATACTAAAGCTGAAGCAAATTCTGCCACCATATTGCGCCACATCACCCCCTTATTGAAAAAATCTATCTTATTAAATCTTGATTTTATCATAATCTTATACATATTTAATTAAGATATTAGTTCTATCTTAGAATTTGAGCTGTTTAATTAATAATTCTATCCAAATATATAAATCTATATCTTATAATTATCATTATACTCACTTAATTAATACATATACCTAAAACCTATCATAAACCTTTTTTGTAAAAAAATATTTTTTTTGTCATAATCTATAAATCATAATCATAATATTTTACCCATTTAATTAAATATCATATTAACTTTAAATAAATTTTCGTAATTTTATGATGCTTTTTTTTAAATCATCAATGGTATCAGTTTTACCACTATATTTAAGAAAAATATTCATTCTATTAAAATAATATATTAAATATATTTTTCTATCATATCATATTAAAATATGAATAAAACGTAGATCTTATATTTATCATATACATATCGGTAATATTTCATATTGATTACACTTTAGGAAAAAAAAAGATAGATTTCTTGATTAAGATATTAATTCATTCATCACATATTTATATATTTTTTATTTAATTATTTTTTCATAAGACAATAGCATATATACGAGATAATTTGGTTTTCTATTTAACTTACTAAATATTATCTATATCTTTAATATTATAATATATTAATCCGAGTTTTTATTTAAACTTATTGATCTTATTATATATGTTAGTTTACGTAATTTAATTTAAATGCCAAAAAAGTTGTATCAATTGTTAATAAAATGTGATAATGCATCTTATCTTATGTCATTCTTCCTCAATTATTTAAATATAGAGAAATTTGCCGGAAACCACCCGTATAATAGGCCATATTTCACTAAACCACCCTTTTGTTTCGATATTATTTTGAACCACCTCTATGATACCCTCCGTTAACAAATCGCCACCCCATCCCATTTTCCGTCAAAAAAATCGTCCAAGGCGCGTGGCCACGTGGCATTTCTTTATTTTCACTTTTCTTATACCATTTTTACAACTAAAAAAAACACAAAAAAACTATTTTATTGAACCTTTACAGGCTTACAGCGGCTTGAAACCCTTATCCGCCGCCGACGATCTCCTCTCCAACCATGCCGCCCTCCAGCCCACCCTCCACAACCACTTCCAGTCCTACTTCTCCGCCCCAAGATCTCGAGACGCCGTTCCTCTTCCTCGGCGACTTCCACCCCAAGATCTTTGATGCCGGAAGACGATATTGGAAACCTAAGAATCGATAATCCCAAACGAGACTAGCTAGTAGTCTGGATTCGGGTACTCTTGATCAGAGATCGATCCGGATTTAGAGAGGACGATCTGTTGATTGAAAGAGTGGTAGAGAATTCAGTGAATTCGTTGAGAGAGTATGAGGGTTGGAATTTGGTTTCATAATCTGATTTACGGAGAAAGAGGGCACAAAAGGCCTTTAAGTACAATCTATTGTTCTAAACCGGAACAAACCGGGTCAAACTAACTTGAGTATTGAATCGGGTTTAACTCATAAAATGCAAATTAATATAAAACCGGAAGGACAAGCCAAAATCCTGCATCAATACTCCCTTCTTCAAATGATCCTTGTCCTCAAGGATCAAAAAAATTTTGCTCCATTGACGAGAACTTGAGGATACACTCATTGATGAAAACTTGAGGGATGCACTTGTAGCTTTAACAATGCAGACGTGCAGTAGAGGTGCTCAACAAGTAGGCCCCCCTAATCTCTTTGACTCCCAAGTTTTCTTTGCCACTGTTGGAGACTCTCAAGTCTTCTTTGCCACTGTTGGAGATATATAATAAGCAGTATCTATTCACCCAATTTAAGCTAGCAACATGGAAACCAAGTAGGAGAATCCTAGTAGGAGAAATCATCACCAATTCATAAAATCCAATGTAGCAGCACATTTTCCCACGCTCTCCATAATAACCCATGTAAAAGCATAACTTTTCCTTGGAAAGCAAGTGAATAAGATCAGCACCATAGTTGTACAAGTTCAGCAGAAGGTAAGCAAGGATGTAGTCCATTTCATCAAAAAGATACTCATGTGACCTCAGTTGGAAACCAGCAGCTTGAGAATAACAATAAGGGCCTTCAACTAGCAGTTGCTGCTTCCCATTTTCATCATAAATCAACGCCACTACAGTAGCAAATCCCTGGAACATCTCAATAGGAATGCAACTCCCATATCTTATCATAAGCCAAATCAAAGTACTTTGCCCCAGACTCCTTTCAGCTTCTTCTAGCACACTGTAGTTCTTTAGCCAGCCATTGAACTCACCCCCATATGACAAGCCCCTAGAGTGATTACTAGACAACAACTTAGTACCTCCAGGGTCAAAAACCGCAATATCGACACTATCATTTGCATCTATCAATGGTTGAACATTATCCAAGGGAAGTAGGAACCAACCTAAAGCCTCAGTTAAGTAGAATTTCAGTTGAGAGGTTCTAGCATAAGCCGTTGTCACCAAGCAATTATCAACCATGTATCTAATAGTTGCACTGTCAACTATTCTAGTTGATCCATGAGCTGCAAAGTCCCCCCTTTCAGCAGAAATCAGCATTGAAATATCAAAATTAAGCACATCATAGTACTGATATTCTTTAAATTTCATCACACCATTCTTCTCCGCATTCCACAAGCTAATTTTCCTTTGAAAATCAGAATTCAAGTGCAGTGAATTACCATTAGTAGAGAGTGGTTCTCCTTCAGGATCAAAACAGGATATCTCTACACAAGTGATAGATCCAAACAAGCAAATTACAACAGTAAATCGCTTGAAAAGATTCTTGTCTTTGCATTGCTCAATAAAGTTAACACCAGACAGCAGCTTTGATAAACGGATATACTTGCCCGAACCAGCAATCTCAACATGCATATTACCACCATCACCATCGGCAACAATATCTCTCATCTCAAGAACGATTAAGAGGCCTATCTCATTTCTCATCTCATTACTTGGCAGAAAACTCCCCTGTAAATATTTCTTTGTTCCCCCAAACATTTTTAGCTCATCTTTTGCACTGAGATAATCACCAACAACAATAGGAGCTCTCACACTATGACATGAATCAGCGCCCACACCCTTCAGCAAATGAGTGAAGTATTGAACATATGCTGAATTTACTTCCCAGGGCAAAATATTTGTAGAAACGTTCAGCTCTTCAAGCTCCTGGCCTCCTTGGGTCTTTGGCTTTTCATTGAACATGTAGTGGGTGTTTGGTTGTAGAAATCCCTTAGCAAGAATGACCCTCCACATAATATCGTGCCTTCCTCCTGGGTCAAAGCTCAATTTGACTGAATGAACAAACAACCCGTTTGTATCTAGAGCATGCATAAATCTGTCGTCAGTAGGGACAACAATACACCCTTTAGCATATGATCCATTGCCTACCTCTAAAGCCCTCAATTCAACTTGCTCCAACTGATGTTGTGGCTTGAGTGTTTCATTGAGCACCATTTCAACGCACAATTCTGGTCCAAGGCAATTTTTTTGTTTAGACATTTCATCGAACACCTGTTGTGCGACTAAACTTTGGGTCTCGTTTTGAACCTCTAGTTCATCATTTACCTTAATTTGGACCAACTCTTTATCATGCCTCACAACATCACCATAATTAATCACATCAGCTTTCTCAACATGCACATATTCATCAATGTCAATCTCCTCAAAATGCTCAAATAATACACCATTGGGTTGACCCCCGGGATCAAAACTCACCTCCTCTGAAGCCTTCAAATCAGTTTTTAGCTCAAGCATTTCGTCGAGCAGTTGGCAGGCGGTCATATTCGAGACTGGCTTCCTTTCAACTAGCTCAATCTTTGAGATCTCGTCATGAGTTTGAAGTTCGCTCACGATCGTCACTCCTTTCATCTCCGGGTTTCCAGATCTGATGAGATCGGGAGTCAATGTTTCTCCTCCGGTCGTGTTTGAAGGCTCTCCGGTTTGGACTAAATAGAGAGGAGTGATCGGCGTAGGAAGACGGCCTGTTATCCCTTCGATCGCCTCCTTGAGTTCATTGAAGCTTCTCCCGAGTTCTTCAACGCTTCTGGCCAGTTCGACCCTTCGTCGTCGTCCGTCTTCTTGCGACTAAAACAAGGATTCAACTCTGTTGCTTAGCCCTTCGAACGCAGCGTCGCTCACCATTGTTGACGATCGCCGGAATCGTGATGGCTCTGATACCAATGATGCCGGAAGACGATATTGGAAACCTAAGAATCGATAATCCCAAACGAGACTAGCTAGTAGTCTGGATTCGAGTACTCTTGATCAGAGATCGATCCGGATTTAGAGAGGACGATCTGTTGATTGAAAGAGTGGTAGAGAATTCAGTGAATTCGTTGAGAGAGTATGAGGGTTGGAATTTGGTTTCATAATCTGATTTACGGAGAAAGAGGGCACAAAAGGCCTTTAAGTACAATCTATTGTTCTAAACCGGAACAAACCGGGTCAAACTAACTTGAGTATTGAATCGGGTTTAACTCATAAATGCAAATTAATATAAAACCGGAAGGACAAGCCAAAATCCTGCATCAATCTTCACCAGCCTCCTCCGATCCTTTCTTGAATCCGACAACAAGACCTCCGGATCCACCGATCTCGCCCCCATCGCCGATAATTTCAAGTTCCTCCATTTTTAGGGTTTCAAATTTCTATAGCTCCCCCCATTGGCTCTCTCCGTGGATCTTCATGCTCAATTCCAGTTCAAGTAATCTCTCTCTATTTTTGTTTTCGTTTCTCTAGTTTCAGTTGAATTCGAATCCCTAAATCCAGAATTACTGCCTTGTTTTCAATTATACATTGGATTTGGGCTTCAAACCCAGTGCAATGTCAATTGCTGTACCCATTCGTTGTATGGAATCTGTTGCACACAGTTCTTCTTGGTAATCACTTGCGATGATTTCTAGGATTTTATCTGTGCTGCTCTCTTTGTTTTTCCTCTTCTGGAATGTGCATTTGAGCAACAGTTTCTTGGATTGACAGTTTCTGTCTTGAATTTGATTTTAGTCTTAATTGAGAGCGGTGATGATATGTCTTGACTACCCAGCTCACTTTGAGACCTTCCCTGGTCAAGGAAAAGTTGACTCCATTATTAGTCTGAGCTCTTTCATGTTTTACTTGAGATTCAATGATGATAAATGCTTTCTTACCCAGCTCACTTCGAGACCTTTATTCAATGAAGGTCAAAGAGAAGAATCTACTACATTTATCTGAGCTCCCTCCCCTCTCCATGAATTTTCCAATCTCGGATTGTGATTTGAGCCTCGCAGATCGGGGGCTTTTGGGAAATTAGGGTTCATTTGGGGATTTGGGGCTTCTTTGTGTTAAAGGGATTTTTTGGAGGGGAAATTATTTCTTTCGGGTTTTTTGTTTTGTGTAAAAGGGGTTTTTTTGTGAAATAATGTGTAAAAGGCTTTTTTATGTGTAAAAGGGTGAAAAAAAAAAGGCAAAATAAATATTATCCACGTGGCCACGCGCGCTGGATGGATTTTTGACGGAAAATGGGAGGGGGTGGTTATTTGTTAACGGAGGGTATCATAGAGGTGGCTCAAAATAATATCGAAACTAAAGGGTGGTTTAGCGAAATATGGCCTATTATACGGATGGTTTCCGGCAAATTTCTCTTAAATATATGTTTATGTATGTACAAACAGTAAATATACAATGATATACAAGAATTATGTCATTTTTTATAATCCAAAAAATAAGCGTCGTTTAAAAAAAAGTACGCATATGATAATATTTGTAATTGTTATAGTAAATTCATACACAAAGCAATAAATAAATAAATAACATCCCCGTACAAGGTACGGGTCATCTGCTAGTATATTATAAAAGCCGACCGTTTTCGAGCCACCACGTTGATTTTGGCCCCACTTGATTTGTTTTTCAACTCAAAAAGATAATAACAACTTTATATCTTTTATTTTCCTTAATTATCTAATATTCACTTTTATCTCTAAAGTCTTACTATCTATCTTTACACCGTTTTCGAGCCACCACGTTGATTCTGGCCCCGCTTGATTTTTAATTTTTTTTCCAACTCAAATAGATAATAACAACTCTATATCTTTTATTTTCCTTAGATAATAAACTCTATATCTTTTATTTTGCTTATTTATCTAATCTTCGGTTTTATCTTTAAAGTCATACTATCTATCTTTAATTTTACATTCCTTAAATTATGCTCTGTACGTACACGAAATGAAACCCTCGCCCCCTTTCCCCCTTCCCTTTGAACAGTACCCTTTGTTCCCAATTCCAGCCCCAAAATCGAACCCTAACCCAAAGACCAATGGCAAAATCAGCCTCTTTCTTTGCCTCTTCCTCTTTCAGACAACTATGAAATCCTTTTTGAGTAACTTTTGGGTGGAAATCTGCCAAATTCCTCACCAAAAGGGAGAAATCAAGAGCTTGTGCAAAAAATTGAAATGGAGACAAGCAAATCATAGAGCAATGTTCAAGGCCAAGCGAAATCAGGGCAAATCAAACATGTCAAGAGGAAGATGGCGGCATAAGCGATTAGGCTGGTGCAATCGGTGGACTTGCACTGAGTTGGGACTAGGGCTCCAACAAAGTACGCATTATTCATCCCGAGTTTTTCACGGAAAGGGGGAGACGACGTGGACGACGGAGAGTCAGATCGGCGAGACGGAAGAAAACTGGGAAGCGGGTCCTCCCATTCCCTTCCAAATCCGACTTGAGCAGCCTTCACATGAGCTGAGAAGGTGGTATTCCTTCTCTTTGACACTTCTTTGTTTAAACTTGCACTCTCTGTATTTGAGTTACTTGATTTCTGGCTTTAAATTGATGTACTTAAGGGTTGTTCTCTTAGAGAAAGCAAAGATGTGCCTCTCAGGCCTCTTCACTGATGGAAAATGCTGTATTGAACAAATGAAAAACCTGAACCATGAACACTTTGAACCCCAGCCTACTATGGTCGAGGAGACCCTAAATAGTAGTGCTTCTAAAAATTGTTGGAAAATTGATTCATTCGGGACGAAGGAAGATAAGTGCATGGAAAAAATTGAAATTGACAACATGGTCTTTTTAGATGGTTTGTTGGGAATCAAGAAGAATAATGATCAACTTCAAGAGTTTTCCATCTTTGGCTTTGGTTTGGAATTATGTATGGTCAGTGACCCATACCATGATGCAACACTAGTTGGTGTATCTATGGTTGTGTATGATATTGTTATGGTGATTTGGAAGGAGTTGACCATGACTAAGCAAAGGAATTGGCTTGTGCATAGTGAGACTACGATTATTAAGCAAACTTGGTGCTGGAATAATGATTACTCATCATCTGAAATACTTTATCATTTTGTGCAATATCCTCTGTATGGAAAATCTGACAATGATGATTGTTTGTGCTTGAACCAAAATAGTAAATCTCAATGCTTAGAAGGAAATAGGCAAAGAGTTGATCTGAACTCTAAATGTGTGCATCATTTGATAGCTGTTATTACTCATAGTTATTATTTACAATTGGAAATGATATGTGTGATTGGTGTGATGATATTGCCTCCGGTGGGAGTGACTAATAATGTAGACCCTTGGAAATCCTCTTATGGATTTGAACTTTGTATAGATAATCTTGTTAACAAGTTTGTCATGTCTTTAGATGACTATCTATATCAACTTGTTTTGAATTGTAGGACTTTGATTGAAAAGTCAAAGAAGCGGAAAACAAACGACCAAGATAACCGGTGGAGAAGGAAAAAGATAAAACATGGGAGGAAAAGATTGAGAAACCATGGTGACTTGAGACCTGATCGATGGAACAGCAAACAAACTTGTTCAACACATTGTATTTTATACCGAAGTACTTGTGAAGATGTTTATAAACAACAACATTCTAATGTGAATATGTATAAAGAGGACTGTATAAACAACTTGTGGCACTACTTTGCTCATGTTTGGAAAATACCTCAGTGGACAGATTGTTGGCTCTGTGCAACTTTGACTAAAATTCATCTTGGAATAGCAACGGAAACATATTGTATGAATAAGATAGAAAAGAATTCAATGAACAATAGAAAAATATCAAACAAACTTAATCCTAAGGTTCTTGGGAACCTCGAACACATCCTCAACGTAATTATCAAATGAAGATTGGAATCTGGAATAGCAGAGGAATAAGTCGAAAATCTTTTTGGCCAGAAATTGATTTCTTTTGCAAAAAAGAAAGAATACAAATAATGGCAATTATGGAAACAAAAACAGATAAAATCCCGAGTGATCAAGTGTGGAGGAGATCAGGCTTTGATAACTTCATATGGTCTCCCGCGAATGGTAGAGCGGGGGGTATCTGTGTTTTATGGAAAGAACACCAATTAATAAATGAACAAATAGCCGTCCTAGTGCAAGAGCCAAGATTTATTATCTTAAAATACACTAATTATGTGACTAAATATACTATAGCCATCTGCCTAGCCTATGCCCCTCCGAATGAAGGAAGTAAAGACGACTTTTGGGCTAATATCTCGCAAATTTTGACCAACATAAATCTTCCTTTAATTGTTATGGGTGACTTCAATGAAATCCAAGACGCGAGTGAGAAGAAGGGAGGAGTATACCCCAATCCAAGCAGATTTGAAAGACTACTAAAATTCAAAAATACATGCGATCTAATGGATATAGAAACAACTGGAAACAAGTTTACATGGAGGAAAAACAAAACTGAAATTGATAACATTTATGAAAAATTAGATAGAGCACTTGTTAGTAACGAGACACTTCAATGGTTCCCGAATATTACAACAACAGTCCATCCTTTCACTACTTCCGACCATTGCAAAATTTCATTAGAACTAAACAATGGGCACATCAGCAAAGCACTCCCATTTAGACTAGAAAAAATGTGGATGCAAAGGAAGGACTTTAGAAATGTAGTACGACAAGCCTGGCGAGTTAATTTTCCAGGATCAAACATGTTTCAACTAGTTAAGAAAACACAATTATTTAAAGATCATGCAAAACAGTGGAATAAGAAGACATTAGGGAACACTTTTGAGCAACTAAAAGAAATTGAAAATAACCTACTAGAGCTCCAGACCAAAATCTTAGCTTCACCGCAACCAGATATTGTACAAAAACAACTCCGTTTGATTAGGAAAAAAGAATGCATATTAAACTTTCACAAGACCTATTGGAAACAAAGAGCAAAAACCAAACACGTACGACTATCTGACTCAAACTCGGGATATTTTCATAAGATTGCAAATGGGAGAAGAAATAGAAAAAACATCAAAGAAATACGAACCAATGAAGGTACACAGATTATGGGTGAAGAAAACATAAGGGAAGAAATTCGGAAGGACTTCAAAAATAGATATACCAAGGAACCCATTAATCAATGTCTGTTGCAAGAATATTTAAACTTAATCACCCAGGAAATTACATACGAAGACAATGCAAATCTAACCAGACCAGCTACCAATGAGGAAATAAAATCAGCGATCATGCAAATTGGATCAGATAAGTCACCAGGGCCAGATGGAATGACAGCAGAATTTTATAAGAAATACTGGGATATTGTGGGACCCTCAGTAATCAAGGCAGTGAAAAGTTTCTTTCATTCAGGGAAAATATTAAAACAGATTAATCACACCTTTATCTCTCTTATCCCCAAAAGAGATAGCCCCAGTTCCACTAACCATTATAGACCAATTAGCCTCTGCTCAACGATATATAAGATAATATCCAAGATCATGACAGAGAGACTAAAAACAGTAATGGATAGAATCATACACCCTCTCCAACGAGCCTTTGTTGCAAACCGAGCGATCCAAGACAACGTTCTAATAGCACATGAAATCTTTCACTCATTTAGAGGAAGCCAAGCAAAAGATGGTTGGGTAGTAATTAAATTAGATATGGAAAAAGCTTATGATCGAGTAGACTGGGGTTTTCTTTTTGCAGTATTAAGAAAATTTGGCTTTGATACCAAGTTCATCGGATGGCTACATGAATGCATTTGTACAGTATCGTTATCAGTACTAGTTAACAATGGACCCACTGACCCCTTTTTCCCGGAGCGAGGAATAAGACAAGGGGACCCACTCTCGCCGTATCTATTTGTAATAGGTATGGAAATTCTTGCTAGGAAACTACAATACACAAGTGAAAATGTAAGGAATACAATAGGATTTCCAATAGCTCGAGGAGGAACACGAATCCCTTTTCTAGCATTTGCAGATGACATAATAATTTTCTCAAAAGCAACACAGGGCGCCTGCACTACAGTTAAAGAAATAATTGAAGAATATTGTGCAATATCTGGACAAAAAGTGAATTATCATAAATCAACATTCCAAACGTCAAAAAAGGTAAATACTCAACAAAAACAACGAATACAACAATCACTTGGAATAACAACAATGACGAACTTAGAAAAATACTTAGGATGCCCAATAATCAATGGAAGAGTCAATAAAGAAACGTTTAAAGACACAATAGGAAAAGCGCAAAACCAACTTGCTAAGTGGAAAGCAAACTCCCTTTCACAGGAAGGACGCACGACATTAATACGATCAAACTTAGCCACAAAACCAAATTACTTAATGCAGAGCTTTATGCTACCCAAACATGTCCATGATGAACTAGACCAAGTCAACAGGTGCTTCTTTTGGAACAAAGATCAACATTATAAACCACTAATAGGATGGGATAAAATTTGCAGACCAAAATCATATGGAGGATTGGGGATTAAAAAAACTGAACATATGAACAAAGCTTTGCAAATGAAGCTTCTGTGGAAAATCATCTCTGAACCCAACAACGTTTGGGTTAGAGTGGTTATGGAAAAGTATATCCGAAATGATACGTTATCGTCCTACAAAATCAAGTCCAACACTTCTTGGCAATGGAAGAAACTAATGAGCCTTCGACCAGAATTTGAAAAAGGCCTCATATGGCAAATTGGAGACGGAAAAACAATTAAGTTTTGGACTGATAACTGGACTATTTGCGAACCGCTAAAGAACTATGCAACAGATCCAAACAATATTAATGAGTCTCTTAGAGTTGTGGATTTTATAACTGAAAGGAAAACTTGGAACATAATGAAACTAAGACAAATACTCCCAGTGGACATAGTAGAGAAAATCCAAATAATTCCAATTCCAGAGAATAACATTTGTGATCGACTTTTCTGGGCACCTAGCAAAAATGGTTGGTTCTCTACGGCATCGGCAGTTGAACTAATTGCAAAAACGGATTCACAACATCAAAGTGTGAGCAAGTGCATATGGAACTTGGACACACTTCCAAAGGTTAAAAATTTCCTATGGAAAATGGATGCTAATGGGCTACCGACAAAAGCAAGATTGAGAGAAAAACACGTGTCGACTCCGGCTGGGTGTATCATGTGCAACTGCGTTTACGAAGACATTAAACACTTATTTATAGAGTGTCCACACACTTGGATGATAACTAGACAAATAAACCCAAATACAGAACAAGCTCTTCGCAACTATGAAACGAATAATAAATCGCCAAGAACCATTTTAAATGAGATTAAACAGAACCTGGGAACAAAAGATTTTACGGAGTTAGCAGTAATATGGTGGAGTATATGGCACCAACGAAATAGACTAATTTTTCAACAGACCCCAAATGATTTTATACAAGATTTAGCTATGTATATACGCATTCAAATGCAAAATTGGGAACAATCAAAAAAATGGGTTAAAGATGAAGAACAAATATTGAACAAAGTATCAACTATACAAAAAAAGAAACTAAAGCAATCAAGATGGAGAAAACCTAGACAATGGTTTAGTAAAATTAACTTTGATGGATCGAAATTGCTCAACGGTAACACTACCGGTGGAGCTATAATAAGAGACCATAATGGAAATGTTATGGATATGATTGTTAGTAACTATGGGAAAATTTCTGTCCTCAGATCAGAAACGTTTGCTTTATGGGACGGAATAAGAAGAGCTAAGCAAAAACAACTGAGAAGAATTGAAATAGAGGGCGATAATTTAACTGTCATAAAAGCAATCCAAGGAGGAAAAAATTGTCCCTGGGAAATTGAAATGATTGTGTTTGACATCTTTGTCTCCTTACAAGGATTTGACGAGGTACGAATTACTCATACGGGTAGAGATTGCAATGCTGTGGCCGACAAAATTGCCAAAATGGGCCACAGTCTCCCAATTGATGTTATTCGAAATCATCCAGAACTTCTAGTTCTCATCCGAATGGATGCTCTAGGACGCCCTCCCTAGTCGGTGAGCTTCCTAATCCTTACCTAATCAAAAAAAAAAAAAAAAAAATTTACATTCCTTAAATAATTTTATCTTTAATTGTTTTTCTATAAAAAATACCCAACATGTATTCACGTATACCATTCACCTACAATTCATTCGCGTACATACTACACGTACAACAAATTTACGTACAATACATTCAGAATAAATTCAGGTATTTTATATTATATTCTGGGTTCATTCATTCACGTACAATATGTACAACAATTTTGAATGTTTTCTTTGAAATTCAAATACAAGTTGATCACTCTTTGAAATTCAGATACACGTACTCCTTGATCTCTTAAATATAAACTTGTATTATAAAAATCTTTTTTTTTTTATATATATATTTACTTATTTATGTATAATTGATTGATAGGAGATATCAATGACCAATTTTATTAAGAATTTACAAAAAGTAAGACGAATTATACCATTATAGTCCGCATCATGTGAAACATGTATTATACCATCATAAGACGAATCAATCAATAAATATATACTATAAAAGCCATACTATCTATCTTTAATTTTATTTTCCTTAAATAAGCCACCACAATAATTTTGAATTTTGGAAGTTTAATAATATTTATTCTATTATTTATTCCTATAGAATCAATAGGCCATTATATTCTAGTTTTTGTATTTGAATAAAACAATTGGAAGTCATCTAAAAACATTTATTTAATTAAATTTTAGGAATTCATAAAACTTTAAAGTCTCTGTAAAAAGCTTTTATTCTCACCCCACCTTATATTTTTTATAAATTGTTTTTTCACAGTTTCTATTGATTTCCTAATATTTTCTATACCAATTATTTTCTAGATTCAACATATTATGATCTTTGAAATATATTATATTTTAATAATATTTCTTTGGTCTATTTATACATATAGAGGCAAAATATTATTCATTAAATATTATGATTAAAATAACTATATGTTTAATTTGAGTATATCAAGTTGGTGCTTTGTATACTACAATATAAGTAAATATAAATTGCATAATAATGTATTTTATTGACTATAAAATGTAATCCGTAATTTGCATAATAATATATATTCTCAATCAATCATTTAACAATTAAAAATTTCTAATATTCGATGAAACTAAATTATGCTAAAATGTTTATTATAAATTTTAATTAATATTTTATTTATTATATATCGAATAATAAATATAAAAATACAAGTCGCGCATGGCACGACGGGTAGAACTAGTATTCTCTTTCATCTAAACTCGTTCAAACACGACTCCTAAATTTCATCATCTAACCCCTTTTTTTAAATACGAATAACAATTTTTAATCCAATCAATTTTGGTAGTTGCCGAGAATTCTATTACCAAGGTTTAATTAAAATATCCCGAATTTGAAAGGTCTGGATTCTCGACTAGAACAAATTATTTGCTCGTCAACACTATTGTACTACGCTTGATTTTGAATTCGTCGACCTAAGTTAAATTAATATGTAAATTGTACAATTTGATATGCTGATCATTATATTAAGAAATGAAAGGCTACGTTCGACAACTCATTGCTGATGTTAATGTTGATGTTCATGATCATCATACCCGATGTTGATATTAGATGCTAATATTGTTACTTAAATTATAAACTTATTTTTAAGATAATCAAATGGGTGTTCGGTAACCTACCGAACTCAAATATCAACAAGTCGTCTTGCTGTTATTTGAGTTCATCTACTATTTGAGTGCTTATATTTTTAAGAAAATTGTGCTTAAATTTCGTAAGCATGGAGAAACCGACTATTTCTGAGATGCTTATAAGTAATGAAGTGTTTGTAAGTTGATACGTTTTTTTTCACCGAACAACTTTTTAAGTGCTTATCAGTCGATACAATTGTGTTTGCCGAACCCAGCCAAATGGTCTTACCTGATAATTAGCTCCCGTATCATTTTGAATTAATTGAATGAAGACCATTTTTTGTTATTACACATTTTGACTTTTTCGAACACAAAATACGTACCAAACATAAGCAAAATAAATATTGCTTTGAAAAACGAAGGATGATGAGATCTCAGGTCATTTTCTTTGATAAATTATTAGCAATCACAATCATATTCTTTCATAAATGCGCATTTATTATTTTCAGCATTCAATTCAAATTCCTTCCAATCTTCCATTTGTGAATGCTTAACTTAATACAAATACTGAATTTGACAAACAACTACATAGCGTCTGTGAAATTTAAGGGCAACTTATGCCCCTATTAGGCCCTATGCATCAATTAAAATCTTTTAATCGAAAAGCATTTTAAAATGTTATATGTATTTAAACTTTAGGATTAAAATTGTATAATTTAGTACAAAAAGGAATTAATATTTCAAATAATATCTCACATTCGTATTGTTAAAAAGTCTTCACTTTTTCCGCAAATTTGTAACATATGTACTAACTAGTTACATATATTTTCTTATAACGATGTATGGCTTATCAAATAAAATTATTTTGCTTATGTTAAATACCCTTCTTTGTTTAATTGTTAAATGAAATCCTATTTTTGGTTTTAGTTTTTCAAGGTGGTAGCGTGTTAGTCTCATGCATCGACCGTTAGAAAAAAGAATTCTGTTATTTTTGTTTGAAAATGTAAAAATTTGGAATCCCGACTACGGGGGATGACCTGGATCATCTTTCTGACGAGAACATTAAGTTTTTGAAGATTCGCAAAAGTACTTGTATTACTTACGAGAACATGTCAATAATGAATAATGTCATCTAAATGCAATATTTTATCATTTTGATATATTCATAAGGCGGTTAAGGTACATAATTTAAGCATAGCTACTAGCTAGTTCATTTAGGTAATTAGACCTTTTTCTTATTTTGCAACCAAGGGAAATATAATGTGACATCTCTAATAACTTTGCGCTTACGCATCATCTCATTGGTTAAGCACTCATGTGTGTACCATGAGATTTCGGATTCGAAACTCTAGTGCGGCGGTTTGCCCTCTTCTCTTTAGTACTTGTGGCGACTCTAATCCCTTACCTTATAAAAAAAACATTTGTAATAACTTTGTCATTTCTCTATTTTGAAGAATATTGAGATGTTTTAAGGTCGAATAGCTTTCCCATCCTATCTTTACAAATATATAGTGTATAATCTTTTCTATTTTAATACGGAATATATAATTAAACGTAAATTTCTTTTTAGGTTTTATAGACTTGGTTGGAAATGATCTAAGCGTTTTGATAACTCTCTAGTTCTAGAATTTTCCTTTTTTTAATTACTAGAATTTGAAGTTGAAATTCAATGGGAGAAAAAACCTAATGCATTGATGTATGGTGTTTTCATTAATTAATTTATTACCGGTGAAAAGTCTTAGTCCAATATTCCGTGACAAATAAACCTTCATCAATTAGCCACATGACCAAATTGAAAAAACTTTATTAATCATAAAATGACCCTTCATTAATCAGCCGTTTAATATCTACTAGTGATGAGAATTAGTTACTAACCAATTCTGAGAAGAAATGACAAACCACTAGGGGTTCAAAAGTCAAAACATGTACCTCAGGGTAATACCCCAAGGAGTAAACCGTTGAACCAGATCTTCGAAGGCATGTAATTATTTGAGTCTTTTACCTGAAACCACCCTTACAATAGACTATATTCTTGGAAACCATACTTCCAATGACTAATTACCGTGAACCACCCTCACAAGATATTTTGTTACCTTTATACCACCGAATTCCATGATTTCGTCCACTTTCGCGCTAAATCATAAAATGACCCTTTTGCCCCTTTTATTTTAGCGAATTTATATATGGAAGAGAGGATTGTTGGAGCGAGGAAGCAACGGAGGCATTGATCAAGGCATGGGGAGAGAGGTACTTAGAGCAGACATGGGATTCCCCGAAGCAGAAGCACGTACTGGGAGAAAGTAGCGGAGATTGTGAACATACGTGCAGGCGCAGGTGCCGAAAAGCCGGTAAGGCCGGACATCCAATGCAAGAATCGGATGGACACCGTGAGAGGAAGTACATGTCAAAGAAGGAGAAGATCGCCTCTGGTGCCAGTCCATCTACCTGGATTTTCTTCGACCGCCTTAACAGACTCCTTGGAAACTCCAATTATGCCTTCGCCGCCAAATTCACGCTTCCGACCGCATCCAAGCAACCGATTCCTCAAGGTAGTCACAAAGTTCTCCAGAGAGTGAAGCGGACGGAGTCTCTGGCAGAAGATTTTGATACGGACTAGCTCGGATCCGTATCAAAGGAAGCGATCAGAAAAGGGATAAGAGGCAACACGAGGCCCCGGGAGAAGGGAAGAATGGCCGGTGGCCGAGGGAGAGATAAACAAGATAGGATTAGAGAGAATTAGGGATAAAAAGATGTGCTGATTGATTGAATGCTTTTCAAATAACTGGATACCATGATATAAATAGCTTGAACAAACCCTAATGCTAATGATAAACCTAACAGTCCAACAAGCGACCCATTAAATCAACTAGATATAATCATAATAGCTTAAATAAACTAAATATAACGTATCAACTACTTCCCCGATAAGACTCGACTCGTCCTTGAGGCGGAAATCAAGAAAAGATCCGTATAATTTGCTCCATAGAGACAGCAACCACCGAGATAAAAAAACCCAAGGATTAATTTGCACAGTCTCACAATGAGGCAGCATTTCGACCCAAGTAGATGGCTCGCAACAATTCCAAGGTCGAAAACACCATTACCAAAGAATCCTCTAATAGGCATTTCATCAAACAGTTCATATGCACTAAAAATTCTCAAAGAGCCCATTGAAAATGTTCCAAAATTCGCCAATCCTTTAGAGAATTCATGACATGTATTCGCAGTAACAACACCAAACCTTTTTTTGGAACTCAAGCACCATGCTTGCCTGCACTGCATTCTCTGATCTTGCTAGGGGAATACTAAGCGCCCCGGTCAGATTTCATCCGCGCCCCGCTTTTTGTACTACGTACATGTCGGCCGTAGTAAGTTGGAGGAAATTGGGTAAACTTAACTACGACCACGTATGCCGTGTACGTTGCAATTCCTTACAAATATGAAAATAGGCAATAACGACCATGGCCGCCGCCGTGGTCGTGGTCAATGGATCAAACCATAGTTTTTTGGTGCAACTCTTGGCTTAGAGGGAAATTTAGTAGTAGTAATATATAGTGGTGAATAGAGGTGTAAAATGAGTCGGGACGGGTGGATTCAGGTTCGGTCTTTTCGGGTTTGGAATGAGTGTGGGTTCGAGTCGATCGGGTTACAGGTCAAGTCGGGTCGGGTCTTGACAGATTATTGTGCGGGTTCGGGTCGATTTAACAGCTTAAGAATTTGAATTTTTAATGATTATTAAAATAATATTATGATTAAATAATAATATTTAATAATAAAATATTATTTTACTAGATTTTTTATACTAATATTTTATTTATAATAGTTTTTATAATAAAATTTATTATAATATTTAAAATAAATATATTTATTCTACATATATATATATATATAAAACCGGGTCGGTCGGGCCGCATTCGGGCTTCAACCTAATCAGGTTCGGGTTAATCGGGTCCGGTTTTTTTCTTTGCTCGCTACTATTCGGGTCGGGTTTCAATCCAAAAATTTCCGATCAGTTCGGATCGATTTTTCGGGTCAGGTCAGGTTTTAACAGCTCTAGTGGTGATAGAAACAAATAAAGTAGAAAACAATGTTTAAGAGGTTCCAACTTCCAAATTCTCATTGATATGATTGTTTTGATTTTTATTATAGGTAAAGTGGAGAATAAATTTATGATCAGTGTGGAAAATAATAAATCCTTTATTTTCATTAGATGCGGTCATTAGACCTGTTGAACGGGTTGGGTCGAGCGAGTTCGAGTCATTTCGGGTAGTGGTTCAGATCAATCGGGTCATGGATCAAATTGGGTCGGGTCATGGAGGGTTATGGGGCGGGTTCGGGTTAACCAACGGGTCAATGACGTCATTTAAAAAATAATATTCAACATTAAATTATTAACACCCCTACATATTTAAAAAATTGATGGTTTGGATAAGAATTTTGAAGAACAAATAGATTATAAGAAATAATTGGTCTTCTTTAAATAGATAAGTTTCATGAAAAGAATATGTTAGCTTTATAATCATGAAACATATCCGTATATCAAGTTTTTCCTTCCCGATAACAAGACATCAAAGAAGGGTACTATTTTTATTGGTAATATATACTATCCTTCACTAACAAATTATCATGTTTTTTGACCTTTAATAATCATATAGATAACAAAAGAACGATAAATCATATTGATAAGAACTGATGGACAAATTTGTTTACATATTATACATATTCAGATGTCACAATAACGCAAACTATGTAGTTATCATATAATAATATAAATTTTGGCTTTCAATTCTATTGATAGTTCTATAAATGTCTAATTTTCATGTCATCCCCATTTGAAATCAAACCATTTCATATAGATTGGAACAACACTAGCAAAGGTGAGTTTGTCGTCGTGACTGCTCTCCAAACTCTAAATCTGCCTATAGACTGGAGCAAGAAGGATGGAGAGATGAACACTAAATGAAAGGCTTAAAACGATACCTGACTTTTGAAAGAAACCTATCAAACATCTCAAGTTGTCAAAATCTACCTATTGAATAGGGGTGTTCAAAAATATTCGATTCGGTCGACCAGATCCGACGATTCAGTAGATTCGATCCGGCAATTCGGTCAATCCGATCCGGCGATTCGATCGATCCGATCCGACGATCCGGTTGATACGTTGCGAGTCTGTCTGAGTCCGATCGACGGACAATTATCCGAATCCGGTCCGATACGGTAAAAGTTAGCGAATTAACGGATCGGATATGGAATGAAAATATTTTTCAATAGATATCCAGTATATATTATTATAATATATTATCTAAAATATATTACATAATCTCAAAGTAAGTTAAATAATTTTACTATATTTTTCTTTCTAACGTCATCTAAATCTTAAGAGTTCGACTCTAAGAGCATCTCCAATGGGGGGCTCTAGATGAGTCTCTCACCGAAAAAAAAACCCAAAAAAAAAGGAAATGAAAAGAAATCCACAAAATTGATGAGGGACGTCTCTCTTGGGAGAGCTCTTGAGAACCCTTGCTCTATGGGACACATGTCAACTCTCCATTGGGTATTGGTTATATCCTTTTTTTCTTAAACTATAAATGAATTTTTGGTATTAATTAACATGTTTTTTTTCAAATTTTATTTTTTTAAAATACATAAAATAAAATTACCTCTCTATAGACATCCATTTTTACATGTTTAAGTTAAATTTAACTTTTTTAATTTGTACATGTATAATTAAAAACTTAAATGGGTCTCTAATATTGTATATTATATTAGTATTATTTAAAATACAATAACTATTATAACATTATTTAGGATATAAAATTAATTTATATTAAATACTAAATGTAAAAGAAAATATATGAGAGACCCAAATGAGTCTTACCCATTGGAAGGACTAGAGACCCAATGAGTCTCTATTATAACAAAATAAAGAAAAATATTATTTTATTAGTGAGAGATCCATATTGGTCTCTCCCATTAGAGATGCTCTAAAGCACTATAACCCCACGTATTCTTCATTTTGTATGTATAATTGTAACTTAGACCTTTTAAATTGACACGTTCAATTTTAATTTGAAGTGTTTTAATGATAAATGGATATTCGGTTGGATTATCCAGTCTAATCCAAGCTATTCGGATCGGATATCCGGGTTCATCCGGATCGGATACAGATATCAAATTAAAGAAAATTTTGTCCAAGATATCCGATTCCTTTAGTCTATTCGGATTGGATATCCGGTTATGAACACCCCTACTATTGAATACATCAAGTGTGATTATACTGATCCGTAACACGCACGCGGTATTACGTGTACTATGTTAACTCGCCTAACTAAGTGCATATCACACGCGCAATGCCACATCACACTTGCCCAAATAAGTGTACATCATACGTGCAATGCCACTTCACACTCAAGGTATTTAATAGGTATTGACAAGTTAAGGTGCTTGATACGTCTGTTTCAAAGGTCAAGTGTCTAAATGATCACATCACACCCGCCCAAATAGTCCGTTCTGATTCATTTTTGGAAAAGGAACAAACATAGTTTCACATGGTGTTTAATGGTGGAATGTGACAAGCACAATCACAACCGTCCATCCAATTTTGTTAGGTCATCCCTTTGTTGGCAGGCTCACCGCAGTGGAGAAACAAGATTTAATGCTAAAGACTATAGCGGGCGTAAATCCAAAGAATCCTTTGACATATCTTCGTGGAAAGTTTGTAGAAAGTGTTTTATCAATGAAACATATTTACAACTAGGAATTACGTTCATGCTTCGCACGAGAGAAAACTTGGTAGATCATTACTTTATTTTTATTATATTATAATGTTATAGATAGAATTATTATTGAGTATACTCTCATTAATAAGATTTTTAATGTATTTTATACGACTGATATGGAAAAACATGGTGTTAAATTTATATTTGTAAGTATATATTATCATTTACTGATATAATTCAAACTTTATATCTAAATATTAACCAAATATTGTACTTAATAAGTTTCTTATATGTAATTGGCAGTGATATATTTTATTTTTAACTTTATAATGACTAAATATTATTTTATATTTTTTAAATATGCATTAATCTTCTAATAAGGTTAAAGACAGTCGACAATTACGTTAATAAATCCAGAATTACATAAATAAATCCATTTTCATGTAGTAACTTTTAAAATTTTGACACGTCGAGAGAGTTTACCATAATATTTTTTCTACTATGAATCATGAGTTTTAGATTAAACTAGTTGTAATCCGGGCCTCTTGTCTGGGGTTTTTCAAAACTACAACATTTAGAATTGATTAACTTTAACAAAATGAACCTACATAAAATAAACTCAAATTTGATGGTGTGAAATTTCAATCTTATACTTTAGTTTATAGGTTTATTCTTAATATCCAATCAACCTTGATCGTTCAATAGTTTTTTCTACATATAGTATCCTAATCTTGTACTTAATTCGAAATCAAAATGATTGACTAATCAAACTTGCTTAATTAATAGTTTTATTCTTAATATATTAATATATTCGTATCAAAGGGCATGTTGCTACTCTGTCCGTTGAACTTTTTTTTTCCAGATTATAACTCATATTAACGGGCATGTTGCTGAGATATTCATATTTGAAACAATTTGCTGGCCCGATTGTAGAGTTTGTTAATGAACTACAACGTTACTTATTTGTGGAATCGCGCCCAATGCCACACATTATGAACCCAGTACATCATTGCATCTCATAGTTTTAGACCGGTCGTCATAGTGATGTCAACCTTTATAGATAGTAATTTAGTTTGTTATGTTTGTATACTCGAATTTGCATGATCTAAAAACTATGTGATTTTTTCATAAACGCATGTGTTATGCTATGTCTGAATTTCAAATATTAAATCTTAGCTATATTTTTTTGTTAAGTTGTTAATTGTTTGTTGAATCTATACTACTATAATATAAACTAGAGTCAATGTTTTCACAAAAATTTGCGTATGTCATTTCTCTAATAAAATAATTACAGTTAAACCTCTATAAATTAATAGGGTTGGGACCGGAATATTTTATTATTTTGTAGAGATATTAATTCATCGATAAATTAATATTTATTAATTTATAGAGGTATTAGCAATAGAAATATTTTTATTTAAATAATACCAAGTATTGTCATTGAACCAAAAAAAATAGCAACTAAAATATCATAAAAGTATAGCCAAACTATTGACATATTTAATAAAAATAAATATATGGACAATTTCTGACCAAATTTTGGATGACTGGTATTATTGTACATTCCTTATATAGTAATTATTAATTTATGATTAGATTGGGATCTTATACTTCTATAGTGGATTTTAGAAAATTTATTATCTTATTATCTTATCGAAAATCGTCAAATTTTACACTGGCCCAAGTCGGGACCGGAGAAAAATATTAATTTATCGTATTTATTAGTTTATCGAGTATTAATTTATGGAGGTTCTACTGTAGTTGGACCCTCCTTTATATAATAAGTTGTAATCATTAATTTTTGAAATAATCTAATAAGGGGAAAAAAATTCTATCTAACAACACACATATATATACATGCATATTATTTTCTATATAGTTTGGTATAGTTAAAATTAAATCAGAAAATAATCTTTGAAACCGCATCTATAGGTATAGAAAAATAAATATTATTACTTAATAAAAAGTGATCTTTATCATAAAGCAATTTTAAAACAATCAAAATAAAATCGAGAAATAATTTTTGAAAGCGTAACAATACCTATATTTATAGGAATTTCTATCTATTAATATATATATTTGAAATCATAACTATACCTATAAAATTTTCTATCTAACAATATAAGCGTACATAATCGTTATCCGTACATATCTATTAAAATTTCTATCTTATATATAAGATAGTGTTAATGTATTATGTTTTCATGGTATCATGTTTTCACTAGTTATTTCACTAATATAAAAAGATTAATAGCTTAACGAAACTTATAAACTAACTTAATTATAACTTAATAAATGCACAAACCCTAACCATAAAACCGAGCTAAATAACCTTAACCGCCCACCTTCTAGCCTTCTATTTTATTCAATCGCCACTTCCCACTTCCTATTTTAATTCACACGCCACCTCACTATGTCCGGGGTGTTCCCGGTCATAGTGAACTTAATTACCACATTAACTAAGAGGACTTGGAAACTATATTACGAATTTACGATCGCCTTGTTCGTAGTCTATTTTCTTTGGAATCACCGCAACTACGACCACGGCGTCCGTAGCCGGGAAATGGTATAACGGACAAGACGTTCGTAGTCCCAACCGGGACGCGACGGAAGCCTGACCGGGGCGCAAAGCGGGGGCGTCTTGCTATGTCAACTTGGATTGAATGATCAATTACAAGATCCACTGGAACCAATGCCGAATCTACCATTGCCGGAACATCGGTGAAATCTTGTAGAAGAGCACGAGCAGGCTTGAAGGGCATTTCAACTTTTTTCGGCAGCAACTAGGCAGCAGCCGCTGCCGTTGGCGGAGGCAAAGGGGCCAGATCGGGCTGTCCCAAATACTGTGGAGGCGGCAAGCCCGGAAGGACGGCGGGGCCATGCGACAGCGGCAGTTGCTGGCCTAGGAGGGTCACCATAAGCGCGAGCGGGGGAAGGGTGGCTCGAACTGGGGCCCCGATCTGGCGGTTAGGGTTCACATCTCCGGCGAACGGCGCGACGGCGCTCGACCCCGATGGAGCAGCGGCGAACCGTGCGTGGCCCCTCGAGTGGCCAACGATTGCGAACGGCGCGCAATTAGGGCTCTGTAGGTGAGGCGTCGGCGTGAAGGTGGCGGCCTGTGGGACGGCGGCGGCGTTAGGGTTCCCAACGGCCGTGCAATGAGGGGTCTGCTGGGTGTGCGCGACGTGCGCGAATCGCCCGAATTGGGGCTTGGGGTTGCGCTAGGGTTGGTGGCGACGAGCGTCGTGGCGTCCGGATTGGGAACGCCCCAAATTTGGCAACTCTGAACCATTCGGAAGCATGCGTCTTCCTGAGCCTGACAGAATTTTGCGACCATATATAGCTGTCAGCCTTTCATTCGTACGCTCCTGCGAAGCGACTAAACGCTCAAGGGCCGCGGTCACCGCGGAAAGTTGTTTGGCCTTGCCAAGGTGGGTCATGAGTGTTGAGATCGCAGATGAAAGCACCAATTGATACGGACTAGCTCGGATCCGTACCAAGGGAAGCGATCGGAAAAGGGATAAGAGGCAACACGAGGCCCCGGGAGAAGGGAAGAATGGCCGGTGGCCGAGGGAAAGGTAGACGAGATAGGATTAGAGATAAAAAAGATGTTGATTGATTGAATGTTTTCCAAATAACAAGATTACAGGATATAAATAGCTTGAAGAATAAAACCCTAACGCTAATGCTAAACCTAACGGTCCAACAAGCGACCCATTAAATCAACTAGATATAATAATAATAGCTTAAATAAACTAAATATAACGTATCAAGATTCGATTTGAACTTCTCAGACAGCTTGCCTCCGGCGATACACCCTAACCAGCGAAGCCTGAAACAGCCAAAGTTGGACTTCGATTCTCCTCCTCCTCTTCCACGGCCTCAAAGGTTCGACGAAGGCATTAGGGAGGTTGCCAGAGCTGCTTCTGCCGGTGGCGAAGGTCAAGGTCAGGTCAACGAGTGAAGAAACTCACGAGTGGAGCGTGTGAGTTCGAATTTCCCTAATTCCCGCGTAAGATTGCGATTGCGATTTGCGACCCTAATTCGTGATTCTGGGGGAGATATCGCAAGCGTCGTGATTTTGGAGCCCCAACTAACTATCAAATGAGCAAGGAAGGGAGAACCGGAGGAGAAGCCCCAATTCAATGCAAATTCGCTAAAATAAAAGGGGTAAAGTGATCATTTTACAATTTAACGTGAAAGTGGACGGAACAATGGGATTTGATTGTATATATAGAAGTAATGGAATATCTTGTGAGAGTGGTTCCCGGTAATTAGCCATTGAAAGAGTGGTTTACAAGAATATAATCTATTGTAAGAGTGGTTACCTTAAAACTTAAAAGACCCTTATTATTTTTAATCAATTTGGAAATCAGAAGCAACCTCATTCTTCCATCAGTTGATGGTTGTTGTTGGATCATCTCACTGAGGCATGCATTTGTTTTATGTAACCAAGAATTAGTGATACAAAATTTAATAGAACAAAATTTCCTTGAATAGAAAAATGTAATAGTATATTTTAAAATAGAGAAGTTTATTTACATTTACATAAAAAGTACGAGTAGCCAATTAGTATAATATAGACTTCACTTCTTACATTATAGTATATTATACACTTCACTTCTTACATGTTTGGAACTCAATGGGAATCTTGTTTACCAACATGCATGGATCGAATCTATAAAAATATCATTATATTTATCTGAGTAACTGGTAATTAATTAAAAATCGTAGATCAAGATTATATAGGTCTAAAAGATCATTTTGTTTGTACGCATTAGGTGGGTTTCTTAGGCACATCCATATTGACTATATTGATCACTCGATCAGTATATTACTTTCCAACATTTATTTTGGCTTCTTTATAATATCCGCCCGGAACCCTAATTTAGGTATAGGTTCCTTTAAATCTCAAATTTAGTTAAACTATACTGTATATATTATCAGCGGAATTGATGACTTTAGGTGAGTTTGACAACATATATTTTACGTAATAGGATTTTTCTTACATGCGTATTATCAACACATTATCATTAACATTCTCAATGAATTCTCTGTCCATGATGTGCATGACACACTCTTAATTTATTACGGAGTACTTGACATAATTAATACTCCCTCCGTTTCATAATAAGTATCGTTTTAGCTCTTAACACAGTTTTTAAGAAAAGCAATTATTCACTTTAAAACTTATAATTTTTTCTTAATCTTACCACTCATTACATTTTTTTGGCCAATGAATGAACAACTTTAGTCAACAAATACACATTCCAATAAAAGTTATCATTATTCACCTCTAATAAATCACTTCGAAAACCTAAAACGACACATATTATGAAACAAATTTTAAGTGCTAAAACGACACTTATTGTGAAACGGAGGGAGTATGAAGTACAAGTCAAATAACTACAATGGTCTTAACGACCCTTACAATATCGTATGATAAGAAGACTATTCTTAGGGATACATTTTTTTTTATCTGGTCCGTTACTAACCAATTCTGAGATGGAAAGGGTAAACCCACCGCTCGTGATCAGGTTCGAAACAGTGACATCGGATATTGTCTCAAAGACTTAACCGGCCGGTGAACCAGATGCCTAAAGGGTTAGAGATTCAAATCTTAAATAAAAATATACTGCATGTACCATTCATGTAATCAATTGTTTTTTAAATTCTGTAAATAAAATTAGCAAATAATTTTTATAATGAGATTTTATCATATGCCCCGCTACAATTAATGAAGCGCCATCTAGCAGATGAAAAAAAATGAATGTGATCGATATCCAATTTTGTCCATCCATAGAAGTCACCCAATTTGAAGTTTTTGTAGACTTTTTGAGCACTTGACATTGGTTAATTATATTGCATTGGTTCCCCTTGATGTATATGAACTTCCTTCATAAATTAATTTATATAATGTGGTTTAGGTAGAAGTTAATTTTCTTGGCAAAGTCATCCAAACCTTGGAATATATTAGTTTTTATTTACAACATGTACATCAATAAAAAAATGGCTACCTACCTATAGAGGGAATATTTTGTCACACCATATGCATAGAGCCAAAAGAGGCACCTTCCTTCTCAAATCCTCTTGTTCTTCTCTAAATCTACGAGTTTTCACTACAAGCACACTTAACTAAACCTCAATCATGGAAGACGAGAGCTGCGAGAGGAAAGACGCGCATGGATATCGCGACGAAGAAGGGGAGAGAGAGAGCATGAACAAGGATGGATCGAGTTCAAGCAACAATAGCATAGTCGACGAGAGCAACTGTCCCGGTCATGGTAAGAGGAAGGAGGGCTCAACCGGAGTTAGGCCTTATCTCCGATCAAAGGTTCCAAGGCTAAGATGGACGCGAGATCTCCATCTTTCCTTTGTTCGAGCTATAGAGAGATTAGGGGGCCAAGAAAGTATGTTAAGCTATCTATCTAACTATTTCAATAGTTTTTGTTTTTACAAATTTCAAGATTTTGTTTCCAAGGTTTTAAATGTGGTTATATGATATGATCTTATTGATCCCTTTTTTGGCCATGGGTGTTTAATATAGAAGCAACCCCAAAACTTGTCCTTCAAATGATGAACATCAAAGGGCTTAGAATTGCTCATGTCAAGAGCCATTTACAGGTGATTTAGTTTCCTAGCATCAATTTTTATTCTTTACATTTAAAATATCCCCAAAACTCTTTCATTAAGCTTTTTCTTGAATAATGATCAGTGATTAAGTTGTGGATTTTGATTGTGTATACATGATTTGGACTCAACAGATGTACAGAAACAAGAAGATTGATGACCAAGGTCAAGGTGGGCACTAAAACACAAATCTCAATTTACTTTTATTGCATGTGTTCCAAGATCTGAATAAGGGTTTCCATTTCATTTCATTTTTTTTCGGAAAATTGCATTTAACCACTCTTTATATTTTTTTCTACACTTAACCACTTCTTATTTGTAAGTATGTGCATTTAACCACCCATTTTGATGAAAAACGTTATTTTCTTCGTTAAGTAAAGTAAATTATGTTTTTGCCTTTCTTTTTTAATTTTATTTACAATAAATAAACGAATTTAGGAATAAATTGAGTTTGGAATGTCATCGTTATTGAATTCAAGCCTACATATCAACCTTTTGAATCTCCTATCTTCGTCTATCAACTAAGACACGATCGAATCCCAGGGATGCTCAAAGTCATTAGAACTTAGAATTAGATCCAAAACCTATGCTCTTTGCATCGGCGAAGTTGTGGTTCTTCTTCGCCATTTATATTGGATAGAGGAAAGGAATTATTATAGAGCAAATTAGGCAAGGGTTGCAAAAATCAGCATATTAGAACTTGAAAGTGTCAATTATGGGTTTTCCTTTATTTATTTATTGTAAATCAAATTTTAAAAGAAAGGGAAAAACGTAATTTACTTTATTTAACGTAGAAAATGACGTTTTTTGTTAAAATGGGTAGTTAAATGCACATAATTACAAATAAGGGGTGGTTAAGTGTAGAAAAAAATATAAAGGGTGGTTAATTGTAACAAGTGTAAAATAAAGGGTGGTTAAATGCAATTTCCTCCTTTTTTTTCTACTTACAATAAGTTTTGGTCTTTCTATGGCTAATTTGTCTTCGCATATGTTGATATTTGGAGGTTGACATTTTTATTTGGTATGTACTCTATAATGTTTATTTTTGTAGTGATAAATGATACAAGACAAATGTTGGGGAGTTCAAAAGGTCACTTTGTCTCTGACCTTTGGCAGCTTCCCATGTTTCCAAGATTTGAAACTAGACCTGACATAAACTTTTGCAGGTAAAAACAAACATATACTGTATAGTTCTTCTTTGGAATCATAATGTAGAAATTCGATGTATTTTTTTGTATTCAATTTCCATAAAATCTATATAGTTCTTTGATAGCCTAGCTGCTTTAGGGCTTGTTTCATTTGTGTGGGAAAAGATGTTTTTTGGGAGCAAAGTAATTTTTTGTGTATTAGAAAATGTAAAAATTAGAGAAAATTGTACGGATCTCGAGAGGGATGAAACAAATTTTTAGATGGAAAGATATTTTAGGAAGGAAAAAAACACAAGGCCTTAGAGCATCCACAACTGAGAAATTAATGTTGAGCAATTCTTCCCATAGATAAATAAAAAGAAAAAAAATTCAGTTTTTGTCCGAGTTTTTCAAGGAAACATTTCTTTATTCTGAGGAGAAATTTCTCCTACAAGAAATAACCTCTACAAAATAAGAATTTTTTTCTTTCTTTTTCTAACACACAAATAATTTTTTTTTCTTAATTTGTTAAGGAACCTCCAAAAATCTCTCCATTGTGGAGAGATTATCCACAATGGAGAGATTTTATAAATTTCTTAATTTGAAAATAAAAAGATAAAAACAAAAAAATCTGACCAAAATTAGCTTTTACAGGAGAAACTAGCAAATGACCCGCACCTTGTACGGAGTTGTTTTTTGCTTTTATTATCTTGTATATGAATTCACTATAATAATTACAAATATTATCATATTTCTAGTTTCTTTTAAAACGGTGCATATCTTTTAGATTATAAAATAACATAATTCTCATATATCATCAAATATTTAAATAAAAATATTGTATTTATATTTTAATTTTGTATACATACATAAACATATATACCTAGAAAGAATGCAATAAGATGAGATGCATTATTAAATTTTATAAAAAAAAATAAAAATCTTTTGAAATTTACATGAAAGTGCATTAACTAATTTATATAAATGAATCAGTCATTTAAAATAAAATTTTGGATAAATATATTATTACATTTTTAAAAATTGAGAATATTTAATAAGATAAAAAAAACAAACTAAGTTATCTTGTCTAGATGCTATTATGATGTAAACAAATTAAATAATAAGTATATAAATATCAAATAAACATATTCAACGAATCATTATCTTAATAAAAAATCTATCTATTATCTAAATACATAATCAATATGTTATGGATATATTTAGGATAGATATATCATCTAATCTTTTTATTCATATTATTATTGGATTTCAATATGATACGATAGAAAAACATTTAACACATTATTCTAATAAATAAAGATGTGACATAAATATAGTGATAGAATTTATTACTAATGATGATTTTTATAAAATTTTAGAGAAAAATTACAAAAGTAATATTACTTTTACTATAATATTTAAGTAAATGGGTAAAAATGATTTTTTAAATAAAATATTAAGGATAAAATAATATATTAACTAAACAGGTAACCATGTAATAATAAGATTGAGATTTATTTGTTAGGATAGTGAACAACTCAGAATTTAAGATAGAATTAATATTTTAATTATGTATGTATAAGATTAAGCTTAAAACTAAGATTGATAAGAAAAAAATTTCATAAGGGGTTGATGTAGCGGAATTTGATTCCGTTTTAATAGACGAAAATGGGTAAGTAACCCATGGGAGACAAATATTGAAGCAAATAGGCTACAAGGAAAAAAAATGTGCCCCCATAGGCTCTTTTCCAATTTTGCCCCTACCTTTTTTTTAAATTTACAACATGACGTCATCAATGGCATATGATGACGTCAGCACCCCTTACCACTATCGGCGTTGACCAGTCGTTGACCGTCGTTGACCGACGTTGACCGTCTTGTCATTAGTGATGGCTCGTAACTTGTCATCAGATGACAAGTTACTTGTCATCAGTCCACGCGCAGAAAACTTGTCATTCCGTTCACGTACTCAACTTGTCATCTGATGACAAGTCGAGGTAAAACCCATCATTCACACAAAAAACGTGTCATCAGTGATGACCAGTTACGAAATTGACCTATGTGAGATTTGAACCCACATTATTGTGCATTAAGCACATTGCTCTACCATTTGAGCTAATAGGCCATAATTATAAGTAATATATATACAAATCTAACATACCAAAACCCATAAAATCATCCAAAAAACATAAAACAGACTTGTCATCACCCCTAGATCCGTAAACCAACTTGTCATCACCAAAACACATTAAAAAAGGACTTGTCATCGCCAAAAACCATAAAAATGGACTTGTCATCACCCAAAACCATAAAAACAACTTGTCATCACCCAGAACCTTAAAACACAGTTGTCATCAGTCAGATCCGTAGAACAAACTTAAATTGCTCAAAACTCATAAAAAATCACTTGTCATCACCCTAAATCATAAAATCGTCCCAAAAACACTAAAATGAACTTGTCATCCAAAAAACCCACAAACTCAAAACCCCTATACCTACAACAAAACTTGTCATCACTTAAATCCGAAACACAAAGTTGTCATCCAAAAAATCCAAAAACATATCCAAACCCATAAAATCATCCAAAAAACCTTAAAACAAACCTGTCATCACCCCCAGAACCGTAAAACAAGTTGTCATCGCCAAAACACATTAAAATCGGACTTGTCATCGCAAAACCCATAAAAACGAACTTGTCTTCACCCAGAACCATATAACACAACTTGTCATCACCCAGAACCTTAAAACGCACTTGTCATCAATTTGTTTTAAATTGCTCAAAACTCATAAAAAATCACTTGTCATCACCCCAAAACACAAAATCGTTTCAAAAACCCTAAACTCAACTTGTCATCCAAAAAACCACAAACTTAAAAACCCTAAACCCACAAAAAAAAACTTGTCATCACTTAAATCCGAAAAACAAACTTGTCATCCAAAAAAACGAAAACCCTCAAAAGTCCAAAAACCCAAAAACCCCAAAAAATCCAACCGGTTGGATCCGGCTCGTACGAGCCCAGATCCGGATAGATCCGGCTCGTACGAGCCCAGATCCGGCGAGATCCGGCTCGTACGAGCCCAGATCCGGCTAGATCCGGCTCGTACGAGCCCAGATCCGGCTAGATCCGGCTCGTACGAGCCCAGATCCGGCTCGTTCGAGCCCAGATCCGGCTCGTTCGAGCCCGGATCTAGGAGAGAAGGAAGAGAGGGAGAGAATGGAGAGAGAGAGAGAGAGAGAGATGGCGGACGAACCTGAGGGCGGATGACGGCGGCGACGGAGAGGGAGGGCGGGCAGCGACGCAAAGGGAGGGCGGCGACAGATAGGGAGGGCGCGCGACGGAGAGGGAGGGCGGCGACGGAGAGGGAGGGCGGGCGGGCGGGCGTCGGTAGGAGAGGGAGGGAGTGTAGGAGATGAGAGGGAGGAAGGAGAGGGAGGGAGTGTAGGAGAGGGAGAGAGTGAGGGGAAGGAGAGAGGAAGGAGAGAAAAAAAAATGAGGAGGAGAGAGAAAAAGAGAGAGTGAGGGGATTTTATATTTTGAGATTAGCCTACTTACTTCATTTTTTTTCCCTTAGCCTAACCCATCCAAAATCACTCTCAAATCACCCTCTCCACCCCAATCTCTCGTTTTAATATATAGTAAGAGATAGATAATAATATCAAATATATAATAAATAACTTAAATAATGATGAAAATTTTCGTACATGCTTTTGGATCATAGATTCATATATGATAAATTTACATGTAATAAGTAGGGAGTAGAAAACTAAATTTTCCAATTTAATAGATAACAAAAGATAAAATTTCCAAGTAGGAAGTAGAAATAACAAATTTCCAATTTATAGATGATAACAAAATTTATATAAAATATATTATTTTAATAAAAGGGGTGAAATATGGTGGCGAAATTTGCTTCAGCTTTAGTATATAGTAATAGATAGATAGATAGATGTTACTTCTCTTTCCTCTTTATATTCTTCTGCAAGAAATTTTGCATGACGTATAAGAGATTTGTCCTAACAAAACTCTGACTTTATTTTTTTTTTCTTTTTGAGTTAAGAAATTTACTCCATATCTCCATTGTGGATGCTCTTACTTCCCCGTCAAAAATATATCGGTTTAGCTTTTCAAATTGTCCTAAAATTGTCTACATGCATGAGAAGGATTCGACTCCATCTAGAAGTTCAATAGAAATAGATAAGTTCTTATCAAATATAAAAATAACGAGCCTAACTATAAAAACCATCTGTCTACTTTCGATTCTTCGTTTAAAGTTGTTTTAGAAGTCAAATGATTAACCAAACTTGATTGTAATGTTACATTTTAGAAAAGATCTAAGCTTGATTGTTAGGCTTTGTTTTGAAAATTTACTACTTAACACAACATATATGCTAGACTGCCAGGTTTTGCCGTAAAACAGATTTCAACTTGATTGTAATGTTACATTTTACTAGCTATTATTTGTACCTTCAACTATTACTTTTTTCCATGTTATCATTTTGTCTTCTCGATTCCTTACAGCTTTCCACAAGGTGACCGGATATCATGGAGCGAGCAAGGGTGTTGGAATACATCCATGGATCAAGCCATGATTTACAATGCGAAAAACGTGGCAAGTTCTAACCCTTGTGATTACCCTATAGCCCAAACAATGCATGTAAACACAAGGGAAGTTGGTAATCCTACTTGCACCGACCAAAAACATAAGTTATCATGTGGTATCCAAGAAGAGCTGATCTTTAGGGTTTATGATGGAAATCGGCCCCAAATTCGAAGTAACTTGATAGTGCTGAGTAGAGCTCCACACGACATCGGTCATAGAAAAAGAAAGGCTTCTTCGAGTGGTGATGGAGGCGGTGGTGATGTTGATTTGGATCTCTCGCTAGAAATTCGAAGTGAAGCGAATGAAGAAGAGGATCACGACAGTGGACAATTGTTATCTCTTTCCCTATCTCCTCCTTTGAAAAAGAAAACAAGGTCTTCAATAATAAACCCTAATGAGACAAGTATGAAGCCTAATGATCATAGGGAGGAGAATATTAGGATATTGGCGAGTAGTCTTGATCTGACTATATGAATGAGGTTGCATCCTCGAAAGATGCCCACCATTGGAGAACCTATATATGATGACCATCTTTCAAGGAAAAGAGCTAGTTTAAGTCCACCATTACTAGCAAAAGCATGGAGTTCGTTCGGGTGTGTACATAGGTTGTATAGCGGGGTCATGATTTTACGAGTAATGGTTGGTGGACGAATTCAATAGTGTAAATAGAAGTTAGAAATGCTAGCTAGATCTTTGCTACCTCCATCTCGATATCTTCTTTACGTGTAACGTATAATATGCATGTCTAAGGTAATATAATTTGGAAATGTTTCTCCATAGTTTATGTAAATGAACATTTGTAGTGCACTATTTGTGTTTATGAGTACGTTTAAAATGAGATGTATGCGTATTTTTTACCATAATAAATTAACCAGACAATAACATAGTTGAGTCGAGAATTGAAGAATGTGAATCTTCAAGTTGTCAATTGCATGATTGGTTAGATGATCTAGGTTACCAAGAACCTGAAAGAGGGTGGAAAGTTTTTGTATGTTGATCTGGGTTAATTATTTACTGAGGAAGTTGTTGATTATTTGCAAAAAGTCATCTGACCATTGTGTGTAAGTTGTAAATGATAGGTGTGAGAATAATGAAGAGCATCACTCGGGCTTAGGATCATAGCCTAAGTGATCTACCCTAAGTGATTATAAGGATTTAAGGGAAAGGAAATCATGGAATAAGAAGGCTAACATTGTATAAAGAAAGCATCATAGCCTTGCTCGGTGCTCAACATTGGCACGTTTGCGCTTGGCGCCCCTACACTTGGAGCTTCTATGCTAAATGCTCGAAGCTAGCACATCTTGGCTCGGTATTCACCAGTTTTGGTTTTGTGGCATGGTGTCTAATGAGCCAGGGATATATTGTGTAATAATATAGAAGTTTGGGGCTTTTAGTGCAAATATATTCTGTTATAAATAGACATTTCCTGTGTACTTTTAGTTCAAGTTTGTTGTAACAGAATCTTGAGCTGAATGAATGAGAGCAAGATCGATCTAGCTTTCTATGGCTAGATCTTGAATTCATTTTGTGTGTGAGATTTTATATTGTATCAGAGCGCAAAGCGTTCGATTTCTGGTGAGATCTTGTTGAGTGTTTTTGTCAAACACAATGTCGAGTGTGAGTGATTCTGGTGAGGATTCCGGGCCGGAGATTCCAGTTGAACCGCCGGTGAGGCGAACTGAACCTGTTCGGCGAGAGCGAAGGTGAGAGCGGGATTCAGGCTTGGTTTCGAATGATCCATTGGCGTTATCCAATTCTGATCAGCCTGGAACACAATTGGTGCCACAGAAATTTGATGGGATGAATTTCTTGAGTTGGAGTCGAAATGTGAAGCTTGCGCTTGGGGCTAAAATCAAGCTAGGGTTTATTGATGGTTCTTGTAGGCGACCGCCCATGGGGACGAGCGTGTGTTGAGGCAGTCAGATCGTCCAAGAAGGCCACCTGCTAAACTGAGGGATTATGTTTGTAGTTTTCAGGCCACCTGCTAAACTGAGGGATTATGTTTGTAGTTTTCAGGTCACAAAATTGTTTGATTTAGCTGAGTATTCTGATGATTTTGTTACTTTCTTCAGTAATATGTGTACAGTTCATGAGCCTTCTACTTATAAGCAAGCTAAAGG
This sequence comes from Polygonum maritimum, assembly GCA_963924305.1. NCBI lineage: Eukaryota > Viridiplantae > Streptophyta > Magnoliopsida > Caryophyllales > Polygonaceae > Polygonum > Polygonum maritimum. The sequence goes on along the minus strand of OZ002730.1, from coordinate 37,856,070 downwards.
TGTTGATTGTTGGGAAGAGGCTATGGCTAAGGAGATAGCAGCCTTGGAAAGTAATAATACTTGGGAGCTCACTACATTGCCGCCAGGGAAGTCTGTTGTTGGTTCTAAATGGGTTTTTAAGACCAAATTTAAGCCTGATGGAACAGTTGAGAGATACAAGGCTAGATTGGTTGCTAAAGGTTATACACAAGTGAAAGACAAGGATTATAAATTCACTTTTTCTCCAGTTGCTAAGTTGGCTTCTGTAAGGATATTATTAGCTTTAGCAACAGTAAGGAAGTGGGATATTCATCCGCTCGATATTAATAATGCATTTCTGCATGGATACTTGGATGAAGAAGTATACATGGTGCCTCCACAGGGTTATACAAAAGCTAAGAAGGGTCAGGTATGTAGACTCAAGAAATCTTTGTATGGTTTGAAGCAGGCTTCTAGACAATGGAACATAAAGTTGAGTAATTTTTTGATCAGCATGGGTTATGTGCAGTTCAAACAGGATTATTCTATTTTTGTTAAGAAGAAAGATGGTCGTATTGTTGTTGCTCTTGTGTATGTGGATGACTTGCTACTTTCTGGTGATGATGTTGACACTATAAGGCAGACTAAATCTGGATTAGATTCTGCATTTACCATTAAAGATCTAGGCATGGTTAGATTTTTTCTTGGTATTGAAGTAGCAAGGTCTGCTAAAGGGACTGTGATTAATCAAAGAAAGTATGCTCTTGATATTATCAAGGATTCTGGCATGTTGGATTGTAAGGAAGCTGTTTTTCCTCTTCCTCGAGGGCTTGGATTGTCTATTGATAAGGGAGAAGTTTTGGAGAATCCAGAAGTGTATAGGAGGTTAATTGGAAGGTTGTTGTATCTCAATATTACAAGGCCTGATTTAACATACTCAATTCAGCATTTGAGTCAATTTGTTAGTTGTCCTCGCCAGCCTCATTTACAAGCAGCTCTTCATGTGGTGAGATATTTGAAGCACACTTTGAATTGGGGATTATTCTATTCAGCAGATTCAAGTCTTCAACTTTCTAGTTACAGTGATGTAGATTGGGCTGCTTGTAGGTTTTCTGCTAGATCTTTAAGTGGATATTGTGTTTTTCTTGGCAACAATTTGGTTTCCTGGAAGACCAAACAGCAGAAAACGGTTTCTAAGTCTAGTGCTGAATCAGAATATAGAAGCATGTCTTCCACAGCAAGTGAAGTGGTATGGATTTATGGTGTTTTGAAGGATTTGTTTGTGTCAGTTTCATTGCCAATTACTCTGCATTGTGATAGTAGAGCTGCTCAGCATATTGCATCAAATCCAGTCTTCCACGAGAGGACTAAGCACATCAATATTGATTGCCATTATATTCGGGAAAGGATCTCAGAAGGTTTTTTGCAAACTTCATATATCAAGTCCCAGTTACAACTTGCAGATATTTTGACAAAAGCTCTAGGAGAGGATCAGCATAAGTTTCTGGCTTTCAAGTTGGGATTGGTTGATTCTCCACCAATTCCAACTTGAGGAGGGGGTAATGAGCCAGGGATATATTGTGTAATAATATAGAATTTTGGGGCTTTTAGTGCAAATATATTCTGTTATAAATAGACATTTCCTGTGTACTTTTAGTTCAAGTTTGTTGTAACAGAATTCTGAGCTGAATGAATGAGAGCAAGATCGATCTAGCTATCTATGGCTAGATCTTGAATTCATTTTGTGTGTGAGATTTTATAGTGTCTCATGGCTTGTAAAGGAAGATATGAAGGTTTAATACTTGGTTGAGAAGTTTGAAAGCTGGCCAAACTCAGATTTATAGCTCAATGGAGCATGAGCGTTGTCATTTTGGTTGGATGGTAGCTTTGGTACCTAGGTTACGCTAACTTTGGTATCTAGCTCCATTCTAACTTGGACACCTACCTTCATATATGCTATCTTGACACTTAGCTTGGGTATGGGGCTTGGGACTATGTTGGGTCAGGCTAGGTTATGTTGGACTGACATGCATGGTCCCTCATTGGACATTTTGTATTAGTTGCTATAGGCTCTTCATGGGTTGTTTTGGATTTCATAGGGATAAAGCAATGAGTTGAAGTTGGGTCTAATTTAAGTAGAGCATTGCATGTCTTCTAAGGAGAAGTTAATGGTAGTTTTTAGTGGTTATCAAGAAGAAACCACCCCCAATCGTCATAACGTCCCACCCAACCTTTAAACCACTACCCACTTTGCCTATATAAAGCGTTGACATTCCATTCTTTGAATGACAATTGTTTGTTTCGAGAGAGAAAAACCAATCAAAGTAAACATTTATTTTACCTAGGTATGTGTATGCATACAATGAGATTGAGTGTCATGATTTCATTACGAAGGAAGTGTTTTATCTCACAATATTAATGTAGCTTAACCCTTGGTATAATTAGGGGCAATATGCATCAAAGGAAAACTTGAGATCACCCTTCGGGGCCTAATCACAAGATTACCGTTCATGGTCTACTCGATCACGAGATTCCCTTTAGGGGTCTACTCAAGATATCTTGATTATCCCTTATGGATCTACAAGAACCGAAATTTCCTTCAAAATAAGATCCGATTAAGAAACATCCATTGTCAAATCCTAAGTGACTTATAAAGTTTATATATAATAAAATTACACATAAACAAAGTGAATATATAGCCGACATATGATCAAATCCTAGATGACTTAATATATTGATTATAATTCTTATAACTTATATATATAGATAGATAGATGCTTTAACATCATTAGGCGCCACACGTACTTACTTTCATGGTATACCTATGAATGCTAGCTGATACACCAAACTCAATAATTGCATCAGCTTTTTAGATAAGGAAAGGAATTAGGGGACCCTCTTATAATACAAAAGGTTGCCCTAGAGCATCCAAATGGATGAGGTCCAAAAGACCTAAATCAACTGGAAGAGGGACGTACACTAGACGCGGAACGGAAATAACCTATAATATAGTCGGCAACAAAATCCCCCCCCCCCCCCGGGTGAATGTGGGAGATCCTCCAACTTTGAAAGCAGGCTAGCAGCTGGTGGATATCCGCTCTAATTTGCTCAATCTTCCATGGGCAATGCCAGTCACCGAGAACTGCATTGATCAGCTGCAACTTATCACCCTCAATCGTGATGTGGGGAATACCACGTTGGATGGGCTTGAGAATCCCCTGACGTAGAGCGATGGATTTGGTGCGAAGAACGGAGTGTCTCCCAATGAGTCCCCCGTCAATGAAGAGAGGCGAGCCTAAGTGGTCCTAGAGGATGAAACCGATTGTAGATACGACTTCAGAGTTGACAACACCATCAAAATTTAGCTTAACTTGGTTATGTTTAGGTTTTTCCTGTAACACTCCCATTTTAAACCCGAGGGTATTACATTCGAGTGACCTCAGATTTTACCATCCAAAGTCACCCAAGGCGGTCGGTAACATAACGCGATTCATAAAAACGAAAAATTGAACTTATGTTACATCAAAAGTGATTCAATGTTTGATACATGATTAGAAATCAATGATCATTGATACAAAATTACAATTTTTGAGTGAAGAAGACATATAAATCATTTTGCAGATGAAATAAAATTGGCGGTTAAAAGATTCTACACAAAAACAAAATAGGAAACTCCAAAATATCTAAAATAACTTGAACCTCTTGAAAATCTTCCTTCATTTAAACCTTCGAGTCTTCGTCTTTGGTCTTCGGCACACATGTCTTTACTTCCTGATATTTCCATAAAAGCAAGAAATACTAGCCGACCAATGTTAGGTGGTATTAGTGCGATACTAAGCAAGTGGTAGAATATGACTAGGTTCTTAAAAGGCTAAGTATGTCGGCATAAAGGTCCAAAGGGAGCTGAGCGATGCACGACAAATCGGGTTTTTTTGAGGTGAGGGTGTGATATATTTTGGAGAACGAGGCTTTATTCGAATACAACTCAGGTAAAAGGAACGAATCCGAAGGGAGGTGAATAACGAGCTTTCTTTTGAGAATAGGAAATCAGAAGGAGGTGATTCCTAGGAACGAAAGATGATTAAGATTTCTGTTGAGAACTTATTAATGCACATCAAGGTTTAGTAAAAACAATTCAATTTCAACAATACACTTTATTTTAACGAATTTCGGATGTGGCAACTCATAAGAATCAAGAGCCACCCGAGGAATTTTCATTTCAACAATTCAATTAACGATTTCTATATGCGGCGACCCCTTGAATGAGCCTAGAGCCACATAGTTGAGGAATATTCATTTCAATAATTCAATTAATGATTTTTATATACGGCGACCCCTTGAATGAGCCTAGAGCCACATAGTTAAGGCACATTATAATATGACATTGCTATAAGACATAAGACGAATCCCTGATTTGACATACACAATACATTGTTATCATAAGTGGTTTAGGGCTTATATCATATGTTTCTGCCCTACACTAATGCGGAGAAGTTCTCTAAACGAGACACTTTAAACAAACAAGGCCAAAATCATCGGTCCTAAGTCCATGGGCTAGCGCAGTACGATAATGTAAATAACAACGGGGTCATTATTTCTAAACAGTAAATAACCTTAAGTTCATTTTATTTACTCCATTCGTTCCATAACGTTTGTCCATCTTTCTATTTCGGTTGTCCCAATAAGTTTGTCCATCTTTCCATTTTATATTTATATCACAATTTTCTTACCATATTACCCTTATTCAATCTCATATATTACCCCCATTATCCAACTTTTCCATAACCTTTATCACTTTTTCCAATAAAATACAAAATTACCCTCATCCAATCTTATATATTACCCCGAATTATCCACCTTTCCCATCAACTTTATCACTTTTTAAATTTTTTATACCCTAATAACTCAACTTTTCAACTTTATATTAATTACCGTGTCAATTGTACTTTATGGACAAACAATATGAGACGGAGGGAGTAGCAAACAAGGTGTTCCCAACAAGATGGATATGCGAATGGAGGGAAAGGAATTCACAAATATCGAGTAGAAAGAGAGAACCATCCACTTGCCTTAACTTGACAAATAAAATTCCTACAAAGGCGACGTCCTCGATTCACGAGCTTAAGGCGACTCAAGTACTTGACCTAAATTAGGCGCGATTTTCATAACGAGGGAACACGAAATAAATTAATACTCCCTCCGTTTCACAATAAGTGTCGTTTTAGCACTTAAAATTTGTTTCATAATATGTGTCGTTTTAGGTTTTCAAAGTGATTTATTAAGGGTAATAATGATAATTTTTATTGGAATGTGTATTTGTTGACTAAAGTTGTTCATTCATTGGCCAAAAAAATGTAATGAGTGGTGAGATTAAGAAAAAGTTGTAAGTTTTAAAGTGAATGATTGCTTTTCTTAAAAACTGTGCTGAGAGCTAAAACGACACTTATTGTGAAACGGAGGGAGTATTTTATTTATTTCTGATCCTAGGAACCTCTCAGATTATTATCCTCATATAATAATTCGAAGGTTAACATAAATTATTATCCTTTAATACTGTATAACGCTGAGCTTTCAACTCATTAAAATGTTAGAAGTGATATCAAGATTTTATGAGATTGTCGGTTTTCGAATATTCTCCATAAAATTTATTTATACAAAACGCTTTTTAAAGAAATTAAATAAGTACTTAATTAAAATTCATTATTCATAATAAAAATAATATCTTAGCATTATAAGTCCCAATTAAGAAAAGGTTCAAGTTTATTGTATAAAGAGGTTGACTTAATTACATGGGTTAAAAATAATACCCTTAATCAAACTCATCAATTTTATTACCTTATAAAAATAATGATTCAAATTTTATAAGCCCACAAATTATGTGAGCATGATAATATTATATTGGTGGGTATCGGTTTTAAATTTATTTAACACCACTCCACAGTATAACAATACAATTAGATCCATTTTAATCATGCTTCTTCTAATTAACTAGACTAAATGGGCGGGTCCGGATCCGGTATGAATGATTATTATGGTAGGAAATATGAATGAATCATAGCCATTGGATGAGGAGAGATCAAGGGCTCAAGAAAAAAAAGGAAAAAAAACGGCACGGGCGTATTTTTCGGAAAATGGCACGGGCGTCCAGATTTGTGCAACCGTAGGCCTATTTGTGCAACCGTATTTGTGCAACTCTATGGCCGATTTGTGCAACCATATTTGTGCAACTCTATTGCTTATTTGTGCAACTCTATGATCAATTTTGCATTCATGTCATATATTATAGCAGTCGAAGTTCGTAGAGTTTGTTTCGCTTTGGCAATTTGTGCAAGTCTATTGCCAATGTGTTGAATTCTATGGTCAATTTGTTCATCAATATTTGTGCAACTCAATGGTCAAGTTTGTGCAACTCAATGGTCAATTTGTTCATTCATATTTGTTCAATTCTATTGCCAATGTGTTGAATTCTATGGTCAATTTGTTCATCAATATTTGTGCAACTCAATGGTCAAATTTGTGCAGCTCAATGGTCAAGTTTGTGCAACTCAATGGTCAAATTGTTCATTAATATTTGTTCAACTCTACCGGCAATTTGTTTACTTGTATAGTCAATTTGTTCATCTCATCAAACGAAAAATTAGAACAAATCGTACGTATTCATGATGCAGATCTAAGACAACAGCACCAGCATAAGGCCAAAAGTAAACACAATTTTGCCGTTTAATAATGACCCAAGATTGCCTTCTTACACAATTTAGCAAATTAATTAAGCAACCACTTAGCTAACAAACTACTACAAGTAATTAGTTGACAGAAATGGATAATCAGGGACCGTTTCTAGCAAACAATAGAGCTACAAGTGGTGTCATGTCAAAACCACTTTCTAGCAAACAATAGAAGCTTAAGAAATAGATAATCAGGGAGATTAGGTTGATGCACAAGCCTAATCAATAGCTAATGTGTAATATCTCCCTAAACATTGACTTGATGGTCCGGTTATGTCCTTGAATTTACACTGCAAGCAAATCAAGTAAACAACAGCTACAACATCAGGAAACGAAAAATTGATACCAAACGCATCAAACTTGTGAATAGACTATTACTAATTTACCTTATATAAGATTTGGAAGCTGAGTTCTAAGCTCTAGGCAATGAAGCTTGTTTCATCGTCAATTGAGACAACGGGAGGAGGCTGCCGAGCACAAGCGGCGATAGAGAGGAAGCGTCGATTAGAAGAGATGAAGAAGATCGATGGACACCAGATCTGAAGAACTCGCCGAGTTGCTCCTCTGATCCGTGGACGGACTCGAAGAACTGAGATAAATCGGTCTTAAGCTTCCTCTTGTAGGTCGGGCGGCGGAGCGACTTCTTCCTCGGCGGAGGCGGCGGGCTCTTGAGCTGCGGAATCCGGTTCTCCTCCGATCTCGGCGTCCGACAGAGCACATCTCCATTCCTTATACACACGTCGTACCAAACCTATTAGCTATGTCTATGTGTAGCATCAATTATATTTCATCCAATTTAGGTTAGACTTCCTGATGTTTGTAGGTTCAAGAACAGAAGAATCCTTATCCTAATCCATAACATCCAGCTACCATAACCAATTTAGAGATTTCACTGATGAGGAAAGCCTAATTGGGAGTATTTTCAGTTAACTCACAGAATCGGGACTGATGACGAGGGGCGGAGTCACAAAGAGAAGCTTCTCCCCCTTCCTGATGTTCTTGAGAGCGACGAGCCCTCTCTCCCCAACCTCCACTCGATCAATTGCCATCTTTTGCTCAGGAAGCCCAGACTTCGTCAGCCATCTCTGCAACGACTCGGCGTTCTCCAACGAATCGATTTCACATCCCCATGGGATCGACTACGGGATTCCGACGGGAGAGGGCGGGGTCGGAGGCGAGTCCGAGCGCGCAGAGGAGGCAGCCGCGTTGTTGTTGAAGGGAGGAGGAATTGAAGGCGGCGTCGGAGATCCAAACATCGTAGATCGGGAGGAAATCGGGAGCTGAGGGTTGCTGCTTAGCGGCGGCAGAGTAGTGGAAACGGCGAGCTGTAGGAAACGAGTTGAAGATGCCGTCGTCGTCTTCGGAGGTAGAGGCGGACGAATTGGAGGCGGAAAGAATTCGATCGAACGAGTCGTGGAAGGAATCTTCCTCTTCCTCAACTTCTTCGACAACTGCTTGATCTTGTTCTTCTTCTTCGTCGGCGTCGGTTGAGGTTCTTCGACGATTTCGGGATCAATTCGGTGTATTCTTCAGATGAGACGAGTTTCGCTCCAAATTTGGAAGAAGAACCACAACAACCTCCCGCCGCTATAATCGACAAAGAAATCGAGATCAAGGAGGTTCCGGTGGACGATTTCGCGGAGATTAAAGAGGAGGATTCAGAGGAGAGGATGAGGAGTGGAGGAAGAAGAAGGCGGAGGCGGCGACGAAGACCAGGTCGGAGGGGGAGAGGGGAGTCGGAGGAGAGGATGAGGAGGACGGAGGCCGAGAGAGCGAGAAAGAGGAGGACGAGAAAAGTGGCGTGGCATCAAATTAACCGTATTTTTTTAGCAAATTGACGGTAGAGATCTAGGACTGAGATCCATTCCTATTTCTCACACTAAAATATGTTCCTACATGACTCTTTCTCTTTTAATTAATATGGGCCTAAACTCAAATTTGGAAGAAAGGCCCGCCTTCCCTCCTTCTTCTTCTTCTTTACGCAGCCAAAGGAACGCAGATGGGCAGCACGACAGCACAGGCGGCAACCCCTCCGACAGCAACGACCGACGAAGGCGTCTCCGGCGACGAGAAGGGCGGCGGATAGCAACAACGAGGAGTGCGGCGGTATCCGGCGACGACAAGAGGGGCAGCAGGCTCGGTTTCCGGCGACGAAAAAAATGAAAAGAAAATTCAGATTTCTTGACGGTGGAGATTTTGGGTGTTGTTGGACAGATTTCGATCGGGGCTAAAGCTTGGAATTACAGACTGATTTTTGGGGTAGGATTTATGGGAGTACTCAGGGATTGTTAGTATTGGAAGAGATGATTGAAGATGATGGTGAAGTGAACTTGTGCAACCCCCCAATTTTGTAGGCAACTTCACCAAAATCATACGGAGTACGTAAATGAGAATGGGGGTCATGAGGGATTGAAATCCTCTGTCCCGCAATAATGTCCCGGTGCATGTTCCCTCAACCCTTATTGGTCGAAATTTCAAAATTACACTCTTTTTTGTGTTTTTAAAGTCAAAAATTAAAATTTCAACCAACGAGGGTTGAGGGGACGTGCACCGGGACGTTCTTGCGGGACAGAGGATTTGGATCCGGTAAGGAGTGGAGAAAGGACACAAGGACGATTTTCGCCGGATTTTTGGGCAGACAATGATGGCGTTTGGCGTGGAGAAGTGTCGAAAAGGACGATCAAAATCTCGGTCTAAGATTTGGTCAAGGCCAAAAACATTGGGTTTAAGTAAAATACGTTCCCTTAATACAACGAGAAGCTCTCGGAGCCCAGCTGCTAGGGGAAAGGAAGGGGGTCAGAGAGGTCAAGAGTTCGACTCCCAGTTGACTTCTCCGTTTATTTTATTTTTACACAAATCAGTATTAGGTTGAGTTGGATTTTAGGCCTAATTAAGACTAAGCCCAATATCTTTGAATTTGTTTAATTGGGGGTTCTGTTTGGGGGTTTGGGCGTAGGGCGATCACGGGGTTTGGGCGTCGCTGTTCTTTAGGGTTCCGGCAGCGGGGTTATCCGGTAGGGGCGATCGCAGGTAGGGTGTTCGTTGGTGGGGTGCCCGTCTTTCGTTGGTAGGGCGTCGGTTGTGTGGGCGGCCATTCGGCCCGGTTTGCAGGTGGCTGTTGGGCAGTCGTGGGCTCCGGTTGTCTTCTTCGTTGCAATCGTGGTGGCGTCGTGCCGCTGTGCTGGGTTGTGCCGTCGTCGTCATGGGTCTGTCATAGTTGTCGTGGTGTTTTGTTTGTGTTCGTCTTTTTTAGGTCTTGTTTGTTGTCGTGGGGTTGTGCCGTCGGATTGCTTTCATTCGTGTGGTGTTGTGCTTTCTTTGCTGTCATCGGTGTTTCTTTGCTGCCAGTTTGTTTGTATGCTGCTTCGGTGCTGCTTGCTTTCGATTGTGTCTGTTGCCAATTTGCTTTCGATCCTGCTGATTGTTTTGGGGTTTACAGTTGTCTCTTTTTGCTTACTTCGGTGCTCCGGTGGTGTTGTGCTTTGTTTGGCTTTTCCATGTCTAGTGTCAGTTTTGACCGTTTTTCGTGCCCACTCAAAGGCTTTGATGGGGGTATTAATGGAGGCAGTAGAGGGCTTCCCAAGAAGTATTTTATTGCCCATTTGGGTGCGCGTCATTTTCATTCGGTGGATTTGGTAGCTTCACAAAACTCGGATTGCTAATGACTTGGGCCTATTTTCTGCTTTGGACTCCGCGCTTCATCAAGCTGGTATCTGGCTCTATGGTGAGTGTTTTTGCACTCATACATTTAGTAAGAATTGGAAGCATTCTAATGGTGTTGTGGTCCATGCACCTTGTTTTGATGACATTGTGATTCAAGGTATTTCCAAGCCGCCTAGTCCTGTTGTGTTGGTTTCTGATGGTGTGGTTGGTGATGTTGGTAGCGTGTCTGTTGGTCCCTCTCAGTTGCCTGTCCCTAGGGATGCTCCTTCTTGTTTTGACATTCATCTCCTTAATCGTGTTTTTTCCACGAAGTTCGAGCTGTAAAGTGTCCCTCCTAAGTTGAGGCTTGGCTTTGCTAGAGTTTTCCTTAGTGCTCTTGACAAGGTCCTGGTGAACCCGAGCGACATATCTGCCTGGGTGCAGCTCCTTGTTTTGCTTAGCTACATTTTGACTACTTTTGTGCCTTCCATTAGGGTTCAACGGCGGTCGGGAGAACAAGAGCGTTGTCAGTTTGATTATATTTCTTGCACCATTATTCGGTGGAGGGATCCTTGTGAGAGGATGGGTTTGGTGTTTGATCGGTTGTCAGAGGTGGTGACTCACACTAGGGGTGTGGCGAAGTCAAGAAGTCTTGACGAAGTTAACATTTCCCAGTGTAAGCGTAAGATTGGAGACGGACACTTGTCCGCTGCTATTAAGGTCCTTACATTCTGTAGGGTTGCCCCTTCTTGTCCTGAGACCCTTTGTGAATTGGAGGATGAACACCCCTATGCCCCTCCTCCGGTTCTTCCGTCCTCCATGTTGGGTGAGGATCCTCTCTCTGTTAGCAAAGACGTGGTGCTAGCAAGGATGCACAACATCCCTAAAGGGACTTCTTGTGGTCGTGATGGGCTTAGGGCCCAACATTTTGTTGATATTCTGGGAGGGGCTGCATCTGCGGTGGCTGATGATGTGTTAGGGTCTATCACTGGGGTTGTTAATTTGTTTCTGCAGGGTCAGTGTCCGGGCTAGTTAGGTGAATTCATTGCTAGTGCCCCTCTTACTGCCTTGGCTAAGCCGGGCGGTGGTTTGCGCCCTATTGTCGTTGGCACTGTATGAAGGAGGCTTATTTTCAAGGTTGCGTTATATGTGGTTGGCCCCTCTGTGAACCATTATTTGGAGGATTTTCAATTTGGAGTGGGTGTTCCTGGGGGTGTGAGGTTGTTCTGCACTCGGTGAATAGGCTTGTTGAGTCTAAGGGCAAGGAGGTTGGCCTATCTATGCTTTTAGTGGACTTTAAGAACGCTTTCAATCTTGTCGATAGGAGTGTCCTACTTTAGAAAACTAGGTTGAGGTGTCCGTCTATTGCTCCTTGGGTTGAGTTTTGTTACTCTCAACCTGCTAGGCTCTATTATGGAGATTCTGTCCTTTGGTCTTATCAGGGGGTCCAATAGGGTGATCCTTTGGGGTCTTTGTTCTTCGCTCTAGTTTTGCATCCTTTGGTCCAGTCCATTAATTTGGCTTGCAGTCTCACCCTCCAAGCTTGGTATCTTGACGATGGCACCATTATTGGGGACACTCTTATGGTGGCCAAGACGCTTGACATTATCAGGGTTGATGGGCCTGCTCGTGGTTTGTTCTTGAATGTTGGTAAAACTGAGCTTTTTTGGCCTGTGGAGGATCCTAGAAGTTTGGTGGAGGGTGTTTTTCCTTCGAACATCTCTCGCCCACAAACTTCTTTGTGGGTCGGTCAGCTTGGATGCGGGTTTCAATCGGGACTTGGCCTTGAAGAGAGTCTCTAAATCTATTGCTTTAATGGACGCGGTCAATCGGCTAAATGATCCCCAATGTGAGCTCCTTCTCCTCCGTAGCTGCGTTGGGGTTACTAAGCTGTCCTATGCCTTGAGAATTTGCTCCCCGGTGTCTCTCAAGGACGCTCAAGTTCAGTTTGATCAGGCTTTGCGACTCTCTTTGGAGAAGGTTGTCGCGGCATCAAGACCGGGATTTGGGGATTGGCAATGGCGTTTGGCCACTCTCCCCATCAAGAGAGGTGGCCTTGGTATATTTGTTGTTGCGGATGTTATCCGTTATGCTTTTCTTGCTTCAATTCTCGGCTTCAGACGAGCAATCTACAAGCTAAGATTCTATCACATACGGGTATAGCTTCTTCCGACCCTTCCTTTTGGTATGCTCTTGATGATTTTAATACCTTTTGCAACATTGATGCTACCTCCTTCACCAGTGTTTCTCCGCCCCCTCCCCCCAATTCATGAAAACCTTGGCAAGGTGCTACTTTGGTATTGTTGAGAACAGTCTCGTTGATAGGTACAAGCTTGGCCCGAGTGAGGTTTCCGTTCTTAGCAGTATTCGTGCTCCTCATGCACAAGATTTTTTGTTCACTATCCCTATTGATGGTTTGGGACAGAGGATGAATCATCGGCAGTTTCATTCTGTGTTGTGCTATAGACTTATGGTACCTCTATTTCCTAATGGTAGTATTTGCTCGAGTTGCAAGGCTCCCAGGATGGACAAGTGGGGGGATCATGCTGTCATCTGTTCTAATAAGGTGGGTGTGAAGTTCAGGCATAATCTAGTGCGGGATATTCTTGTCGATATTTGTACCAAAGTCGGGGTTGCGGTGCGGAAGGAGGCTCCCATGGGTTTCCTTTCGGAGAATGGGCAGGATCTTAGGCCCGCTGACCTTTTACTCTTTAATCGACATCAGGATAAAGATGCGTGTGTGGATGTGACCGGAGTCTCTCCTTTTGCTGGTATGGCGCCTGGCTTGGCATTGCACAACTCCGTTGAGAGGAAAAGGAGGAAGTACGACTTCAAATATGAGGAGCATGGATACAAATTTATCCCCTTTGCTTTTTCTACATTTGGGGAATTCGAGAAGGAGGCTTTGGACACGCTCTCACGTAGTAAGTCTCTCGCTATTAGCCACTCTAACAATGTTAGGAGTGGTTCATAGATTGAGTTTTTGCATTCAGAAAGGTGTGGGAGCCTAGCTTGTTTCTAGGCTTCCATCCAACTTTATTAATATTTTTATTTGAATTGGATAAGATTAACAATTAGCTCAACTCAATTAATTTTTGCTAATTAATAATGTTAATCTTTTTAAATTACATTTTTAATTTATCCCTTTAATATTAACTAGACTTGCAAATTATCTATAAGTGAAAATACTTAGTTTTATTTTTAGATTATAAACTTTTATTCTCTATACCAAATTATATTTTAATGAATGATATTACCTCTTTCAGGTTTTTATTTATTGTTAAGAAAACGAATTTATAAGAGTAAAGTTTTACACTTCTAATAAAATATATTATATAATATTTTGTTTTATAAAAATAGCGGTTATTACATTTCCCATACCGTTCTAGTCTTTTTTCTTTGTGTTTTCCTATCCCTATCTGTCTGGTTAGAGCTCTCACGGGTATTTGTGTTTTTCCAATCTCGCAATAGGTTCTTTAGGAATTCGCATATATTGTTGTGGTTATGTTTGTGTATGACTTCTGTTCATGTCGAATGATTTCATGTTTCTGAAATACCAAATGGACTACCAAGCACACGAGAGCCATTCCATTTCCTCCTTAGCGATTTTGGATCAACTTTTTTTTGACTAGGTAAAGATTGGGAGACCACCTTTTACAGGGGCTATCCTAGAGCATCCTTTCGGATGAGAGTTGTGAACTCTTGACGGTTTCGGATGTGTTCAATAGGGTAATAATGACCCATTTTAGAAATTTTATCAGTCACGACATTAGCTTCTCTATCAACATGTGTAATCAGAACTGATTCGAACCATTGGAGTGACCTCCTAATGTCCGTAATCAAGATATAAATATCCTAGGGGTAATTCAGAGCACCCCTAGAGGCATTGATCATAGTGAGGTTATCACCCTCGATTTCAATATAATATATATTATCCCTATGTATTTGGCAGTTCTTATCCTATATATACCATAATGCCAGAGTTTCCGCTTTAAGGACAGATACATTCCATATTTTTCAACTGTCATCTCTATGACTTGACCATCGTTGTCTCATATTACAAATCCTAAAGTTGTCTCTCCTGACAATATTTTCAACCTGTCAAAATTCATTTTATAGACATTCCTAGGGGGTTTAGCCCATTTAGTAATCTTTCTATTGTTTTTTCTTTTTGATTGTCTTTGTTTATCTAGCTCGTCTTCTTCCTCTGGCCAATTCTTCGTCCTTTTCCAAGATAGGAGTTGTTGTTTAATATAGATTTCCCGGTTCGCAATAAAGTCATTAGGTGTTTGATGGAAAATCAATTAATTTCGTTGTGTCCAAATACACCACCAGATGGTTCCTAGCTCTGTAAACTCTCGGATGCCCAATCTCTCTTTTAATTCAGCCAAGATTTGTCTCGGGGTTTTCTCACTAGTATCAATTGTTCTTAACACTTGGTTTGTTTTCTTATTGATGCTTCTGACTATATTTTGGGTGTGCGGGCATGAGATCAATAAATGTTCGGTATTTTTCAACCTACAATTACACAGTAAGCAGTCTGGGGTTACATGAATATGTTTTTGTAGTAGTCTGACTTTGTAGGAAGTCCATTCAAATCAACTTTCCATAGAAAGTTTTTTACTTTAGGGTATATATCTAGTTTCCAAACCCATTTGTTTGGGTTTTGAACTCGTCTTTCATCCTTTGTCACAAGTTTAATAGCCGATAAACAACCGTTCTTGCTTGGGGTCAGTGATTTTGGATCAATTGAATGAATATTTAATACTTCAACCTAAATTTTGGACAAAATCAAAAAAAAAAAATTTGCATCAATTGAATGAAGTAACGTTTAATACTTGAACCTAAAATTTGGACAAAAACAAAAAATATTGGGACCAAAATTTTCTAAAATCCACTTCCAAGAATTATTGATGGTAAAGATTATGGAGCTGGAAATTTCGGATGAGCCAACCACCTTTTTCAACCCGCAATCCAACGTCATACCTCCTGAATCCTGATAGTGATGGCCACAATTCCAATTCGCTTCCCAATTTTATCATCACTCCAGTTTCCTTCACCCGCCAGATCCATTGTTGACCTCCAATTCTCTCCCCGCCGATCAAATTCCGCCTTCCCTCCTCCCAATTTCTCCGGCGCCGGCATCTTCCCGCCCCTAATTTCGCCGATTCTTCGCCGGAGCCAACAGATGGCCGCCGCTCTGTTGGCGGAAAATCCGGTCACGAGCGATCTCCTCGCCGCTGCTTTCACCGGCGCCGTTGCCCTAGGGTTGCTCCGCCTCTGGGAAGAGACCGCTAAGCGTGGAATTGAGCAGGTGATCTTCAATTACACCTCTCATTATTGTAGCTTTCCTGTTCTCTAATTCTGTCAGAATCTAGGTATTCGTCTTCGTTCGCTGGTTCTTCTTTTGTTGATTGATGGCACCAAATATGGAAGGATTGGTTCAGAATGTTTCTTGATCTTTTCTGTACGTTTGGAGTTTGAGATGATTAAGCTGAATGTGAACCTTCAACAGCTCTGCTAATTTGAGTTTCATGTACCTTCAATTGTCCAGAAACTGAATAGGAAGCTTGTGCATATCAGTGTTGGGCTGGTTTTCATGCTTTGCTGGCCATTATTCAGGTACAATGCTTGAACAAGTAATTCTAACACTGTTGTTTTGCAATGTTAGACTTCAGTTATTTATTTGCCTACTGGTGCAGTTCCGGTTGGCGAGGAGCGGTTCTAGCTGGTCTTGTTCCTGGAGTCAATATAATAAAAATGCTGGTTTTGGGGCTTGGCATAATGAAGGATGATGCTACTGTGAAGTCAATGAGCAGATCTGGGGATCACAGGTATGTTGGCAGTGATCAAGTTGATTTCCCTTTTGGCTTTTAGGACCACTCTGAGTAAGAATCTCACAAAGAGAAATTTGATGGATAAATTCCACCGTTTTATTATTAATATGTCAAATGAAAGGTGTTTACAGCTGATGCAGTCTTCTGAATCATATAGAGAAGATATCAACTGACTTAAACTACTTTAACTGCCTTCAATTGATTATAACTAACTAACTGCTGTCTGCAGAGAACTGACTCCAATAACTGTCTAGTCTGTTCACTGAATAACAACTACTTGATAATATAGAGATTACCAAGTAATGTCCACAATCATTTGTCTTTTTCCTTTTCCTAACATATGTAATGATATCCTTATCTGAGGAACTGTATCATTGGCTCTTATATAGTTTGATCTTATTGAGAGTTCTCTAGCTGAATAAGATGAAGCCGATAATGTTAATGTTTCAAAGCTATCCAATTGCACAACAGAAAGGTTCATTTTTAGTGATGTAGATATGCTGTATAGATTTTGCAACTCCGATATCCCAGTGGATTATAGAGCTATGGATTTGTGGGCTGAGAACTGAAGAAACAACTTTCTAGACCAAACTAAAACAAGGCCTAAACATAATTACCGTCATCCTCTGAAGCAATGTTTATGTAACTCTTGCATTAGGTTGTTCTGTTATATTTGACATGATACATGTACTTATTCATAAGATTGCATCTCATTAGCATAGACTTATAAAACTTTATAAACCCATAACATATAACTCATTTCTTGTTTGATTTGGTGATTGTGTATTATGTTACTTTTAAGTTTCTTCTCGATATAGGAAAGAGATCAATTAAAGAGGATGGATGAACAAAGTTTCTTTCCCATAGATAATAGTTATACTACAAGTGTTAGTTTTCTGAAAAGTTACATGGCTTTTCATCATCCACAGGGAACTCTTAAAGGGACCACTTTATTATGCATTGACCATTACCTTTGCCACCATGGTTTATTGGAGGACTTCTCCTATTGGATTTGCAGCGATATGTAACTTATGTGCTGGAGATGGTACGGAACTTTAACCCAGATGATTTCCTGTAGTTTTTGTCTTATTGAACAAGATGTGCTGTGCTTTAATGGTTGAGGAAGGAGAAACTTGTCCACTAACATAGAGCAAGTTGTGATTCTATTACCTTTTATTGCTTTGTTGCCTGCCATAAAAGTGTTTATAGCTTCCTATAGCTAATACCAGAAAAGTTGTATCTACTATATAACTCATACTTAGATTTGCCTTTGATCATGTTTCAGGGTTGGCTGACATTGTGGGAAGAAAGTTCGGCAGCTCTAAAATTCCATTCAACAGAAACAAATCCTTTGCTGGTAGCATTGCAATGGCAATTGGAGGCTTTCTCGCATCAGTCGGGTAATTTCTTTTAGCCTTGTTACCGCTTCACCATTAAACTCTGTTGTTTTGTTACATCATTCTGATTAGTGTATGCGCAACAGGTACATGTATTATTTCTCTATGTTCGGGTACATCCAAGAGAGTTCGCATATGGTTTTAGGTTTCTTGGCTATTTCCCTCATCTCTACTGTTGTGGAATCACTTCCTATAAGCACTGAGCTTGATGATAACCTAACAGTTCCACTCACATCTTTGGTAGTTGGAAACATTTTCTTTTAATGTGCCATCAAAATTCATGTTCATTCGTTACGATTGAGCACCAGTAACGTTTATGGTGTATGATCATTTGGACATAGTATCAATATAGTTTCCACTTTCCACTGTAGATGCAAGTCTCCTCTTCGTGAGACTTCTGGGTAATCGATAGATGATATGTATCCATTAGAGCAACCAAAACTTGCTTGATTGATCTTAATCTCTTCAAAAATGGTGTAGTTTCTCTGTTGTATGCAATGAGTAATCGATAGATAACGTTGCCTTTATATGCTGATGGCGTACTCTAGTAGTGACACACAAGAAATGACATCAGCTTCACCTCACCATGACATCACATAAGCTGAATCAGCTTCACCTCACCATGACATCACATAAGCTGAATCAGCTCAATTCTAGAGCATTCCATAGCTAGCTGACTAAGCACTATTCTAGAGGTTTCTTAGCTAGGATCTGTTGACACTTGTCCATTAGATGTATGGTCATGATGTAATATGTGTGTGTATATAAGCATGTAACAGTAATTCTAAAATTAATGAGGAATTCTCTAATCATTTGAGTCTCATTCATTCATTATTCTACTATCTAGCTATCCCATTCATTTGCCATTTTGAAATTCTTTCATATAGAGAGATTTTTTATTCTCTAGGTGGTGATTTGATCAGTGTGATCTTTAGTTTTGCATCCATGTGATCCATATGGTCGAAAAACAAAGACGTACGTAAATATTTTGCATCAATAACATACCTACAAATATCTATAATTCAATTTCCACCGATTAAGTTAATGATATGTACTTATGTAGTGCTCATAGGAGTTTTGACCTTTCCAGCTTTTCTTACATTTCTACCCAAAACGGCAAAAATACCAGACAGATTAAAATAAAATGCGATTATTTCGGACTTTACGAACCAAAAGAAAAAGCGTTTTTTCGAACAAAAAAAAAAAGAAAAAGCGTTTTTAAACCAAATAAAACGTGGGCTCAATTGGGCCGATTAAGGCCCAGATTGATTTGCCAGTCTCCCTTTCTCCCCTCTCCACTGCGAAGCTCTGCAAAATATTTCTCTTCCTCGACTCTCTGGATTTTCGTCGAAGTTGGCTACATCACTGTGAGTAAATTTTAACATTTCCTTTTCTTTTTCTTTTCAAATTCCGAACCATGGAGTTTTCTGGAATCAAGGATGCAAAATTCCTTCATTGCGTCTCGCTGCCCTACCCTATTCTTTTTCCATGATCGATCCGTTTGTCGGTTGTTGAAGAATTCGTGTTTTTTTATCCAATCGGTTGTTGATTTGGTAACACTTTCTCTTAATTGAACTTCTTAACATTATTCGATTGTTATGCTTGAATTTTCGATGATTTGTGCATTCAGCCGATGGTCTCATGTGCGATTGTTCTTGAAATCCTAATCTCTGAATGTTAATGTGCTACTTAGGCTGAATTCTTTGGAAAAATGGAGATCCTGTTATGATGTCTTATGAACGTGTTTATCTCGGCGAAAATAGGAGAAAGTAAAGTCAGAAACATGAATTATGGATTGCTATAATACTTGTTGAGTTATTGTGGCTAGTGATGCTGTAGAGAAAACTTCTTAATGTTGAACAAAATTTAGTTTTTGGTTTGAAAATTGACATATGATGCGAAGTAATTAGGGATCTAACAGAAAATATTTTTGCAATTGAATGAATGTCTGTTTAAAGTTCACTGAGTTTCTGTATTTTACTGGTTTGACTTTTGTTGCTTTCTGGATGTTTTTGTCAATGCTCCTGGTTAGGTAATAAGTTCTCTTATCAACTTTCATATGTTTGCTGTCTGAATTTCATATTTTTGTGCTTTTTGCAAATCTAGCTGAATTATGTTTTGCAAATTTCTATGATCTTAAAAGTAATGGAGTCCTTGACACTTCTCTGTTTTATTGCGGTTGCTATTGAATGTTCTTGGTTGGCTTCACATAGATTTTCTTATCAATGCGATTATTGTCTGCAGGAAATTTTGCCTGCTGGTTAGCTGTCTTATTTGCTCCTCAAATCTCTATACTATAAACCATGTCAACGCCAAATGATGATGAGACTTCTTCACAGTTACAGGTGAGGATGCTGTGGAGTACTGTTGAAAGTATTTTAAGTTGATTGCTTTTGCCATGTATTTACATATCTGTCTATGATTTTTATTGTTGGTTTGAGAAGCTAGGATATTTATCACTGACTCGTGATCTAAGTCAATTTCTTTCATCATGCGCATAGTTTAGTCTACTGTTGCATCATGGTATATTTACTTGCAAAGTGCAGTACACATTAGCTTCAGTTGGAGATACGAAGCATGCTTTTTCACTTGTAATGCTATCTTATTTTTTTGGTGGAGGATAAGGAATGTGGTACAAAATGTTAAATGTTAAAGCAGGTGGTTCTCCTAATGACCAATCAATCATGTCAATTCTCTGGATCTGTAGTAATATCTCTTTGGAAATTACTGTAATTTATATGGAAGAGTTTCTTTGGGATCAGACCGATTTGAAATGTAGTGGGAAAAAACTGATATAAACATAGCATGGGTAAAGTAGGAATTCCGGAAGAAATATGGAATGATCATTTTCCTGATAAACAAACATTGAAAAACCAAATTAGGTTGATAGACAAGAGTTTACTATCATCAGTTTCATCACTGTCTGCAGATGAACCATCCTTTTGCTAATGTATCACTGTGATTTGCCTTGTGAGATTTGTTGCTGCATCTCAACTTGGTCTTTATGTTTTCAGGTCTCTTCTCATCTATTTTCAGACCTTTTAGACTCTATAATTGTTGATGTTGCATCTGAGTGCCATCGGATAGCAAGGTTGGGTCTTGATCAGAACTTGGACGATGAGGAAGAAGAGCTAAGGCTGTCAGCTCAAGCTAGGGCTGATGCAAGCAACAATACTGAAGCAAATGGAAAGTATGTCATCGACATATTTGGACAAAATCATCCTACTGTTGCTACAGATGTTTTCGACTGCATGAACTGCGGTCGATCAGTTGCAGCCGGTAGATTTGCACCTCATTTAGAGAAATGCATGGGCAAGGTAATTGGTCAATGCTGTCATTGCCCTGGTTGATTTCTTGCATCATATTCAAATTCTCTATTGAGCAATACTTTGTATCATTCATTATCAAGTATCAACTGTATAATTTTGAATATCAGTATTCTACTTTGGGACCTTCTAATGCATGCCAATGGACACATTATAAGAGTCTAGACCTTAGAACATTAGTTTTAAATTACAAACAATTAATTAGGTACTGTGATTACGAAAATTTGACAAACAATTAATGAAAAACATTCTATTTGTCTTTCTAATGTGATTGCGTTTTATTGAAGCTTGAAATGGTGTTAAGACACCCTGCTTTTGCTGTGCTGTATCATTTGCAGGGTAGAAAAGCCCGTCTTAAAGTAACAAGAAGCAGCACAGCAGCAAATAATCGGAATTCACGTGGCGGTGGTAGTAACGTTTCTGCAAACTCCCCTTACTCAAATTCCACAACGTCAAGCAAGTTATCAAACGGAACCCCTGGCATTTTAGGAGAAGAACATTCAAGTGGGGTCAATGGAGCTCCATGAAAGAGAATCCAGTTTGTTAGATGCTGCTAACATTTCAAAGCAAGTTGGCTAGTTTTTGTTTCCAAATGGGAAATGTTCTAGTTTCCAAGTAAGGTATATGTCTTCATAGCAGCAAAAGTTAATGGCTCTAAGAGCAATGGTGGGTTCCATTAGCTGAACCTTTTTAACATGATGATCAGCTGTTCATGTGCTTCATGGACGTAGATTTTAGAATATGAATTGAAATATTGAGCTTGACCGAAAGGGAACCAAAATTTCAACTGAGTTCATTGCTGTAAAAGGGAAATTTGTCCGTGGTTTAGTTGTATGATTGAACGGCTCATTAGCATGTCTGAAAAAGAGGATGAATACATGGTGAAGAGTGATACTGATGATTATGAGTGAAAGATCTGAAAACAGAATCAGGATGGATGATGACGTTTTGTATGATACATGTCACCCAATATAACTCAACATGCTCAATTGAATTCTCGAGTACATTTTTTTTTTCTTGCTATATGACAAAAAGAGAGATTATGTTGAGAAGAGGGGTTGCGTTTTTGGAAGAGAATATGCAATGAACTGAGAAGAAGTATATGACTGGAATCAATATTCATGGATCAGTACAAAGAGGTTTGAATTGAGAAGCCAAGCGAATAATATCACAAGCTCTGCTCCAAGTTAAGGATTTCAACCTTATAACAGCTATGATAAAGCCGATTGTAATAAGCCAGGTAATCAGTGTGTTCATGTGTACAAGTTGCAGAGAAGCGAAGCGAGAGTAGTCAGGCGATGAGGAGATCGAGATTGAAGGTGGATGTCATGAGCCACAAGAAGTGGGGCAGTGGCAACTTTGTCGCAGATAATGTACGTGTGTAGCTAGTCCCGTCTACTGCACTTGGTTCTACCTGCAGAGCAACGGGAGTGGACAGGCAACGATCGACAAGATTGGAATGGCAAGCGAGCGGCCTCTGTTTCTTGGTGGTTTCGGTGGTGACAAAGCGGAGGCCAGAGGCTGGCTTGTGTGAATAGACAAGGGTTCACTTGTGTGGATCAGTGGTCAAGATGTGAGTTTGTCTACGAAGAAACCTGTGGCCTCCCGCTGTTTTGTTATATGCCCTTGTTGCATCATGGTGTATTTACATGCATTGTGCAATACACATTACTTTACATAAATTGGATTCATACAAAGATTGTGTTTTCATGTGTAATGCTAGCTATCTAGCTACAATTGTTCCATGGCTTAAATGCGAAACGTGTCAATCAATATCACGTTGATGACGTTTTAAATAAATCATCTGCGAACCATCATGCTCCTCTATAGTAACCCTATTTATTTTCTATTGTATGGATCGAATTTGTAAGCTTGTTAATCCGTAATTACTATTTGATCTTACATCCCACATTTTCATAATGCAATTTCAAGCTCTCTGTCTTCCATTGTGAGCCCTTTGATTGGTCGGACATGTACCATAAGAATTAATGTATACATAATTCGTGATCTAATTTCTAATGATATTTCTAATGCAGTTTATCCTTTCTCAAATTGATTTATGTTTTTTCAATCATCTATTTCGGTTTCCTCGAGTGTTCGGAATCTTTCATCTTAGTATGTCGGAGTGGTCGTTTTTTTGTCTGATTAGTTTATTATATCTAATTGATACATCCAATCTCTTTCCCTATAAAATTTGTTTCATATTTACCAAAAATAGGGTGGATTTGAGTGGAAACATTCACCTAATAGATAGATGAGAATGTCCGTGGAATGTCAGATTTCAAGAAATCCACATGTGAGATCTTGCATTAACTAATGGAAATCCATAAAAATATTGGACCATCAATTTTTATGTAAAAAATAAGTATTTTATAACATGTATTATAATCCGGCCTATTGGATGTGCTAATCTTATAATTGATTATGCATGAACTTGTAAGTAAGTATACATGCCTTTATTAAATTGTGACTAATTGTTTATGGAAGTATTTCAGATCATGTTCTAGTAGACCTGATCAAATAAGGGCTTGGGTCGGGTCTAGATTGGGCCTGACATTTTTTTCGGCCCATTGATGCGGGCGGGCAGGGTTTAGGCTCGCTCCTTGGTGCCTAATACTTATGGCCATACCCGCCATCAGGGTCGGGCTGGACCGCCTGTTTTTTAGAATAATATTATATGAACTCCTTAAGAGCTAATATTCCGAAATGGTTATAAATTCAAAGCTAAAATAAAAAAGATGCACCTATGATATATTGTGAGAGAAGAAATTAATGTAAAAATGAGTCAGCGATAAAATTTATTAAATTTAATCAAACAATTAGAATTAGAATTTATTAATGATGTAGTCTTTTTATTTATACTAGAAAGCTTGACCGTCCGATGGACGGACAATTTCTTTCACAGTATTTTTCTGGAAGGTGAAAATTATAATCTTCGTCATAACACAATTTTGTTCTAATTAATAAATTATGTAAGTATTTTGTATTGAATTGTCCAAAAAATAGTAGATAAAATAAATATAAAATATGAAATTATTTTATTTGATTTTATTAATTTCTTATGAGAATTATTTTGATAATATGGCTTTTCTATTACAATTAAGTTTTTTAGCCGAATGAACATGTGTAGGGATTACTCTTTATAATTTTATAGACATTTTGGAACAAATTTAAATCGAAAGCATATGGTTAGCCCTTTCCGCTTTACATTCTAGCTCAAAAACGAAAAAATGATAAGGCTTTGCATTCAAGTTACAATATTATAACATGATATATGTATGTAAAAAATAAGAAATAGTAGCAAGCATTCATAATCAATTACAAATAAAAAAGCAAAATAAAAAAATAAAAAAAATAAAAACATGCATTTATTTGATAAGGAAAAGAAAAATAAGAGTTGTAGAGATAGATAATTCACCAAAAAAAAACAATTAGAGAGAAGTCATTAATGTGACAAGAGGGGGAGAATTTTAAGTGTTGTATAGAAGATATCTAAAAAGGTAAGAGTCGGGCCGGGCTTTAAATGCCACTAGGCTTTGAAATGATAACAATACCTAACTCTTTAGACTATCCGAGCCGGGCCTACCCATGAGGCTATAAATATTCGTTTTAAGTATTTAAAATAATATTAGTTTTAAATTAAACGGACAGCCTTGTGGGCAGTCAAGCCCGACCCCGAGGACGTCACTACAAAAAAACAGTCCATTACCGAGGGCCAATGTCCTCGGCAAATGCCTAAAGTTTCTCGCGTGCATGAGCATAAATATTGGAGTAGACTCTAAGACTATCTGCAACCATGAATTTGCTACAATATTATATATCTCTACTTTTTCAATTTTACTCTCCGTCACATCATCTATGTACCCCATTTTAATTTCTACATACATTCATGATCCATACACTTCATTATTTTACACTTTTCTCATTCTCAATAGTCTTTTCTCTCTCCATATATAGTTACACATATATCATCTTCTTTGATATATAAATATCAGGCCCGGCCCGGGGCAGGTACAAGGTGTGCACCTGCACAGGGCCTCCGATTTTTTTAGGGTCTCATATCAAAATTATTTTGTAAAAATAAAAATCAAATATTTATATGACACAATTACTGCTTTAGTGCAGTGGCTAAGCATGTAGCAATTCATTGAATGGACCGAGTTCGAGTATTGATAGCATCATCCTTCCGTTTAACTCTTTTGCTTTGAGTAAAACAAAGTCTTAATTAATGTTTCCGTTTAATTTTTTTTTTGCTTTGATTAAAACAAAGTTTTAACTAATGTTCCTTTTTCCGTTTAATTTTTGCTTTGAGTAAAACAAAGTCTTAACTAATGTAAATTTTGTTTAATTTTTTCGCTTTGAGTAAAACAAACTCTTAGTAAATGTCTTTAATAATGGTAGAAACTCTCTCTCTAATGCCTTATTATTAACTGAAAGAACTATTTCGAGTAAATAAACACATAATGATTAAATTTATTTTTTTTGGACCTTATATTTTAATTTTATTGATAAACTATTTATTTGTTTATTATTTCAATTGTACCTTTCTATAATTGTATTATAATGAAAAGTAATTAATTATTTAATAAATGAATATAGACAATAAAATAATGGCTCCAAAAATTAGTAATAAAAATTAATAAAAAGATAATAATAATTTATTTTTGATTAAATTTGAATGGTTATAAAATTATCATATATATACCGTATAGGGCCTCCAAAGTTCATTGGCCGGCCCTGATAAATATATATATATATATATTTGATAAAATATTTTAATTAAAAATTATTATTGAATTAAGAAAATGAATTTTGTTAATATCCAATAAGGTAATCTTAAATTATTTAAACATATAGGGTTATATAAAAAATTATAAGTTATTACAATGTAAAAAAAATTGTAATTTATATATAAATTGCCCAAAAGAATAAATATTGACTTTTGAGAAATTTAATTTCAGTCATTTGTTGATTCGTTGAATGTGATGGGCAAGGTGACACTAGTTTATTCAATTGGTTCCCTATGTACAAAACACGGTGTTATTGGCCTTAGTATTTTGGTAAATGTTGAGTTTTGATTTCTCAAACGCGCTTATTGGGACATGCAAAATTAAAGTGGTCAGTCTAGGCTTATGCTTGATCATATGTCTATATAGTGATTAGAGACTTACAGGTATCGAGAGGTCCTATCGGTCTCTATTTTCGTCCTTTCATTTAAGTGAAAACCTAAGATTTACCTACAATCAAGTCAAATTGACGGATACAAGCTAGTTCACCCCTGATTTGTGGTTCTTGTCTACTTGAGCACATCCTCCCAATCTTCCTATGCTTACAGTGTTTTACTCATCCCGATCCCATACGCGGCTTAGCTCTAACTTTTTTGAGATTTGTATTTTCTTCTTAACTATTCTTGCTCGCTTTTTGATTCTTCTAGTCGTCTTCGGCTGCCGTCTTGTTACGGCCTCTCGGATGGTATTCCGAATCATTACTTTTTTTAAAAAAAAAAAACAATCATCCTCCCAATCTTGGCACCAAAAATTGAATTTCCATTGCAATCAAAATGTACACGATCTTATATAACCACATGCACATTCAACTTGAAGAAAAAAAAACCACAATACAGCTTATGAACCATAAAACGCCTATTTAAAGCAAGTTGTGAGAACATGCACGACTAATCTTTGATCATAAGAAAAAAGAAGTAATATAAAAATAATTTATGTAAGAAAAGTGGTGAAGACCAAAGTATATTTGGCCATCACCATGACCAAAATGCATGTTTGATCTTTGATTGGTATGGTGACATGTGTCACATTAGAGACAAAAAATAAAAAAATAAATTATTATGAGTAGAAAAGAGAATAAATAAATATATTAAAATATTATGATGACCAAATAAAATGACCCATCAATATTTATGGTCCGAGATGGAGTGACGGTCCATAATCCACGCAATTAAATCCAGTGACTACTACTAGTCATAATACAGTCAAATTCCACAGAATCCAAACCCCACCCAATTCCAGAATTCCTCTCCCTTCAGCACCGATCGCAGCCATGGCGAGCGCGTGCGCTCCTCAGACGGCGCGTGAGCTGGCGTGCCGCGACGGCGGGGCGGCGGCGCACCTGAAGCTCCTCTCGATTGGCGTCATCTTCGCGACGAGCGTCCTCGGAGTCTCCCTCCCGGTCTTCCTATCCCGAGCCTTCCTGGGGAAGCCGGCCTACGACAAGGCCACTCTCCTGATAAAGTGCTTCGCCGCCGGCGTCATCCTGTCGACGTCACTGGTCCACGTCATGCCGGACGCCTTCGCCGCCCTCTCCGACTGCCACGTGGCCTCCCTCCACCCCTGGAAGGACTTCCCCTTCGCCGGCCTCCTCACTCTCCTCGGCGCCCTTCTTGCTCTCCTCGTCGACCTCGCCGCCTCCGGCCTCCACTCCCACGGCCACGGCCACGGCCAATCTCCCGCCGAGTACAATCCCGTTGACGTTGACCACCACCACCACCACGGCCACGGCCGAACCAAGACCACGAAGAAATTAGGGTTAGGGTCGGAATTGGCGAGTGTGAAACAGTACTACAGGGTGAGCGAGGCGAAATTGGAGGGCGGGGAGGAGGAATTGGGGGATCGGACGGCCGAGACGGAGGAGGAATTGGCGGCGAGGATGAAGCAGAGGATGGTGTCGCAGGTGCTGGAGATCGGGATAATCTTCCATTCCGTGATCATAGGGGTGACCATGGGGATGTCCCAGAACAAGTGCACCATCAGGCCCTTGGTCGCCGCCCTCGCTTTCCACCAGATCTTCGAGGGAATGGGCCTCGGTGGCTGTATTGCTCAGGTATATTCTTCTTCTCTGTTGCATTTCTGTCCAATCAATACTCGTTCAGATCTCAAGTATTGCTCTGCCTAAATTGCCTAATAGTCGGTTTCTTGCTCAATTCACCAACTAACCCATCCCCAGAATCTTGCATGTTGGTTTTAGTCAATTTCATCGTTTTAGGTTTTGATGATATGGGATTCTGTCTGGCCGGGTGAGAATAGTAGGACAGTCAATAACAGTTGACTAATCTAAACTCTCGAGTATACTGTACAAGTAGCAATGAGTGGAACTGTTCTTGTTCTATTTGTCAGAAGGTCGATCATAATTTAGAGCCTCGAGAGAGGATTTCCAATTTGGATTCTTCCTTTGGATTATAAAAATGGGCAAAGCTTGCCACATCAGAATGCAGTTATGGCTTTAGTGCTATTATTATTATTATTATACTGTAAAAAAAAGCATGCTGGTGTACAAAAATAGGTGCTATTACTTTAATTCTTTATCATTATATTATACAAGATGTGGCTTTACCAACCCCCTTTGTATATAAAGTGCTCAGCAAATGTAGTCCTAGTATGAACCCACCAACTTTGCACTATCTCTGTTTTTCCTGCAAATGCTCTGAACCCAGTATGATATCTTATTGATTGGAAATTTCATGTTGCTTGTTGAATTCAAGTTTGTATCTTTGTAAGCTAAATGATCAACATGTCATTTTGAACCAACACATAGTACCCGCATAATTTGCTGCCACTTCAAAGGTTTATACTGAAACTTACTGAATTTCCCTAGAATTGAAAGCTTCTTCATTATCGCAGACCTTATTAGATCATATATGCGTAGTCCAAGCTTGCTGAGTTGAACCATATACATATATGAATGAATGACAATTTGCATGATTACTTGACTCGTACGCTAACCTCGTTTATGAACATCATCAGGCTGGATTTAGCTTTGCAACGACGGCCTACATGTGCTTCATGTTTGCAGTGACGACACCGGTGGGTATAATATTGGGGATGGTCGTGTTCGCTGTGACGGGCTACGACGACAGCAGCACAAACGCGTTGATTCTTGAAGGTTTGCTAGGCTCACTGTCGTCAGGTATCCTTATATACATGGCGCTGGTGGATCTCATATCTGCAGACTTCTTCCATAACAAGATGATGAATTGTGAGAAATGGATGAAGAAGGCTTGTTATGTTGCTTTGTTTCTTGGCTCTACTGCCATGTCTATACTTGCACTTTGGGCCTGAGACTGTGAAAAACAATTCAAAATCTACACTATGAATAATTTAACACAATACGTATTTAGGCTACTTGGGGCATTACAATGTCGGAGGGGATTCAAACGTGTAAACTCAGTCGTGAATATTATTACCTACCAGCTAAAGCTAGTTGTATGGAATATATATTAGCTTATTGTTGGCACTCATCATTGTCTTGGTCAAAAATTGAGTCCCTTCTTCTTACTATTGGATCGCACCATTCCTCCTCCTTAATATTGGATCGCACCATTCCTCCTATTGGATGGAACCGTTGGGTGGTGAAAAATTAAGTTTCATCGTCTCTCTTACTCTTGGGTGGCGAAAAATTAAGTTTAATAATCTCTCTTACTATTAGATTGAACCGTTAGGTGAAAAGTTAAATTTCACCATTCCTCTTATTATTGGATCAGACCAGAATCATTGGGTAAAAAATTAAGTTTTACCATTCCTCGTACTATTTGATCATTCCTCTTACTATTGGACATGACCAAAATCGTTGGGTGAAAAATTAAGTTTCACCATTCCTTTATTTTAGTGATAAATGTTGATTCCTTCTCATCATGTCATGGTTTAAGCTTTACAGTGGGAATTAATTTCTCCTTTAAGAAAATGCACGGTAGTGGTTCATGAACAATATGTGTAACAACGTAAGCTTTAAGAGATTTAAATAGTTGTGCACTTGTATTCAATGTCCATGAATGGCTTTTAAAGCCTTAAGATGAACCACACCATTGGTCTTTATGATTCAGCATTGCACTTCATGGAGAAGTTTGTGGATGGTGATGTTTTCTCAGGATATAACATTAAAAAGTTGTAACTTACTCTAAGATATATTATGTATACCATCTCAGTTTGTATTGAATCATTTTTATGTAAAAAATAATTTGTAATAAATCGATGATATAATAGCCTTATTGGATCGGAGGGAGTAATATTTGATAGCAAGAAATGAATAACGAATTGCACATAACAGATGTATATATTAAAGCGGTTCAAAATATTATTAGTGAATGAATAGTTGGATAAGATTAGTTCTCTATGTGGAAAAAATGATTTTTCACAAGGTGAAAGTGTCAATTTAAACAACCGAGGTTTTTAGCAACACTTTTATAGGCACCATAAATTTTGAAATCGATAGTTTGTCAACTATATTCAATTTGTTTTGTACGAATCTGGTAATATGATCATAAAACAATATGGATGTTAGTTGGCATACATATATATAACGAACACACAACAACAACAACATATACCCAGGGAAATCCCGCACAAGCAGGATCTGGGGGGTCAGGGTGGGGGCATTCCAGACCTAGATGGAATGCGCCCAATACGACCCAGGAGACTCGGACCAGACCGTTCAACAACTTCACCGGAAAACCTAAAAACTAAAACCTATACACCCGACAGACAAACAAAAACTACCAGTAAGACTAAAAGAAAGAAGAAAAGAAGAAAGAAAATATAAAACTAAGCTAAAACAGAAACAAGTCCAAAACCCGAAAAAAAAACCACGGCCAACACAAGATTAAAAGGCTCCATTAGGCTCCACCAACAAAGTGCCTAACTGTCTGACACGCTGATCTTCTCCCTCCATCTCTCCCTACATTGAGCCAAATCCACGGAAATCCCTAACATGTCGATATCCTGCCTTATGTTGTCCATCCAGCGCTTCTTCGGGCGGCCTCTATCCCTCCGGTAAGCCTCTAGATCCAAACGCTCGCACCTTCTAACTGTCGCATCTGGGCTCCGCCTCTGGACATGGCCAAACCAACGCAGTCTCGCTTCCCGCAGCTTGTCTCCTATGCTAACCACCCCAAGCTTGCCTCTGATTTCTTCATTCTTAATCCTGTCCATCCTCGTGTGACCACACATCCACCTCAGCATCCTCATCTCTGCGACTGCAAGTTTCTGCTCCTGAGCCTTAGTTGTTGGCCAACATTCCGCGCCATAGAGGATCGCTGGCCTTATAACAGATCTGTAGAACTTTCCCTTGAGCTTGAGAGGAACCTTCCTGTCACACAAAACCCCTGAAGCCGCCCTCCACTTCTGCCAACCTCTCTGAATACGAGACCTAACATCCTCATCGATACACCCATCACTTTGCAGAACTGATCCCAAATACTTAAAGCTTTCCTTCGACGTAATGGCCTCTCCTCCCAACTGAACCTCACTCCTAGGCTCACTTTCCCGGCCGAAAGGGAACTCCACATATTCTGTCTTACTTCTGCTCAACCTAAAACCCTTTGATTCCAGTCTTTCCCTCCACACTTCCAACTTGCTACTAACTCCAGCTCTCGAATCTTCCACCAGCACAATATCATCTGCGAATAACATACACCTCGGAACCTCTCCTTGAATATCTCTTGTCAGCACGTCTAACACTAGCGTGAATAAGAAAGGGCTCAGAGCTGATCCTTGGTGCAAACCCATCCTCACAAAATGAATTGAAGTTTGGCACATTGGGCACTACTATGCGCAAGATAAGTGGAATCCTAAATCCTTAGCACTCTGGTCGGATTTACGTTGTGCCCCATTTTTTACACAACGATCGACTCGTCCGTTGTGAAAGTGCACAAGAAGATTTCACTACGATCGTTGTCGTACATACTACGACCATAAACAATGTGGTCGTTGTAAAATATGCTATAAGCAAAAAAAATGGGCTATGAATATGGCCACCGTGGCCATGGTAATGTAAATAAAATACCACATACAACAACTAAGATGGCCCGTAGTGCTTTTTTTTGAAAAAAAAGTTATTACAAACCAATAAATCTTAGTTCATCTCTGTACATATTCAAACTGAACAAAATTCTTACGGTAGAATGTAGAGCGTAGAACTCAAGATAAGATTTATATCAAAATGTAAGGTATTTATGCTCTCTTTTTAAATTATTTACTTAATTTTATTCTAAAAATATATTTTTTTATTTTTGAAATCGTTAGATACTCTTTATGAAACTTGAAAATTAATTCACATGTAAAATTAAGATAATTTTATTTTAATATTTTGACTTAGAGAACTGCAAAGCCAAATTTAGTTTGCAACTAAGACCAATTAAGAGTGTTATAAATATATCTCAGAAGATTCTCGGACTTGGGCCGGACACTAACCGGGTTAAATCCGACCGAAAAAAAAAACTAACCGGGTTAAATGCAAGCCCGGCCGCTTGTCCGCGCTAAATTGTGTTAATTGAATCTTGTATAAATTCTATTAAAAGAATGGTTAAGGAGCCTGTGACCAAGTTGCCACGTTCTGTCATGTGACGACCTGCATGCTCAGGCCGCTTGTTCCGACCACATCGCTGCCACGTTCAATATTTCAAACCTTATTAGATCACATATGCGTAATCCAATCTTGTTGAGCTGAACAATATGCATATATGAATGAATGACAATTTGTATGATTACTTGACTCGTACGCTAACCTCGGTTATGAACATCATCAGGCTGGATTTAGCTTTGCAACAACGACCTACATGTGCTTCATGTTTGCAGTGATGACACCGGTGGGCATAATATTGGGGATGGTCGTGTTCGTTGTGACGGGCTACGACGACAGCAGCACAAACGCATTGATTCTTGAAGGTTTGCTAGGCTCGCTCTCGTCCGGTATCCTTATATAAATGGCGCTGGTGGATCTCATATCTGCAGACTTCTTCCATAACAAAATGATGAATTGTGAGAATTGGATGAAGAAGGCTTGTTATGTTGCTTTGTTTCTTGGGTCTACTGCCATGTCTATACTTGCACTTTGGGCCTGAAACTGTGAAAAACAATTCAAAATCTACACTATGAATAATTTAACAGAATACATATTTAGGCTACTTAGGGCATTACAATGTGGAGGGGATTCAAACGTGTAACCTCAGTCGTGAATATTATCACCTACCAGCTAAAGCTAGTTGTATGGAATATATAGGCCATTTCATCTTAGCACACCCCCTATATTTCATCTTAGAACACCCCCTACTAGTATAAAATAAAATTGAAGCAAAATTATATTCCAAGCCACATTTCATTCTCTTTCTCTCCTCCAAACTCTCTCTTGTTCCTCCTCCTACTCCTTTTCTTCCGTAACATCAATTCTTCATTCAAGCTTTTTCAAGAACGAAATTCACATCAAATCTAACAATAAGGTATGTATTCTTACAAATTGCCCTTTGAATTTGCTAAAAGCGTTCCATATATTCATGAATCTCCATTTCAATTTTTTGTTAGTTTTTAGGGTTTATGTGTAAGATCGAAAATTGATCCATAATATCACTTGAATCTTAATAAATTCATTCAATAATAGTGCAATATCACTAGATTTAACGTTTGAATGCAAAAAAAGGGCTAAATTGGTGCTCGCAGACCTCCGAGCGAAGTCACGGCTCTAGGTTGAAGACGACTCGGCCGTTACGGCCGAGGCGTCCCGAGCCGTTACGGCCGAGGGGTCTCCAGCCGTTACGGTCGAGGCGTCTCCAGCCGTTACGGCCGAGGGGTCTCCAGCCGTTACGGCCCAGGCGTCTCCGGCCATTACGGCCGGGACGTCCTTACTTCAACTTGATCCGTTTCGTCTTTCGATTATTTGTTTTAATAAGATTGTTTGGTTTTGGTATTACAGATGTCGGATAGGATCAAGAAGGCTAATGAGTTAGTGAGTCGACATGTGCATGACGATGATGATGCAGATGAGTAGGATCATGTTGGATGACGTTGTGTCCAAGATTACGTTATGATTATGTTGAATTATATTGGATGATGTATGTTTTGATTATGTTGGATGCTGTTGTTTATTTCCGTTGACACATTACTATGTTTGTTGGAATATTATGTTGGATTGAATACCTAAAAATTTGATTTGTCACTAATGTTTGCTGTAAAAGCATAAATACAACCACAAGTTTGACCTAATTCGATACCATCCCGCAATCATGATTTCCATCTCCTTTGAACATTTTTGAACGACCATGTACTTCACATCCCAACAAAAGTACCTCGTTGTCACATTTAAGCTTCCACATGTTCCACACCGGTGGTAATGGTGACTCGTCAGAGAAAGACACCTACAAGTGCAACAATCCGTAAAATATAATCACACGTAAGTTTAAACAATACTAAGAAAGGGAGCAAGAAGGTTTAGGAAGTCTAATCACACGTATATTTTACGAATTGTTGCACTTGTAGATGTCTTTCTCTGACGAGTCACCGTTACCACCGGTGTAGAACATGTGGAAGCTTAAATGTGACAACGAGGTACTTTTGATGGGATGTGAAGTACACGGTCGTTCAAAAATGTTCAAAGGAGATGGAAATCATGATTGCGGGATGTTATCGAATTAGGCCAAACTAGTGGTTGTATTTATGCTTTTACAGCAAACATCAGTGAAAAATCGAATCTTTAGGTATTCAATCTAACATATATAATATTCCAACAAACATAGTAATGTGTCAACGGAAATAAACAACAGCATCCAACATAATCAAAACATACATCATCCAATATAATTCAACATAATCATAACGTAATTTCGGACACAACATCATCCAACATGATCCTAGTCATCTGCATCATCATCGTCATGCACATGTCGACTCACTAGCTCATAAGCCTTCTTGATCCTATCCGACATTTGTAATACCAAAACCAAACAATCTTATTAAAACAAATAATCGAAAGACGAAACGGATCAAGTTGAAGCAAGGACGTCCCGGTAGTAACGGTCGGAGACGCCTCGGCCGTAACGGCTGGAGACCCCTCGGCCGTAACGGCTCGGGATGCCTCGGCCGTAACGGCTCGGGATGCCTCGGCCGTAACGGCCGAGTCGTCTTCAACCTCGAGCCGTGACTTCGCTCGGAGGTCTGTGAGCACCAATTTAGCCCTTTTTTTTACATTCAATCGTTAAATCTAGTGATGTTGCACTATTATTGAATGAATTTATTAAGATTCAAGTGATATTATGGGTCAATTTTCGATTTTACACATAAACCCTAAAAACTAATAAAAAAATCAAAATGGAGATTCATGAATATATGGAACGTTTTTAGCAAATTCAAAGGGCAATTTGTAAGAATACATACCTTATTATTAGATTTGATGTGAATTTTGTTCTTGAAAAAGCTTGAATGAAGAATTGATGTTATGGAAGAAGAGGAGTAGGAGGAGGAAGAAGAGAGAGTTTGGAGGAGAGAAAGAGAATGAAATGTGGCTTGGAATGTAATTTTGCTTCAATTTTATTTTATACTAGTAGGGGGTGTTCTAAGATGAAATATAGGGGGTGTGCTAAGAAGAAAGGGCTTATATATTAGCTTATTGTTGGCACTCATCATTGTCTTGGTCAAAAATTAAGCTTCACCCTTCTTCTTACTATTGAATCATACTATTCCTCCTCCTTAATATTGGATCGCACCATTCCTCCTATTGGATGGAACCGTTGGGTGGTGAAAATTTAAGTTTAATCATCTCTCTTACCGTTGGTGGTGAAAAACTAAGTTTAACCATCTCTCTTACTATTGGATCGAACCATTAGGTGAAAAGTTAAGTTTCACTGTTCCTCTTACTATTGGATCATCCCTCTTACTATTGGATCGGACCAGAATTATTAGGTGAAAAATTAAGTTTCACCATTCCTCTTACTATTGAAACGGACTAGAATCATTGGGTGAAAAATTAAGTATCACCATTCCTCTTACTGTTGTATCGGACCAGAACTGGAGGGTGAATTGGATGTATATCAATCTCGTCGCCTTTATTTTAGTGATAAATGTTGATTCCTTCTCATCATGTCATGGTTTAAGCTTTATTGTGGGAATTAATTTCTCCTTTAAGAAAATGCATGGTAGTGGTTCATGAACAATGTGTGCTACAACGGAAGCTTTAAGAGATTTAAATAGTTGTTGCACTTGTATTCAATGTCCATGAACGGCTTTTAAAGCCTTAATATGAACCATACCATTGGTCTTTATGATTCAGCATTGCACTTCATCGAGAAGTTTGTGGATGGTGATGTTTTCTCAGGATATAACATTAAAAAATTGTAACTTACTCTAAAATATACTATGTGTATCATCTCAGTTTGTATTAAGTCATATTTATGTAAAAATAATTTGTATAAATCGATGATATAATAGCCTTATTGGATCGGAGGGAGTAATATTTGATAGCAAGAAATGAATAACGAATTGCACATGTTAAATCAATTGACAAATGTATATATTAAAGCGGTTCAAAATATTAGTATTAGTGAATGATTAGTTGGATAAGATTAGTTCTATATGTGGAAAAAATGATTTTTCACTTGTGAAAGTGTCAATTTAAACAACCAAGGTTTTTAGCAACACTTTTATAGGCACCATAAAATTTGAAATTGATACTTTGTCAACTATTTTCAATTTTTTTGTACGAATCTGGTAATATGATCATAAAACATTATGGATGTTATAGTTGGCAAACATGTAATGAAGTGTTTAAAAAATGAATTGAAGTTTGGAACATTGGGCTCTACCATGCGCAAGATAAGTGGAATATAATTCCTAAGCACTCTGGTCGGATTTACGTTGTGCCCCGTTTTTTATACAACGATCGACTCGTCCGTTGTGAAAGTTTACAAGTAGATTTCACTACGATCTCGACGATCGTTGTCGTACTTAGTACTTACTATGACCATAAACAATGTGGTCGTTGTAAAATATGCTAAAAGCAAAAAACAAATGGACTATGACTAATGACTATGGCCACCGTGACCATGGTAATGTAAACAAAATACCACATACAAGTATACAACAACTAAGATGGCCGTAGTGCTTTTTTTTAAAAAAATATTATTACAAACCAATAAATCTTAGTTCATCTCTGTACATATTCAAACTGAACAATATTTTTACGGTAGAATGTAGAGCGTAGAACTCAAGATAAGATTTATATCAAAATGTAAGGTATTTATGCTCTCTGTTTAAATTATTTACTTAATTTTATTCTAATAAATATATATTTATATTTATGAATTCATTAGATACTCTTTATGAAACTTGAAAATAAATTCACATGTAAAATTAAGATAATTTTTATTTTAATATTTTGACTTAGAAAACTGAAAGCCAAATTTAGTTTGCAACTAAGTCTAATTAAGAGTGTTATAAATATATCTCAGAAAATTCCCAGACTTGGGCCGGCACTAACCGGGTTAAATGCAAGCCCGACCGCTTGTCCGGGCTAAATTGTGTTAAATGAATCTTGTATAAATTCTATTAAAAGAATTGTGTTAAATCATGTCTATCATTGAGCAAAAAAAAAAAAAGTATATATTAAATTGTGTTAAATGAATGTTTTATAAATTCTACATCAAATTGTAGTTAGTCTTTAATGACCGGGGAAGCAAGTCTAAAATATGATCTTGATCCTCATTCACATTGTCGTCATGGATGACTCCATCCAATTTGAGTGTGGGTTTTGTGTTACCCACAAGTCCATAAAAACAAACTAGATAAAGGAGGAAAATTGTGGGTTTGGAAGGAGAAGAAAGATCAAGTCAAGATCAAGATCAGTCAATGAAAAGATGGTGAAGGAGCTTGTGACTAAGTGCTCACAATGTGGGCATGGTCATAACAATCTGAAACCATGCATTCATCCTCCTAATAATTACCTATATAATAACAGTACTAATCATCTTCATCATGGGAATAAGGGGAGCCTTAAACTGTTTGGAGTGAAGATTTTGATGGAGAAAGAAGTTGAAGCCATAAAGAAGAGTTTAAGTATTGGGAATCTCAATTCGTCGGCTTCGTCCTCGTCCCTTGTTGTAGAGAAGCAACACGCTGATGGCTACCTCTCTGATGGACCTGTTCATAATGCCAGGAGAAAAGGTGGTTGTCGTTTTTCCTCCTTTTTTTTATTGTCATATTCTTACCTTCAATATTTTATACTACCGTTTTCTATGATTACAAGGCTGCATTTGATCAGTTTTCTTGATTTTGGAACGTGTGTATGTTGGGATTTGTTCTCCTTAATGAATTGAACTATGATGATGGATCATGGCAACCATGGACGGATATAGACACCAGCTGTTCCTGAAGGGGCTAGAGAGGCTAGGGAGGGGAGACTGGAAAGGCATTGCTAAGAAGTACGTGACGACGAGGACGGCAGCTCAGGTGGCCAACCATGCCCAGAAGCACTTCCTCAGAATGGCCACTTCTCATCACAAGAAGAAGCGCCCCAGCGTATTCGACACGCCTCTACTCATCAAGGACACCACCATAAACATCAAAAAGGAGTCAAACAATAGCAAGGAACCTCAGGAACAGCAGGTGAGTTTAATTATATAGGCCTAACAATCTATGCGCAAATAATATATGCCAATATCACTATATGTACATGTGTATTGATTGTAGTGTATCATTGTGATTGAAAGCAGAGCGTAACGGCAACAAATGGAGTGCAAGGCTACCTCCTTTATCTCTTCATAGTCTGTTTGGATTACGGCCGACACATCCGTAGTCTCGATCGGGGTGCGATGGAAGCCTGATATCAGGGCGGAGGCGATGTGGAATAATCTTAATTATAAGATGTAGTAAATTAGGGCTTCATTGCATAGATTGATAGGAACATTGTAATGATTTGTTCCTCGTTGAAACTTGTAACGTGAATTGAAAGAATTGATTGATTTTCATGGATCAGTTGTTGTGGCAATGTTTGATTTTTAATTGAGAGTTCTTTTTATAGTTTGAGGATTATTGTTCTTTTCATGACTAAACACAGTCATGCGCAATGGTATAAAAACAAATCATTCTTGGTTTTTATGGCAAGAGACGTACCAAATGAAATATGTATTAGTGCACTTATAGTCTTATAGATAATGAGTTGGGATTATATATGAGGAGTTTTCTTAGGGTACAAGTGAGAAGAAAGATGAGTAAATTAATTGAGTTAAATGGATGAATAAGATGGAGACATGTAGCAATTTATATTTTATTTTATCATGAAAACGTAAGATAAAAATTCTATTTATAAATTGAAAATATATATGGGATCCATGATACTAATGTATTGGTTGATATGTTTTAATGTGAAGTTGACATGTGGTAATCTTAGTCTCTACTTCAATAATTATATATATGAATAGGGTTTTAAATACGTTAGTGTCTAAATGACCAAGATAAACATATGCCTAAATGTTTATTAGCCATTGCGTTTTGAAATTTATGTTTGTAGGTAGATTATTAATAGAGATTTAAGGGAAGAGAAACTAAGAAAAGAATTGTCTTTTTAATAATAATAATAATAGAAGGAATTGAATCTCTAATGCGTGCCAACATCTTTAGCGGTTGTAATTATCATTTTATTTTATAGGGTCCCTCCTTACAACAGTAACTGTAAGTGAGAATCAACTAAGGAATTTGAAGCCCTTTCACGTATGCATGCTCATAGTCCTTGTTAATGACCGAGTTTCTAGGGCTGAGGTCACTCATGAGGAGAAGATGTTTTCTCCCGAAGGTGGAGACAACATGACTTCTCTTGATCCTAACTCTCTACAAAAAGATGTGGAGAAGATGCTAGCTAATATCATCAAGATGTTGGGACTAAGCCACAACGATATATAAAATAGTTTTCTTTGGTTCTAGGTATCAGTATTATGTTGCATATTGGAAAATTTATTAATAAGATTCTAGTCTTAAACTACTAAGATAAACGGTACTCAACAGTAAAAGGTAGAGGTTGATGTAAAAAACTGGAGGATAGAGTTTGGGGATGCAAAGAACCAAAAGATTGAGTTCGAGGATGGAGAGAACAAGATACTAAAATTGTGGTCTACAAAGGGCTCGTTTTTTATTGTTAATATCAACGTCGAACTCTTCATTTTCTATGTACATACCGATCTCCTCTTAGTGTCATTATCCATGGCATCATTGCCCTCAATCCTGCCTGCAACATTACCACCGAGATATGATAACTTATAGTCAGAACCAATCATGTGTTGATGAACCTCAAAACATGTTTTCAATCAATTCAAGAGGTTTCTTGCAATCAAACAGGTGATAGTGCCAAAGATCTCCAAGCCTTTTTCAAAAAGGCTTTTCTCAAGAGCATTCCAAGATTAGCATCCGCCTCTTATATAACTAAGCTTTCATCCATACATTCCTCTTTCTTAGGGCCACCATGAGTACACCAATAGCTTTAATTTAATCCAACTTCTAACACTGATCAACTTGAAAACTAGGTCAACTTTAACCATAATCATGTCATACTCAAATTTAGAGCAGTGAGCTTACTACTACTAAAGATGATTGAATATTTGGCTATATTGTCTCCCTTTATAAGAAAACTCAACAAAAGAAGAAGGATTTGAAAATTTAGGGCTTTTGTTATGGACACAACATTGTTTTACTTCTTTGATACTTACAAACTTCTTTTTACTTTTAAGAAAGTATGAAGTTCATATGCATATATTTGTCTTGTATTTCAATAGTATATAAAAGAAAATCAAATATAATCTAACCTAATAGAACTACTTTTATGTGATCTAGATATTGACATTTGTCCTCCTCGTATTCCCTTTGAGCAATGCTGTTAATGAGATTCAAACAAGGATCATCACATTAGCACACGTAAGGTCATAATTGCACCAATGGCGGAGCTAGAAAAAATCCTAAGGAGGCTAGGGCAGCTTGAATTACAATTGATAATAGATTGTCATATAAGATAACCCAATTTATTATATATAATAAATAACAAATGATTAAAAATAAAATATATTTCGATATGCATTTTATAGTAGGAATTTATAAAAATAATAAATGATTCTAGTACGAATTAAAAAAAATTATAAAAATATGCATTTTATAAGATAAGAGAATATTAATAATTTTTAAAGTACACATCATTACTGCAATTTATATACTTATCACTTATTAACAATAAAGAAAAACTAATTAAGGAGAAAAAAGGGTGATGTAATTATCTAAACGTGCATGTAGGAAAAATTAAAAAATCGTCAAAATTTACGTGCAAGTGGTAGAATGTGTAGAAAAAGCATTGAAGTGTAAATCGTAGGATTTGAACACGGATCTACCTGCATGAAGGGTGGGCAGAAGACCAACTGTACTAAAGAATTTTATTGTCCTTTGAGTAAAGTTATATATATTAACTTATTTTCAAGCGGGGGTAAGACCCCCCTTCGGCTGGTAGAATTTATGTATCAGATTCCTACTATTATTACTACTAGTAGGCTTAACCCGGGATAATGACTTTGTTGATTGTGTTTTGGTGCATTTGTTGGAGCTTTTCTCAGTTCATTGGTTTGCTTTATGTTTTTTTTTTCCGGTTCATGAAAGGAATAATCTTTTGTTAATAGTAGTCGTTGTAGTTAAAAGATGCTAGAACATAAGTAATGATGAAGCAAGACCTTCTTCATTGAATAATGCGCTATTTATGGTAGCATGCACTTGTTCATCGCAAACTTTGTTGATTTAATTTTTTCTTTTTATATTGTAACATTTTGTCTAGTTGATTGAGTTAGTTTTATAGATACTGAGCAAAGTTGAGATTGAAATTAGTATAGTGTAGAAAGGGGTTGTGCTTAGGGTGGGATAAATGTGTGTATATGTGATTTGTACGCATGAAACACTTTTTGGATTGAATAAATAAAGTTGTCTGGTGTTGAATTTATTCCAAGCTATGACTCGGTTGGTATTCATATCCCCGATATCGGATATCAGATATCGGTATGGGTATCGGATATCAGATATTGGTATAGATATTGATATCAGATATGGTTATGGGTATCGATATCAGATATCACATATCTCATATCGATTGTTTGGTATTATCTAGCCATCAAATCCAAAATTTGTAAAATTATTACTTTTAAACTATCTAAATACTATTAGTTTAAGTTTACCTCATTATAATAAAATTGAAATTAAATTTTCAATTTAGTACTAAGCTATTTTACGACCAAGTGAGATTATTAATTTTGAAGTTTACCAAAAATTCGATTTTACTGTATTGCAATTCTTTGCTCCATTTAACTTTAAAGACATGAATTTTATATTTAAATTACTCAACTCAACTTGTATGAAATGCAAAAATAAAAGAGCGTGTACCGGTGTGGTGGATCATGAAGAAGTAGTAAAGAACGGTGAGGAATAAGGGAGATGTATAACAATGTTGGGAGTCTGGGAGGGATAGGCGAGAGACGGGGGAGATGTATAATGAGATGAAAGATATCAATATAACTCCCAAATTTTTGTTATATCAAATATTGAGAAAGTTGATATCTAGATATCTAGATATCATTTCATATCCATATCTTATTTTACCAAACACAGTATATGCATATTTGATATCTATATCTATTTTGCCAAACACTGGGTATAAGTATATTGATATCAATACACATATCTGATATACTGATATCGATATCAAACGGGCCCTTAGTGTATCCCGTGCATTTGTAATTTGTAGGCATGAAACACTTTTTTGGGTTGAATAAATAAAACACTTCAAAAAAAAAGTTAATCATTTATGTGACAAAGAAGGATAAAAATTCATGTTGTTACGATGATTCATTTCATACTATGACTATTTTTAGGTAGAATCTCATACTATGACTTTTAGTGTGTCAATGGCCGTATTTAGCCGGAAGGCAAGAGTTACATCAAGAATTAATATTTTTAATATAAGTTTGGATCCCCTCGTTAACTTAAGAGTTTGAATCAATAGATAGAGGTTTTACTCTAATTATATGGAAATATTCCCCTTTTGATTCTTGAGGTGTGCATAACTTTCCCAACACTCAACACTAGTGATTTTCTTAAACATCGGCTTTTTGTGGAATTTATTGCTTAAATTTTGTTGAAGTGTGTCATCATATGTTGGTTGCATGATTGTTTTTAAACTGGCTTTGTTCTTTCCTACTAAACATAAATTGTTGGCTAATAAGGGCATCTCCAAGAGATGTTCCAAAAATTTCTCCAAAATGGAGAAACAAGAACTCTTTTCTCCAAAAATTTTTTACATCAATTCCAACAGGTTTTCCATTTTGGAGATCTATTAGGAACAACTTTGCATTTATTTACTTTGAAAAGAAAAAGGAAAAATAAATAAATGAATGAATGAAGAGGAATTCACAATTTAGAGATAACCTCAAATACGGAGATGCTCATCTTCATTTTGGAGATTTTCTCCATTTTGGAGAAGTAAATGGGGATGCTTTTGGGGCTAAAAAAAACACCCCAAAATCTTCAAATTTGAGTTTTCCAAAAATATGATGGGCTGATCTAATATGATGGGCTGCATGTAGATTTTCTTCTACATCATTAAGAGGATATTTTGTTTACCTTGATGAATTGTTACTTTCATGGAAAAAAATATATATGGAAAAAAAAGATATATTGTGTTTAACTTCTCTATTGAGCTTAAATCAAAGTATGTTTTATCGTATAATAATAAGAAACTAGTTTAGCCCCCATATCATTTACGGACAATCCAATAAATTTGATAGGCACATTAGCAAGAACAATATTTTATCTATAAAATTCACTTATTTGAAAACAATTTTTATTAAAATAATTTATAAAATATATAAAGACACTTTTATATATGATCCAAAGTCTAATATTTTATTTCATAGGTGTTCCCAACTTTGTTTAGAGATATAATTTTAAGGATTTTATAATTTGTTTATAGATAATATAATAACATTAGCTAAAATAATTCTAGAAAAGATAATATTTTATTAAAATAATAATATTGCTATATTCATAAGATCATATTTTAGTTTAACTAATTTAAATAATTTTAGATTCTTGTAATTATATATAGATACTTTTATAAATAAATTTTATGGAAT
Organism: Polygonum maritimum; assembly: GCA_963924305.1. Taxonomy (NCBI): domain Eukaryota; kingdom Viridiplantae; phylum Streptophyta; class Magnoliopsida; order Caryophyllales; family Polygonaceae; genus Polygonum; species Polygonum maritimum. Next base: position 37,812,270 of record OZ002730.1, on the reverse strand, counting down.
TTAACTAAAAAATAAACAAATTATTTTGTTATATTTATACTACATGACGCAAGTTTTTATGAAGACTTCAATTGTACTTGAAAATATAATAGGATAGATAAAAAGAAATTTACACGTCACTATATATGACTATTGGCAATTAAGCCTTTAAGGTCTGCTTGGATTGCACGGTATAATGCATTATTGTGGAACAGGCCTAAGTAGTTAAAGATTATACCTTTTTATTAAATTTGACAGGTCTTTGAGCTGCAGCTTACAAGTAACAGGAACTTACAACTCGCCATAAAATTAAAAAGAATATAGGGCAAGCGAAAACAGGATATCAGAAGCAAAGATTCAGGACAGCTGAGGCTGCAATCACATTATTTCATATTACAGTAATTTGTCACACAACGTTTATCCTGGCGTACTAGCTACCTAATTATGCTCTATTAGTGTATCGAAAATGCATGCCAAATGGACATGTAAATGCAATGTACATGGCAACTGGCAAGAAATACAGACAAAGGCAAGGAGTACAAAATTCATATGCAAACTGCATCTTTAAGAAACATGATAATGTAAGTTTCTTTGACCTTTTAACATGATATTTTAGGCAGCGTCAGAGTCCATCAGCTTGTACCTTTTTTCCTGGAGACCACTTACTCCCATCTGTATCTCTATGATTGTATGAAGTGGTATCTGATATAACAATTTCAACTTTTCTGTCAAATTCTTATGAATAAATTAAGACTTAGACAAACGCTAATGAATCCAAAATTCCAGATTGGGTGAGGTTGGGTTGTTTCTTTCCTAACAATTCTGAAAAAAACAGTGTGATTTTGCTTAAAGGGTTTTGAATGATCTAGTCAAAATCCAAAACGTTTGGTAAATTGGTAACTAGACATCAAGAGCCATCAACCATAGAAAGTGAATTACCTCTATGTGTGGGATTTCATGCAAAGGCTTATCAGCAAAGTAAGCATATAAGGCTCTCAGCACAGCCTGATAGAAAAGGCAAGAAAAACACACCATCATGAGCAGACACAAATGAACAAACTGCTGAGAAGAGAAGAAAATTTGAGTTGACAAATAAACAACCTGGTGAGATACCACAACCACAGGAGCTCGTTGTCGCTCAAGCTCAATAATCACGGGTTCTAACCTGCAATTACAAAAAGTGACTCCCGAGCTAAATATTTGAGGGGAAAAAAGATAAACTTTCCGGTTTTCATGCCCTCGGAGAGAATGTGTAGGGCAAACCTTTGGATAACATCCAGGTAAGATTCTCCACGAGGATACCGGTACCTGAGCTTATCTTTCTCACGGGATCTGAAATGCATGCAAACAATAGATAACAGGATTAAGAGGCCTGCTAGGGCTTTTTTAGTGTGGTGTGAATGGAGATAGAGTGAAGAAATTTTGTTGAAAAAAACAAAATTCTGGAATATTTTGTTACATATCCAGATGGGTTAAAAACATAGCAGAATGTATTTATACAGGACATATTCATATGGTCAACAATACCAAGTTGCAACTTGGTATACAGCTGGGTATCTACCACTAAATTGAACAAGAAAAGGATTTCTACATACTCGTACTCCTCGGGCATATTCTTCTTGATCTCTTCATATGTCATTCCGTCACATACTCCAGCATAAATCTCATCAAGAGAACGCCATTGTATCTATTAAAAAGACTTGAATCAGAAACTGCATGATCACCGGATTGAACCTAATTACTACTCCAAGGGTAAAGCTAGATGGTAAACAAAGAAGATGAGTCATCCAAATAAGAAAGATACCATTTACCTTTGGAAATCCACCAACATGTCTTGCTGTCAAGATTGATCTCTGTAAGGTACTAGTCCATACCTGAAATAGAAAATATTGGATGCTGGTGAGTGTCATGAGTAAGGAAATATATAACAAGTTTCCAGTTTGATAAACAGGAAACTGGCTCTTAAAAAATGCTTTTCAATATTCTTTCTTTATCTCCTTCAGAATGGATGAGAAAAAGATGAGCAACCAATGACAACAATTGGATGATGCCTATGTAAGTGCTGTTTTAGATTATGTACAGAAATGGTTAGTATAATTGGTTTCTAGAGAAGACTGTTTGTGCTACAATTCAAAGGGAAAATATGTGACAAGCCGAACAAATGCAAGTTATGCAACAAAATCATTGTAATCACTAAGTGCTAAGAACATTGTGAAGTGAGACGGCACCATGTCGTTTCATTGCAAAAGGAGAAGTTGTTCAAGGTATCATCATTAAGCATTCAAAAGGGCTTTTAATTTGGTTAGTCTCCAACATTTTAAGAAGAAAAGATGATGAAGGTTTGCACAGTTACGATTTACAGAGAAGAGAACTTACTGAAGCAGCTCGTTCAGATTTCAGCCGTTTCTCAACAAAGTTTGCAAGTTTCTTGGCATAGAGTTCTCCAGCATCACTGGACAGTCAAAGAGATACCAAATTTTCTCATTCATTTTATTCAAGATGAAACTCAGCCAATCGAATGAAGAAGTTGAAAATCATCCCAATTGCATATATGCAAATAACCTATTGCACTATGTGAGATAATATATAGTAGCAATAAACTAGAAAGCATCAGAAAGAGGAAATTACACATGAGCATACAGGATCTTTTGCATAATCAATTATACAAATGTAGAGAGAATTCCAAGTCGCTAGTCACAACAGCAATTTTACAGCCCAGTTATGAAAGAAACATCTCATTCCAAAATGGGTTAGCAAGATGTTGACAAGTATCATTCAACAATGAAAAACATGGACTAAATTGACCTTATATATGACAACATCATATCTTTCTACATAATATGGACGGAAACATAACATAAATTTCAAAAATCCACTATGAAGAAACTTATTCACATGTTTTCCGGAAAATGACCGTAATTCAGCTCAGTTTACATCGACCAACTAGTCAACTTATTTAAATATAAGTGAACATCATTTACGTCAAGTTTCATATCCAGATCTCACCATATGATTCCATTAGATATGTTTGAATTTGACAGCTCTATGCAAATGTGACCAGTCCAAAATACACTTATGCAGCACAAATCAGAAACGCTGCAATTTCCACAAATTGATTTACTATGCAAAAGGAGTCAGGTTTGCAATCAAGGATAAAAGAGACTTTCATATGATGCGCAGCAGTATCTTGTTATTGAAATTAAATAATGTAAACCAGCAAGATTAGAGGTTATTGGTTCTATAGTTGTAGGAGCACACCAAAACATTATCAACAAATGACGCAAAACAAAATGGAAGCATCTTAATATCATGTTGACAAATTGGAAGCATAAGACAGCATATCCAAAAATTAGTATCAGTACTTCGCAGACCTTAAAACTGAATCACCACCAATTCTTCCTCTAACATTGAACAGGCTCTCTCCATGTCTAGTGAGAAATATAGGATGAGGGGTCAGATGGGTATTCACCTGCAACAAAATATGGAACATTCAGTGCCAAATTAATACGAACGTGCAACATCAACCAGGCATATCGTATGTACAATGACTGCCCAGTCAAGGTAAGAACATTGTATTTTGCACATGCTCAGGCTCATGCAATACTACCTCCCACTTTCAGAAGCACTATTGAAGAATTCCAATTTCAGGAGCAGTTTAAGACACACTATAATGGACAAAAAGCACCTAAAGAAGCAAATCATAGATTCTTGTGCTTCATGAAATCATTCATACAGATGGAAAATTATATGCAGCAAAATTTATGTTTTCAAACTTTATAGTAGTATGACAAAAAGGAACCTCAAAGAAGAGAATGAAAAACTTCATGAAAATGTTCAAGCAGCATATAAAAATGACAATGAATATTGATGCATACCAGGAAGAAAACAATCCGTCCAGGAAGATATCCACTAATATTGTTCACCTGTACAATTTCAGGTATCTCAGTCAGGCAGTAAGGAGATCATTATGACATCGAAGAGTGCTAAATTTTATCTGACCTCTACCATTAATAAAATTCAATTTATATTATTTCCTTCTATTTCATTTTGGTTCCTCTTCTTGTCTTTCTTTTCCAATTTCTATTGGAGGAATTTTGTTCCAAGCAAGAAAAATAACTACTGCCATCCAAAATATAATTTACATTTAAAGCAGCTGATTTTCAAACAACAAGTACAACCAGGACGCATGTGTTATCCATTTTCATGCTCTCATCCCTTAATGTTTAGCAAGTTTCATTTTTCAGAGAATGGTTTACTGCTCCTAAATTAGAATAAATGTTCGTACGAAAACTGCTACCATCAAGGTATAGTTGATGCGTGATTACAGATCCATCACACACTCTCATCTTAGAATTTGATTAATTAAGATAATCAGATCATGACCTGAAGTTCAATTCTGCTCTAATTGTACCTATCTAATATCCAATCTTTTCATTTTCATTTTTTTACAAGTAACATTTCCACAGATGCCTATATCTTGTACGATAAGGAAAAGATGATATTTATGATACAATCTACGTCAATATGATTCTCCAAGTGAACCAACGTACCATATAATTTGATTTAGTCTCATGTAATAAGATTCAAGTTCATTGTTTCGCAAAAAATAAGAATAAAAATAAAATAATTCAAGACCTTGTGCTTCTCTCCTAGGGTCCAGTTCACAGAAGCCTATTCATACATTTGAAAATGGGATGTAAAGGGGTTACAATAACTAGGAAAGGGCACACTTACTTGAATCTGTCCCCCATGTCCACTGGCCATATCAATCATCTTTATATAAGATCCTTCTTCTACTGGCTCATACACCTGTTTGTGGACGTGAAATAAAGCACTTTAATCTAATCATAATTAAGTCAAAGAAAGCCAAAAAAAAAAAAAGACATGACCCATTTGTGATTACCTTCTCATAATATGCCAGTCGGTTTCTGAAGTCTCTGCACCCAGCTTCAAAATTCGCTCTGCATAAGGAATTGTTAAAACATAGAGCATGCACTTCAATAACTAACGTAAAATTAATTTCTGGGTTTTATTTTACAAAAGATAGCTTTTGAAAACTCACTTTTCAGCATAATCTGGGCTCTGCTGGACTTTGAGACGTATATTTCGCTCAATAATTTGATCATCGTTGCATATTGTTTCCAAAAATATAATCTGCATATACAGCACTAAATATGAATCAATAGCAGCCTACAAAACTATGCTTAACTTTCAATTATGTTTGTTTATCAACAGTTTTGGAGTACCCAACTTTAAATAAACAAGCTTTACAATAATGAGATAAATCGACTTAGATACTGTATCATCCATTCTATAGATTCCTCAATCCCTCAAGCATCATTTAAGCCAGTGCAGACTTTTTTCTGATACTCCTAGGCGGCACTCTGCTATATATCTCATATAAAAGGAAGTATAAAACTCAAATCATAAAACCCAAATTATAGAATGTAATAACATAAGAGAAACATATATTTTTTATACTTGGCCCGTGATGTGACTAAAAGACAAATGTCAACTAAAACTATACTGGAAGGAATTTTCATGAATTTTCTCTACATCAAACTGAATACCAGACTGTCTTTGCAATTTGGAAGGTTAGAGCCTTTGAACTTATATCAGCCAACATTACTTACAAATCAGACACGATGTAGATCAATAATGATACTAACTAATTTCAGTTTACAGACAAATAATTTATATATATAATAAGTGCAAAATAAAACATGAAGGTGGTCAATCTGTCAGAACTCAATGGTCACAGAGAGTGGAGTGTTTGCCTCACACTTGATAATGAACTATATAATTTATATGGCATAAAGTGTTCAAGAATTAATGCAATATTATGCATGAGTAAGTGATTGAAACACTCTTGAAACAGTGGCATAAAATGGAGCTGAACAAATCTAATTCTGCATAACTGAACTAAGAATTTAATAGAACATCAATCTTAAAGCACAAATTCATGTTGGAAACATACCAAAACAGCTCTAGCAACAGAAACCACAAAGCAGTAAAGAATATGAGACCATCAGGATTGAGGTAGGCCTGTATTTTTCTTTCTAAAATTAAATTCCTTTTATAATGAGCACAGGCAAAACTCTGAGAAAGAAGACAAATTTACTGCATAATCTAGCTGACTGCAGAAAGGAAGGTTGGGAATTCGGATGACATTTGGTCGGATACTAGCAACAGTTAAATGTAGGAGGAGTAAGAAATGGAACATATTACTCGTATTAAGTTAAATAAAAGAAAAAAAAAAAGAACAGTATCCCTTCACTAGACACTTCTAATATCTATGATAATATCTACAAAAGGATTACTATTAGGAAAGCTCCAGTAATTTACTGATATAACTAATAAATACACTACATAATGTACTTGATTAAAAAGGAAATCAGAAACCAGGTATCTGCATGCGATAGATAAGTAAGCGTAAACACCTTGCAGTTTCCTTCAGCCATTCGCATCAACATGTTTCGCCGTGCTCTTGAGCTGTTTGTGGCATCAAATATTCCGACCTAAACCAAATGTTCAAAAGCCACATCAATGGCTAAAATTGAAAAGTAGACATAACAGAGCTTGATAGAAGGTTCAAAATCAGGGAAAGAATAACTTACTTGACCTCCTTCATGCATCCAAGATATCATATCTTCCATTGCCAAGGCAGCTACCTACTAGAAAGTCAAAATACAATCACATGAAAAATTATCCAGATAAAATTTTCAATACCAACATCTATTTTCTAAATTGAATACATTTTCTTAAATGCACATACAGGTAAGGTTAATTTTTTTATTTTTCCAGGTAATGTCATCGACTTAATGCCAAAAAGTTGGTATTTTCTTATGCAATTTTCACTAAATAATAACTGGAAAAGCAACAAGTAACGTTATAGACAAAATGCATCTTTCTCTAACCTCATCAAACATACGAAATTCGGAACCAAAAATAGCAAAATAAAGAACTACAGCAAGTGTCTCAACTGAACCTTATGGTGCAATACATGAATGCATATTTTAAGGAGAAAGAATATAAGAAGCTTCATAGTTTGTTTTGTGGGGGAAACATCCAATACCATTGTGAGTCCTCCATGTGTCCAATCACATGATACATTCTTACCACCTATAAGATATTGTGATTGAACACATGTGGACACGTGATGTACATGTGGTGAGCATGAAGAATGATTTCCCTGTTATAGTAAATCTTCACCTCATATGTAGAACCTTGTGTACTATTATTCTTAGTTTAAAGAAATGATAAATGATTATCTCATCATAAACACATTTCCTCCAATGGGAAGGGACAAAGGGTATCAGTAAAAATCAAAACTCCCAAAAACAAAATATATCTACAGTCTAAGACTATATAGCAGATAAAAAGAATAGTTCAACACCCCACATTCAATAGGAGATTTAGTTGACAGAATTATTCAGCAAGAACTCGCCTCAAAACATTATTTACAGAAAAACTCACCTCATTACGTGCCTCAATTCCCTCTGGGTTGTCACCGCGGAAAAAGTCAGCAGACTGCATTAGAAATACATGATTCATTACAGCTTCGACATAAGGAAGGAAAAATAATGACAATTTTCATTGATACACCCCAAATTTCTTTAGCGTTTGACCATTTAGACCTTGCTAAATAAAGTCACACCATGTAGACATTTATTGCAACAAACCATTATCTGTGATATGTGGTAGGGTGTCCCATGCAGGAAACTCGTGGATAAGCACTTGTTAACACTTGGCCAACATGTCGGTGGATTCAAATTATGGGGCAGAAAAGAATTTTAAGTGATGTCCTGAAAACTCTTTTGAAAGTTGAAACTTGGGACCCCTTTTTCAAAAAAAAATCCAGAAAACTGTTCATCTTTAGTCTTTTACAACAGCATATCATTTAGGTTCACCTTTCCCCTGCATTTCATCTAATACGGAATTTGGAAATAGCTTTTCCACTTTCATTTTTTCTTCAATTATTTCAGTGTCTATTTTGTGTTCATGTCTGTGTAACATGGGTCATCATGACATAAATTCAGATATGAACTCTATCCGAACAGACAAACTTCACTGAAATGAATTTACTTTTTAGCAATTTAAATAACAGGTTCAATGCTTTCACAGGCATCCCAATGCAAGTGGAATTGCCTTTTTTACCAGAAATATATGAAGTAAACTGAAGATCAGCAATTCTTACAAACAATCCATCTTATTCTACCTACAAGGAGGAAACTGACAAATTGGTGCAAAGATTTCTAAGAATAGCATAAAAAAATGTAACAGACAGAACCTGATTGCAATTGAGGGATTTATGCTTGCTCTTTAACATGGCTGGCACAAAGGAAAGTTAAGAGGGAGATAACTGATTCTGGAGAAAAGTGTGCTCCACGTTGAATACTAAAATGTTTTAAAAATGACTGTTAGCAAAAATTGTCAGGGTTGATGACAAAAGGCCTGTTACCAAAAATTGCCAGGGTTGGTCAAAAGAGGCAATAATAATCAATTAGTCTCACTTGCGGTACATGTAGCTTTTTATGTAGGATCTAGCAGCAAGTTATAGATATTAATGATAGAAGCTTGAGTCAAAAGTATCAAATATCACTACAGAGTTGTCTCGGGGCAATAGACAAGACAGTGAACACTAGTATAAACCTGCTTCAGCTTTCAAACATGGTCAATTGCAATCATTTTGTAAGAGCACTACGCATCCAATCAAGTTGCAGAATAACAGAGCTCACCTGATTAATTCCAAACTTCAAGCGTCTATACTGTTCACCAAAAGATGAAAAAGTAAGTCTCTTAGTTGTTCAAATAAACTCTGCAGGCCTTCAGTTAATAGAGATCTTAGGATGATTAGAATACCTTGCCAACATTGAAATGCCTGGTGTCATGCCCCAACCATCTAAGGTATCTTGTTAGTTTAGCACAAGTGAAGGTCTTACCTCGAGCAGGCAAGCCAACCTACACAATATATAGATTACGCTCAAAACAGTAACTCCCAAAATATTAAAACAACGTTAAAAAAAATAAGACAAGGGAGGGGGAGAAAATATCTTTAAAATGATATTTGTTTGCAACTGTATAGACATCTATATAGGAAAAGAATCAAGATGCTAGTCCATGTTAAAGAGTGGATGCTTTTATTTATGGCATGCTCAAGACCAGATAACACTGTCATATGTGAAAGATGCCAATGAAAAAAAGTGCAAGGCACAAAAATGCAATATGGGTTTCGTTGCCTACGCTCAAGGCTCAAGGCGAAAAGCATGGGCCTTATATATCTGAGGCACACACTTCAACAAAATGTATAATTTCTTTAAATATTTAAGCAATGTTCCTGAAATTTGTAATTTGTAATAAATACTACATGCGTACAAGTTATTTATGATGTAAAAGATATACAGATAAATAATACACTGACTACGTGATTAACAATTCCAATAGCATGACAACTAGATTCAACATTATATATTTCGCCCTTTCAAAGCTGGAATTAGACAGAGTGCACATGACATGACTGAAAGATATACATAAAAGGTGACCCACTCCAATACATAAAAGGCACAAGCCTTTGCACCCAAGTGCTACAGGATAGGTGCACGAGGAACAAGCCTTTTACATTACTCCTGTCTTAGTTTGCAGGCAGGATCGCCTTTGCTTCATTGCCTAGAAGCAAGGGACAGACCTACGTGAGGTGGCCTTTGCCTTGTCATCTAGGCATTAAGAGGAGGCTTAGGCAAGACAGCCTTTGCCTCATCATCTAAGAGAGGCCCTTTAATTCACAATGTAGCAATAGCTCCAAGACGTCACATGACTTAAAACTTACCAGCACAATAGCCAGGTGCTTATCTTCTTTATGCCCAAGCATCTGATCAGCTATAGCTGCAGCAGCAACAGCTCCAGCTGCTGCTGGGATTGCATTCTAGGATTCAGCATGAAAGGGAACAGACATGAAGCCTCAGTGACAACATAATATGTTTTCAGTAGAGCAATATGATGCAACAAAGAGATTTAGTAACCTTGTTTCCAGAATCAAGCTTCAGATCAGTTGCAATGGTACTAGAACTAACTGATTTCAATAATCTAGGAGAACCCACTCCTCTGTCAACAAGCAGTCCTTTACTGGATCCCTGCTTTTGAAATTGTGAAATTGTTTCCATAGACTTAGATCCAACCATACCAGAATGTGTAAGGTCATTTGATGAATCAGGAATTGACGCATCCATGTCCTGCACAGAATTGCATCAACCACATCAGATATTTGATGTAAACACATCATAGCATAACGAAGCTAAGAACATTATTGCAAGTATAATATGGAAAGACAGACATAAGTCCAAGAAAAAGAAAAAAAAACAGAGGACTAAGATTTAACAGTCCAGATAATAAATTCTGCATAATTAGCTCCAACAGTGATATTCTATCAGCTGACATATAACAACTTAAAACTATGAAGCAAAAGTGATGTTCTAATGAAGGGAAAATCAGCATTGAATGACTTCTAAATTGCTTTTAGACAATGGACCTCTGCTTGAACGCTGGTTGGATTTGAATCCAATCTGAACAAAGTTGATCTAATATATCACAATTTTTAAAAGCTCAAACAATAACCAATATTACCAAGCTCTCCAAAACAAAGCCATATTTATGACAAGGACAAGAAATTTGAGCAGAAGCAAAGTAGAAATTGGATTAGTTCCTCCTTCAGAAAGCCAGAAACATCAAAGAAAATATAGTACAAGTCAGCTCCTATAACCTAAACAGAATGTTCGTTTCAAGGAACCATTGATAATCCACGAGAAATATTGGCACACCTTAGGAGATGTAGTCTGGTCATTGGAGTCAACACCACCTCTGGATGAAAACGACGCAGTTCTCTGGCTGATGCTGCTGGTAGTCATATCTCTTGGACTAGCAGCTAAATTAGCTGCATAAACTGAATTTGCAGGGGATGCAGGACTTGGGATAACATAGTGCTCAATGTCAAGATCCAAGGTTTGTGAAGATTCATTCTGATGCGAACAAAGGAAACATGAGAGCACGGTTAGGATCTAGCATATCAAGAATAATTCACCACTACACCAAAACTATAGTGTTTACACAGAAAGAAGGGGGAAAATGGAAAAGAAAGGATGACCACACTTCACATCTAGACATTTTCATCCAAATTATACATGGAAACAAACTATTGAGGTTATCTCTGACATTCAGCCATCAAAGTTTCATTGCGCAAGCGCAACTGCACCAAAGCCATGAATCAAAATCAAACAAGAACAAATCATAAGCTAGAAGTGAGGTGTGTGCTTTACAAACATAGCCGGGGGGCGATTTTTCTACTTTTCAGTCTCCATATGATGTTATGTTATGTTTCTTTTCTGGTAGAGTAATCTCAGCCTCAATCAAAAATCATTAGCATATGTACATTGACCTCTAACCTCGAAACCATCCTGAGGCACCTCATTTATGCTAACATCAGGAATGCCACGGACAGTAGAAGGCCGAAGATTCTCCCGATAAGCTCTCCAACTGGCTCCCAGATCAAACGGGGAGACCCTGTCCGCCTTAATCAGGACAGGGCACTCTAGTATCTCATCAGGATTCAACCTAAACGAAGCCTGCATTGTATTCCCTTGCAAGGAGCCCTTAGTTAAAACCCTATTAGGGCCTTCTTCCACAACACACGGCATATTTTCATCCCTGGGCCTCATCAAGAACTTGAACTCCAATGTCTCTATAAATCAACCACACAAGCAACAAAAATCAATCGATAGCTCCCAGAGCCCGAGCAACGACTTATACATCTATCGGAAAGCGAGGATTACCGTGATTACGGGGAATTACGAAACTAAGCTCCCACATTGAAGCCGATTCCCGCTCCAGAGACAACTAGCAACGATTCAAACGAAGGACATTTCATCATATGAATTGAGATGCTGGAAGTTCCAATTAAGCAACAGTGAAGTATGGAAAGCACGGAATAATAGGTATAGAAAGCACTAACGGCTCTAGAAGAGTCCCAAGAGCCAACAATAGGAGCGGAACCGAAGAGGTGGGGGATAAGCAGGCCCTTGAGTTTGGAGCACTCCATTTTGAGAGAAACGTAGAGCTGGGGGCCGCCGGCGGCGACTCCGCCATTGTCGCCGTCGAAGCATACATGGTCGTCGACGGCGGAGCCTTCGAGATCCTTGGATGAAGCCGTCCCCATTGTTAAGCCACTGTGATACCAACAGCACGTTGTGTGAGTTGTGAGAGGGAATAGGGCGAAAAATGTTTATTGAAAACTACCACGTCAGATCGGTGGGCCCGGACCGCCGGACGTGGCCATTTATTTCTCTCATTCTTATCCAGCTTCGCAGATTTGAACCAAAAGTGGATTTCAATGTTCTAGTGTTCTACCAAAACAAAGTGGATTTTTTTCATCAAAAAAAAAAACAAAGTGGATTTTAATGGGTTTTTTTAGCATACTTTTTTTCGATAAGGAAAATTTTTCAATACCATCCGAGCTCTATAGAGCAGCAGGCCGAAACAATCGGTGATAGGATAAAACCGGCAAGCTAAAATAAACGCAGAAAAAACTTAAAATAAGTCAGACATAAATCTAACAAACGAATAAAAGCTAAACAATGCAGCCGTAGAGAAATCAACATCGTCGGTATACAGGAAGAAACGGGTCATCTCCATTTATGGAGTGCACAAAAAAGTCATATCCACGTTGCTCTCGCCTAAATGAGAAATCTTTAAGGTCTTACTCAACCACAACCTCAACTAGACACATCTTGATTCCAATTCGAATTAACTCTTGAGCGTGAAATGCATAGCATGGAGAACGAGAAATGGATATTATATTAATTCTGTTAGTATGTATATTCAATTTGACGTGTAAGATTTTTTTTTTTTGGTCGAAGGAGAGGCGGCACTCTCCGGCCCCGCAAGGAGGCGTTTTATTAATTATTTAAAAAAGAGGGCTAAGTAGTCAGCACACGGGGGATAGCCCGACCCCTTACATCATCAAATAAAAGCAGGAAAATCCCCTCAGGCGGGGTACTCAATACATGCAATCCTAACGGAAAAGAAAAAGCACTAGACGCGAGGCTATCTGCAACGCAGTTTGCCTCTCGATACACATGACAGAATTGGATCGACCAATCCCTACAAATAAAGCCTTGGCACATAGCTACCAGGCTAAAGAGTGGATGATTCCGTCTCACACCGGAGTTTAGAAGATTGATAATTAATTGAGAGTCGGACTCAAGAAGTACTTTGCGGTACCCATACTCCCAAGCCAACTTCAATCCATTAACGATCCCCCAAAGCTCTCTATTTATATCAAATTGTAAGATTATTCATAAGTATGTGCTTTTAGTTCAACCAAATTGTTATAATGTATATTTAAATGTTTGATATTGAATAGGTAAATATAAATGCATAAGTTTTTAAATATAAAAAAACTCTCTTTATATATCATAATTTATTCAAATAATACCCCTACTCAATAACATAATTATCCACTTTTTCCTCATTATCTCTCTTCAACCCCTATATTCTCCATTGAATTCCCAAAAACCCCATTCAATTCACATGTTGATATACACATTTATGTTGTGTATTTAGATGGGGTTTTAGCATACTTTTAGTCATGTTTTAGGTGCTAAAGATGGAGTTTAGAGCCTTGAAGAAGGAAGAGCCGAAGTGCACCAAAGACCACTTGAAGCTGATTTGAAGCAAACGAAAAAAACGTGATATGTGGGAGGCGGCGACCGCTACCCCATAGGCGGCGCCCGCTGCCAGTACAGAGGCGGAAATCCGTCTTAAATGCTGCGTTTTATTTATTGGCTGGGACTTTTGGATATTGTTTTTGATCCGGGTTTTATGTATTTTGGATAGATTGTTTTCTCCTATTTAAGGAGCTTTAGACCCTTTGTTTAGACCTAGTTTTTGAGTTTGGAATTATTTTGTATTTTGAAGACCTATGGAGAACTAAGCCTCTTTCTTTAGACAGACAATTGAAGTGTTCGTTCTGATTCAGTTGTGAGATTTCTAATTCCTTATCGATTGCATGGATTTAATCTCTTCTCTTGCTTGAATTGTTATTGACTTGTTTCAATAATTTCTAGCCTGATCATCTAGGATTTATTGTTATTAAGTTATTGCTAGATTTAGAGTGTTTCTGGTTGAGCATCTTTAATTCATAAGTAGCAACTGCATTGTGCTAATATCTAGTTGTGTTAGTTGTATGCATAAGAGAATCGATTTGCATTCTAGGGTAAAAGCTGGTTGTTTTATCTTAGTTTGTATCCAATTATATTCCTGATGTTGAATGCTGCTAGTTAGATTGAATCTTGATAGTTTCATGATTATTTATCTAGTTAGGGTTAATAGTATCTAGTTGTGCTATTAATTACTTTTGAAAAGAAATTGGAATTTCCATTGCATAGATATTGAATGAAATCAATGATCAACTTGTCAAGCGAATGCGGATATTTGTTTGCCTAAGTATTTCTAAATACTGATTGATAAACTCTTGAATTCTTATGATTTGGGTGTGAATTAAACCTAAAAACCCCCCTTGTCACTTCTGTTTGACACATAATTCTCTACTAAAGATAACTTGTCTCCCTGTGGAATCGACCCTTACTTGTTTTATACTTTGGTTTAAGTTAGTGTGGTTTTCTTTGCATAATTGTGGTTTGAAACGACTAAATCATCGTTATCAAATTGGCGCCGTTGCCGGGGAGGCAATGATTATCTTTGGTGTGAATTTTTGTGCCAAACTTGGTGTGAATCTATCTTACGGTTCACACCACCTGTGCTACTAATCCATGACTTTGTTCGAGTGTCAACAGTTTCAGGATGAACACTTTCATGAGTACTTGACTAGATTCCAAAAGTATGCGGATGACCTTGGTGCTTGGGGATATCATTATACTGTGGGTGATGTTTGCAATGGCATTGTCAAGGGTATGAATCTGGAGACTCGAAGGATGGCCTACTACATGAGTAACAGAAGGCTTTTTGTTATGGGACCTATGGAATATTGGGATTTCCTTTGTTTTATGAGCCACCAATGTCTTTTGGTTGAATCATCTCAATCAATACCACAACCGGTTGAGACTTGTGATGCTTCTCTTGAGGATATGATGAAGGATCTTACTAAGAGGATAGATGATATGAGTACGGAGTCCACACAGTACTATGAAAGGTGCTACTCACTTTGTCATTCAACAACTTCAGATAAGTCCATAAAAATCAATGAGCCAGATGCATCCCTTCCCACACGATTTGAGGAGATTGAGGAGTATATTACTGTGAAGGAAGAAGAGTTCTTCTCTGATAGTGATATCTTCTTTGAAGATGATATGGGCAACTATGTGAACACAAATGAGCAAGATGATATTAAAGAGGAATGTGCTTCACCAACAAAGTCCCCCATGCCTTCTGTTTCGAAATCAACCTTATTGGTTGTTGACGATCCAGGTATTCCTTATTTCAATCTCTCATTACCCATTGTTCTTTATTCCCCCAAAGAGTCAAGTTTAGAGCCTAATGAAAAATCTAGAAATTACTTAGAGTTCATCCATAATGAAAGTGGTAATGCTGGTAAGCGCTTTGACAATTTTTTTTCATATTCTAAGAAGCCACCACTTATGTTGAATTGGTTTGAGCATATGTCATTTTATGAAGATTGGACACACAAGTTTGATAAGTTGAAACGATTTTTGAATGACATGTTATTTAGTTTCAATATATCCTTGGGCTACTTATGTTTCTTTGAGATGAGCTTGCAAGAATTTGATAGGTTGTTAAGGGCATTGACAATGTCCAATCTTGTGAAATCATACGAGGCGTCGAGCCACGACGATAGCTAAGGCGCTTATCGGGAGGCAACCCGATGTAGTTTATTTCTTTTCTTTAGATTAGCTTAGATTAGTTTCCCTTTGTTTTTCTATTGCGTCAAACTAACCTGCACAAAGCCAAAGAATCACGACGCACTGGCAGCGACCGCCGCCCCAAGGCAGCGACCGCCGCCAAAACAAGCTCAGCTACGACATTCTACGAATTAATGGCAGCGACCGCCGCATAAATGGCAGCGATCGTCGCCATTATTTCCGGAAAAAGGACGGTGTTCGTGGCGGCGACCGCTGCCCCTAAAGCGGCGACCACCGCCAATTCTACTTCAGCTACGGCTTCTTTTGAAAAAAATGGCAGCGATTGCTGCCATAAAGGCGGCGACCGCTGCCTTTTCGGGTTCGACAAAAAAAAAATTTTTAAAAATTCAAAAAAAAAAATTTCGGGCAATCGTTTTGTTCGCTTCTTTCTTCCTCGCTACCTAGCGATTGACCATCAAGAAGCTACTTCTTCTTCTACTATTGTCTCCCCTACATCTATTATAGTTGAGTTTAAGAAGGGGGAGAATGATGATTTTGATGATGAGGAGGATGAGATGCATCAGGTTGCGACTGTTGTTGGGTATCCAATTGATTATCAGAGACATATTTGGAAGATGATTTAGAGCATGGATACTTCTCAACATGATCGTAGAGGAGGATTTCTTACTTTTCATGAGGAGGAGAGGCAGTACCATAAGCAGTAGACACACCACTTTCAACAACAAGCGACATTCTTTCAACAGTAGTGGCTTGGATATCTATCCTACCCTGACTATCAGCCACTACCACCACCTTCACAGTAGTGCAGGCGACCAAAGATGGAGTTTGGAGCATACTTTATGTTGTGTATTTAGATGGGGTTTTAGCATACTTTTAGTCATGTTTTAGGTGCTAAAGATGGAGTTTGGAGCCTTGAAGAAGGAAGAGCCGAAGTGCACCAAAGACCACTTGAAGCTGATTTGAAGCAAACGAAAAAAACGTGATATGTGGGAGGCGGCGACCGCTGCCCCATAGGTGGCGCCCGCTGCCAGTACAGAGGCGGAAATCCGTCTTAAATGCTGCGTTTTATTTATTGGCCGGGACTTTTGGATATTGTTTTTGATCCGGTTTTTATGTATTTTGGATAGATTGTTTTCTCCTATTTAAGGAGCTTTAGACCCTTTGTTTAGACCTAGTTTTTGAGTTTGGAATTATTTTGTATTTTGAAGACCTATGGAGAACTAAGCCTCTTTCTTTAGACAAACAATTGAAGTGTTCGTTCTGATTCAGTTGTGAGATTTCTAATTCCTTATCGATTGCATGGATTTAATCTCTTCTCTTGCTTGAATTGTTATTGACTTGTTTCAATAATTTCTAGCCTGATCATCTAGGATTTATTGTTATTAGGTTATTGCTAGATTTAGAGTGTTTCTGGTTGAGCATCTCTAATTCATAAGTAGCAACTGCATTGTGCTAATATCTGGTTGTGTTAGTTGTATGCATAAGAGAATCGATTTGCATTCTAGGGTAAAAGCTGGTTGTTTTATCTTAGTTTGTATCCAATTATATTCCTGATGTTGAATGCTGCTATTTAGATTGAATCTTGATAGTTTCATGATTATTTATTTAGTTAGGGTTAATAGTATCTGGTTGTGCTATTAATTACTTTTGAAAAGAAATTGGAATTTCCATTGCATAGATATTGAATGAAATCAATGATCAACTTGGCCGGGACTTTTGGATATTGTTTTTGATCCGATTTTTATGTATTTTGGATAGATTGTTTTCTCCTATTTAAGGAGCTTTAGACCCTTTGTTTAGACCTAGTTTTTGAGTTTGGAATTATTTTGTATTTTGAAGACCTATGGAGAACTAAGCCTCTTTCCTTAGACAAACAATTGAAGTGTTTGTTCTAATTCAGTTGTGCTATTAATTACTTTTGAAAAGGAATTGGAATTTCCATTGCATAGATATTGAATGAAATCATTGATCAACTTGTCAAGCGGATGCGGATATCTGTTTGTCTAAGTGTTTCTAAATACTGATTGATAAACTCTTGAATTCTTATGATTTGGGTGTGAATTAAACCTAAAAACCCCCCTTGTCACTTCTATTTGACACATAATTCTCTGCTAAAGATAACTTGTCTCCCTCTGGAATCGAACCTTATTTGCTTTATACTTTCGTTTTGGTTAGTGTGGTTTTCTTTGCATAATTGTGGTTTAAAACGACTAAATCATCGTTATCACATGTACAATCTTCATTGTATTCTCTCATCCACCCACACTTATTTTTAAGTTTGCAATTGGTAATTTGTTACATTTGGGCAGGTGTGTACGGGCTTCCTCTTCAACTTTGGGCCTGCTCTTATTTTTTGTTCAAATGGAAGAGACGATAAATAGTGTGCTGCTCAAATTTGGGCTTTTTTGCAATCCAAAGTCTCTTCAACCCACATATTTAAGCTCCTTTATGCAGCTCTCAACCCTAAATTCCACCGCTCTTCTTTTGTGCCCCTCTCAAATCCTCTTTGTGCCCCTCTCGAAAGCTCCCTATCGAAAGCTCTCTGAGTTTCCACTCATATCTCTCGTCCTTTCTCACAGATCTCCATTGTTAGGGCTCGAATTTACTCCTCGTTGCCTTTGGCTTCGATCGAGTTCCACAAACAAGCCCCCTTTCTTCATTCCTAACGATGAGTGGCGACTCCCTTTTCAAAGATGAGAGTGGATCCGAAAGTGAGGATTCTGGATCCTAGGAATGCTCCCAACTTGAATGCGATTGGTCGGGCGATTGCAAAGGCAATCATTCCCACAACCCCGTGAGATCACCTGGCTCTATCTAGAGCACTAATCGAGCGAGAGATTCCATGCTCCCTGATGATGGCCACCCAAATGAGTCCCCTGATCGTGATCCTGATGTTGCTGATGAGGCCCCTGACTCCGACTCCCTTGATGGCCTTATGGCCCCTAACTCGGATCCAGAAGAGTAGTGAAGTGTTCTTCTAGCTCTCCATGCATGTTTTGTTTTCTTGATCTGTTGACTATGGTAATGTTGATGCTGGATGGATCTGTTGTGTGTGTTATTATTGATGATGGATCTGTTGTGGCTTGCTTGTTGATGATGGATATGTTGTGTTTGGGCTTCTTTATGATGAATCTATTTACTCTGCATGTGTTTATGATGGATGTGTTGGTCTTTGGATTTTGAAGGTGATTATTTGTTAATGGTAATGTCTCTGGATTGTTTGTTGATGGTGGACTGAATTTTTTAATTTGTTGCTTATGAACTTTTTGTTAATGGCGATTATTTACTTTGCAGGATTTTCGAATTTTTTTTGGTGTTGCCATTCTTCATCTGTTGCTTCTAATTTTTTTTGTTGATTTTGCCATTGTTCATTTTTTAATCAATATGAGCACTAATGTCCTGAAATGCATATTATGTGTGATTGAGATCTTTGTACTTGCGTGACTTTTGGAGGCCATTGCTTGTTAAGGTAACTCCCATATTATGCATCTATGAGGGATCAGGGAGCCCTAAGATTTGTTTTTCAATGAGGATCTCACATCACCTCAATTGCATGTTCAATTTGGTTTTGGAATCTCTTGAAATAGCATTAGGCCACCCGTCACTTGTTTGGCTTTTGGAGCTCATTGCTTGCTAAGTGTAGTTCAGTGACATGCCTTTATGATGGAAATGTGAGATCTAAGAATTTTTTTCTTTTTTTCAATGATAAAGTCCTATAAGTTGAAATACATGTTATGCTTTTGAATTTTTTGGACGTCTTGACTAACAATAGGTCACCAGTCACTTATGTGACTTTTGGAGGCCTTTGTGTGGTCATGTGCATCTCCATAACATGTCTTTATGATGGATAGACGGGCATATGAGAATTTTTTTTTCATGCAATGTGCTGAGAGTTAGTCAACCATTCCAAAAGTTAGTTCTTCCAATTAAGATCCCAAAAATTCATGTACATTTCACATGATCAACTTTCAAAAGGGCATTACATGCTTAATAATCTAAGCCCTAAAAGAAATCAGCATCTTCTCTTGTATCTTCTTGGCTGTCTTGTTGTTCCATTGTTGTTGAGTCTCTTGAGTGTGTTGATCTACATTACTCGTTGCTTGATTTGCCTGTGAACCTTGAGCATTCCCATTAACTAAATCTCATGCTTCTATTACAACCCACATGGGTGCCTCTATTTGGATGGGTAGATCATTCTAAGCTAGTCGTTTTTTTTTGTTTATATTTGGCAAGTCATAGTCATTACTCTCTTTCACATTTAGCATTTCATTCATGAAAAATTGCAATGAATAGCAAACATTACTTAGAGTAGTGGGATCTAGCTCATAGAATACTTGCTCCATAACTTCTAGCATTGCATCAATGTTCTTAGGCATATTTTTGTGCATAAGAGATTGTATACTTCTAAAAACCCCCAACTCTAGGATGTTTAAATCAGAGCTATTGGGTGGTTGTTGAGTCAAAATGAAAGTAAACCCATCTTGATTGTATACCTGTTATCATTCTGGATCTTCTTGACAAATGTGAGCCTTAGCATTATCTTGTTGTATGAAAATTACTTTACGATCACCCCCATCCTGCGGCCATTTAGCTTTAATTGTTGGTAAAATCTGGTTGATTAACATGCTCCTTGTAACTTTCTGAATTACTGATTCAAACAATCTTGTAAGAATTGTCCCCTTGTCTCTCTTTTTTGAGCCCCTCTTTACTGCTTCTTGATAAGTGAAAGGAAATATTCCAATCTTTCCAACAAAAGTACAATGCCCCTCTAAATTGAATCTTGGTCTTGCTACTGCAGTTGTGAATATTACTTTACGAATAAATTTGCTAGAGCTTGTAGCTCTATACTTGCCCCTCTCATTCTGAGCTAGATAGACTCTCTGTGATTTCTTACTCAATTGAAACCACTTCTCATCTATGCACACAAATTCATACATGGGATAATATTTCCTTTTACTTTCTGGTGTACCTCCTTGCAATAGACTTAGTATCCATTGCATTCTTGTTGTTTTGTTGGCATCCTTCAATCTAGGTTTGAGTGCATTATTATGTGGCCTTATGATTCCCCTCTTGATGAGTCTGTGTGTTGTGCTTTTGGAAATTTTCAGCTTGCTTGCTAGGTCCCTTATGCATGATCGGTCTCCCATGTTTATTGTTGTAATTTTTGTTGGATCCACTTCAGTCCCCTTCTTACCACAATTGTGGTACTTTATGCTTACATTTGGTCTTTGTTGTGCTACAATTTGTTGCTTGGCTGTTGACCATATTCTGGATGTGGTCCTTCTTGACACATTAAACTCAATTGAAACTGACTATATTGAGTTCCTTTTCAATGCTCCCCCTCTTGCTAAATGTAGAAGCCTCATTAAGATGTGGACCCTCTTTTAATTGTTGAGTCTTGTCCTTGAAAGCTGACGGTGAGCATTTATTGGTGTTTGTAGACCTACCGTTGTCGTGTGGTGCCCTACCTCTTCCTCCATGTCATGTAATGGTTCATTGAGATCGAACAAATACTCTTCTTGACGTGGGGCTTCCTCTTCTGCTAGTGGGTCTGTATTCAAATCGAATCCCGAAGCCATAAAGGTCTGGCGATGATGCAGTGAAGATTCTGAATTTCTTTGCAATTTGTTTTTGTTTTCTGAGTTAGGAATATTGTGTTAAAGAATAATAGTGTGTAAGATTTGTGTAAGAGAGGCTTTTAAATACCCATCCCTCTCAAATTGTCCCAATCCGTGTGAAAGCTTATGCTGCTTTCTTATTGGATGGTTGTAAAACATTCATGTGTTGTGATTGGTTGAAATGAAATGAGTAGGATTACTCTTTTACTTGTGACTTCCTTTTATTTTTGTTACTGTTATTGACAAGACATGTCTTAAATGAAGAGCTTTTTGCTCAATGGGACAATCTCAACGGTACAGAGAGAGTAGTGGGATAAATATGAATCTGGTTATCATTTCTCGGTGATTGGTTGGTGGTTTCTCGTGATTCTGATTATTCTAAATAATTAGAAGCTTGACTAAAGCTAGGGGCATTGGCGGATCTAGGGGGTGGTGTGGGTGGACGGCCGACCCCATCCATCTTATATATGTTATAGAGGTGTAGGATATAAGAAAACTTAAGTAGTCCAAATGGTACAAGACGCCCCCCGTATAAAAAGATCTATGGTCGAGCTTCGTTTTAGCATTTGCTTGATTATCATGGGACATTAAAATTGTACAATATATTGTTGTATTTATTTTAACAACTTCATATGCTTTTATATGTTTCTTTTAATCAATTTTATTTTTATCGCAAATTAAAGTTTAGGAATCAATTTTGTTTCACTATATTGTATTATTACATTATACGAATAAAGAGAATAACAAAATAATAATAAATGATAAATAAAAGCTTATGTTTTTGTTAGACAATAATTAAAATGATGCATACCAATTACCAACAACTAGAAAAGAAACTTAAAAACATCATTTCATCTATAAACTAAGAGATAACTTTTGAGATTAACATGAATTTTATTCGTCGATGGATTTGATGTAAAACAGATTCAACTTTGTTCATATGTATACTTTCATATTCGATTTTAAAGATGCAAACACGAACTTAAACGAAAGAAAATAGAACACGAAGAACTTGGTGACCCAGTTCGGGAAATTCCCTACGTCTGGGGAGTCTCAGTACCAGAGACTCGTCAGAATCCACTATATCTCAACAAGTTTCAAGATCGGCTACAAGTACAATCTCAGATCTAGGATCTTAGTACAAATCAAGACAATAGAGCACCCGGGAAACAAGAACAGAAAGCAGTAATGGAAGAATAAGGAAGAAGGGATCTCGAATCGGGATTATCGTCCCCGATTAAGGCCAGGAAAAGCTTCTGAGATGAAGCCTCTGTCGTCGTCGCCTTTGGATCTCCACGAGAATAGAACGTCGTCGCCGGAATCTCATTTCCGTCGTCGTTCTTCTCCACCAGAGGGGCCGGAATCTTCTTCTTCCTTCTTGGTCTTCTCTTTCTCTCTCTCTTTGGAACTTAGTTTTGTTTCTCTGAGAACGGCGCTATGTGGAATGATGAATGAGCTGCTCTTGATATGTGCTTATATAGCTAGGTTAGCCAACAAAGCTATCAAAACTCACCGTTTTTGTTTTCCACCGTGCCTTGCCTCCAAAAATGGGCTACTCCATTTTACAAGTTCAAAGCCCACCAAATTAGGCCCACACTTAATTTTCATAAGCTGCCTCCGTCTAGTATAAAACCGGGCGGCCACTTATTACTAATTAAGTGCTTTAATTTGCCCGGTTTAGTGAGGCTCGAACCCGGTTCCCGACTTGTACATAAACCGCTAAATCTAAGATATATTACATGCCATGCCACTATCTATGTCATGGTCTTATGTAATAGACTTAGTAATAACAATTTGCCCTCCTAAGTCTAGTACATAACAACTAAAGAAACTAGTTAAAGATTACAGTGGATTCCATAACGAGTATCCTGTTCTTCATCGACTCGGTCCTCACATCTCAGTGTGCATCATTGATGTGAAGAAAGTACCTGCAATAGACAAATTCGTTAGAAGGCACAATTTTTGTCCCAAAGTCAGCAAGATTTTCATTTCCAGGTATTTTCTTCACATGTATTTACTGGGATTCGACTTTCTGTCTAATATAATGGTATCTTACGTTAATATGCTTTGTTCTCTCATGAAGGACTGGGTCCTTGCAGAGATATAAAACACTTTGACTGTCCATATACAAAGTAGGCAAGAAATTCTTGCCCTCAATCTCACACAAAATACCCTGTAACGAAGTAGCTTCCTTAGAAGCTTCAATAACTGCTATATACTCAGCCTCAGTGGATGAGAGGGCCACTATAGGCTGCTGTTGTGCTTTCCAGGAAACACAGTTGCCTGTCCACGTACAGAAATAAGCTGTGGTGGACTTTCTAGTGTCCTTATTGCTCGCATAGTCGGAGTCGACATACCCAGTTAGGGTGCCACTCTAACAATGCCCAGTATAAACCAATCCCAAATTAACAGTCCCTTTTACATATCTTAACAAGTATTTCATGCCAATCCAGTGATCAGGACCTGGATTAGACATATATCTGCTAAGAACACTAACAGAGAAAGCTAAATCAGGTCGGGTACATAACATAGCATACATCAACGAGCCTACATCAACATCATATGGAATATTTTCCATCTTCTTCTTCTCAACAGCAGTTTTAGGGCAATTCTTCTTGGTGAACTCAAGGTGCCCTCCTAATGGGATTGGGGCAGCCTTGGAATCCTTCATAGCAAACCTGTCTAACACTTTGTTCAAATAATCAGTTTGACATAAGAAGATTAATTTCCTAGCACGGCTCCTAGATATGGATATGTGTTGGGCCTAGAATTTCCTCACAAAAGTATCGAGACCCGGTTGAGACTTCTTTAATACTTCTTCAGAGCACAGCGGGAGGCAGCAAGGACCAAAGTGGGTTAAACAAGATAGGGTTAAAGATATATGGTAGATCTCTTCAAGATATTTCGTTGAGATCATGATTAGTTAGAATCTTGTATTTTTCTTATCTTTTCCCATAAGATAGATTGATCCCAAAAAGGCACTATAAAAGCCAATTGTAAGCCCGGAAGCAGGGTTACGTTTTTTTACGCATTCGAATACACTTTGAATACAATTGAAGAGCTTTTGCATCATTCGTCTTCCTCGTGATTCACTTCGATCAGGCCCGATCTCGGCCATAATTCCCTAGGGTGAATTTTGGTTCAAACAGTTTGGCGCCCACCGTGGGGCCTTGATCGGAACAATCACGCAAAAGACTCACTGACTCAAACTTCCCGGCGACAATGTCAGGCGACGGAAACGAGTCACCAAAAACACCCCTTGCCGACCACGACAAGGATCCCGTGCTCCCTGAAAACCGGTCGCAGGACGAGGAGATGACTGACCTCAGGGAACGGATGCAACTCCTCCAAAAGGAGCTGAGCGACCAGAAAAGCTTCTACGACGCCCATGTGGAACGCCTCACGCGAGAAAACAGCCAGTTGAAGCAACAATACGAGGTTATCGCCACGGGCCGCCGATCCCTCCGTGTCAATCGCCGCACCGACGGCATAGTGAGAAGGCTCGACTTTGGCGCGGGAGAAGGAACCTCTAAAGGGGACGAAACCCTGGACGCGCGTGACAAGACACCAATATTACCAGAAGATGCCCCAGAGGTTTTCGCTCGGCACCGCCGAGAAGAAGTCCTCCTTGACAAAGACCCGCCAAGAAATCCCCGGTCAGAGGCCAGGAGACGCCGAACACCACCTCGGGATGCTTGGCCAGACAGGGTTGAGACCGATGAGGAAGATTTCGAAAGAGGTAGGCCCAGAGACCTCGACGCGGCTATACGAAGAAAGGTGACAGAACAGATAGGAGTCATCGTTGATCAACTCCGGATCGGTCGAAAAAGTTTCCAACCTTTGGAGCAGGAAGCCCCTGACGGCTTCGACGAGTCACCTTTCTCCCGCCGCATTACCCGAGTGGAGATACCAAAGAAATTTGCCGTGCCAAATATGACCCCATACAACGGCACCGCTGACCCCGACGAGCACGTCGCGATCTATAAGCAAAAAATGATGACAAGTGCGGTCCCGTCATACTCCAAGGAAGCAGTAATGTGCAAGGGTTTTGGCACGACTTTAACGGGTCCGGCGCTGACCTGGTTCATAAAATTGCCACGTGGTAGCATCGGTTCTTTCGCCGAACTTTCGGACTCTTTCCGCACCCAATTTGCCAGCAGCCGCAAATTCGAGAAACAGTCCAGCGACCTCTATCGGATCCGTCAGAAACAACACGAGACAACCAGAGAATTCCTACAACGATTTAACCGCGAAAAAGTCTCGATACAATCTTGTGACGTTACTACCGCAGTGGAAGCATTTAGGCAGGGAATCATCCCCGATGGCGGCTTGTATAAGGAGCTCACCAAGCATCCCTGTTACACTTTCGAGGAAGTTCAAGCCAGAGCCTTGGCTCACGTTCGGCTGGAGGAAGATAGGACCCTGTGGAAGAGAACCCTAGAAGTGGAAAAGTACGAGAAAAGGGGCCCAACCGACGGCCGTAGGGGCTCGCTCGATCAAAGAAAAGATCGTAGAGCACACCCGTATTCGCGCCCTAGCCACGGGCAGGTGAACACGGAAGAGCACGACAAGCGGACGATCAATACCGCGACCCGCCGCCACCGTCATTGGAATCACTCAAACTCAACATCTCCACGGATAAGCTTCTGCAGAACATGGCGAAACAAGGGGAGTACGTGAGGTGGCCTCGGCGGGACAAAGCCCCAAAAGCAGACAGGGACACCACCAAGTGGTGCGACTACCACGAGTATCACGGCCATTGGACCCGAGATTGTATCATGCTCAGGAAGGAATTGGCTCGCCTTATCTCAGAAGGGAGAATCAAAGATGTAGCACCGGATGCTCAGGTACCCAAAGAAGTAGTAGAGAACCTGCAGCCCGAGCCAAGGAGAAGGAGAGACCCCCCAACACCCGACAGAGTTGTCAATGTCATTTCAGGGGGTTCAAACATCTGCGGCCTCACGTACTCAGCGGCGAAGCGACACGCGCGCGAAAGCAGCTTCGATCGCCCGCGACGTACCGGTGGGGGTTCATCCGGATCCGCTATCGTCTTCGACGACAGCGACGCGGACTTCTCCGCTGAACCGCACCACGATGGCCTGGTAATTTCCCTACACATGGGGAACGTGCTAATGAAAAGAATCTTAATTGACACCGGACGTTCCACCAACCTCATGACACTCGATGCTTTGAAAGAGATGGGGTTATCCGAGAATGACATTCACAAGCATCCAGTCCCGTTGGTAGGCTTCAGTGGCGAGGTTAAACACACAGTCGGGGACATTGCTCTCACCACCTTTGCCAAAGGAATTAACAGGCAGGTCTATTTCCTCGTAGTGGATTGCCCCTCTTGCTACAACATCATCCTAGGGCGTCCGTGGCTGCACGACATGAAAGCCGTCGCGTCCACCTACCACCAGACTGTGAAATTCCCAACCCCCTGGGGAGTAGAAGAAATCCGCGGGGATCAACGGTTGGCTAGGGAGTGCTACAAAGCAGCCCTCAAGCCAACCACCCTAAGACCGGAAGCATAGCAATTACAGAGCGTCACTCCTCCGCCTGCGCAGATCGAGACCGAAGAAAAAGCGGAGGAGGTGACTCTCGAAGAGGGTAAGGTGGTGAAGGTTGGAGAAAAATTGGAACCAGTTATCAAAGAAGAATTAGTGGAGTTCCTAAAAAGTCACAAAGATTGCTTCGCTTGGAGCCACGAAGACATGACAGGGATCGACCCCGCCATCATTACACACAAGCTCAATGTCAACCCTGAACACACACCTGTTAAACAAAAGAGGCGGAGATTCGCACCAGAGCGGGTCCAAGCGATCGAAGAAGAAGTGAAGAAGTTGTTAGGAACAGGGAAGATCAAAGAGGTGAAGTACCCAGATTGGCTAGCCAACGTAGTGGTGGTACCAAAGAAGAATGGAAAGTGGCGGGTGTGTGTGGACTTCACTGACCTCAACAAAGCCTGTCCCAAGGACTCATTCTCGCTGCCGCACATCAACACTATGGTAGACGCCACGGCTGGGTACGAGCTACTCACCTTCATGGACGCCCTCAGCGGCTACCACCAGATTCAGATGGAGCCCCAAGACCAGGAGAAGACTTCCTTCATCACAGGGCAAGGCACCTACTGCTACCGAGTGATGCCGTTCGGTCTTAGGAACGCCGGCGCGACATACCAGCGACTGGTCAACCGGATGTTCAAAGACCAGATTGGTAGAACCATGGAAGCGTACATCGACGACATGGTGGTGAAGAGCGCGGAAAGTTCCCTTCACAGGGGCCACCTTGAAGAGACCTTCAAAATCCTGGAAAAATACAATATGAAGTTGAATCCGCAAAAGTGCATCTTCGGGGTACGGTCTGGTACATTCTTAGGGCATGTGGTGACCAAACGGGGGACTGAGGCCAGCCCAGATCAGGTAAGAGCAATCGCCTCCCTGAAATCCCCCCGAAGTGTGAAGGACGTACAAAAGTTAGCTGGAAAAATAGCCGCACTAAACCGATTCATCTCAAAATCATCGGACAAGTGTCGGCTGTTCTATGAGGTCCTAAAAAAGAACAAGAGTTTCCAGTGGACCGGGAAGCACGAAGCTGCCTTCGAAGAGCTAAAGAAGTATTTTGCCAATCCCTTGCTATTGGCCAAACTGGTCCCTGGAGAAGTTTTGCAGCTCTACATAGCGGTATCAGAGAATGCCCTGAGCGGAGTACTCGTCAAGGATGAAGATGGCCAGCAAGCTCCAGTCTATTTCGTGAGCAGAACCATGGTGCCGGCAGAGACACGATACTCTCCCACGGAAAAGCTGGTCCTAGCAGTGGTGATGTGTTCGAACAAACTACGGCCATACTTTGAGTCCCACACTATCGTGGTCTTGACGAACTACCCACTCCGGCAGATTATGCAAAAGCCTGAGTTCTCGGGAAGGATGGTGAAATGGGCGATCCAGCTGAGCGGGTACGACGTTAGGTACGAGCCCAGAAGAGCAATTAAGTCGCAAGTTCTAGCTGATTTCGTTGCCGACTTCACCCCAACCCCTGGAGAAGGAGTACTCAAAGAAGTATTAGCTATCTCCAACAACGACACCGAAGAAGAATGGCTGTTACACACCGACGGAGCATCGAACGTAAGAGGAGCAGGACTCGGGGTTGTGCTAAAGTCGACAAAGGGGGATCTAATAGCCCAGGCAGTAAGGTGCAATTTCGAAGCAACAAACAATGAAGCCGAGTACGAAGCACTCATATTCGGCCTAGAGCTAGCTGCCGATTTGGCTATAAAGAGAATCAAGGTACGCGCCGATTCCCTGCTCATCATCAACCAGATCTTGGGGATTTTCGAAGCCAAAGACGAAAGGATGATCAGCTACCTCGGGATAGTCAAAACGCTATCCTAGAAGTTTGACCAAATTGAGTTCGAGTAGATCCCTCGCGAGCAGAACGCTTCGGCCGACGCCCTGGCAGGGCTAGGATCAACCTTGGACCCTCGAGAGTTCAGCAGCGTGCCACTCGTCCACCTGCTACAATCAGCCATCACTGAGGTATCAACAACGCAAACCAAAGATTCTCCCCTAAAGACTGAGGTATCAAAGAAGTATCATAATCCTGATGAGGCAAGAGAGGATACCAAAACGAGCTGGACGAAGCCGTACCTCGATTGGCTTGTTAAAGGGGAAACTCCTAAAGATAGAGACGAAGCCAAGGCCCTAAGGTCAAAAGCGACGCGCTTCGCTATCATCGATAGGATCTTGTTTCACAAGTCAGCATCGGGCTTCCTGCAACGATGCATAGAGAAAGAAGACGCCGAGGAAGTCCTGAGAGAGGTCCACAGCGGAGACTGCGGTAACCACACTGGGGGTCGAAGCTTGGCCAATAAAATCCTCAGACATGGGTGGTATTGGCCTACCATACGAAAAGACGCTAACAGGTACGCTCAATCCTGCGACGCGTGCCAGCGCCATGCCCCAGTACCACACCAGCCGCCGGAAGCTCTTCACCCGTCAATCACTCCCTGGCCTTTCATGAGGTGGGGAATGGACATCGTAGGAAAACTACCCCCTTCCACGGGGCAAAAAGTATTTTTCCTAGCAATGACGGACTATTTCTCCAAGTGGATTGAAGCCGAAGCCTTCCGAGAGATCAAAGATAAGCAGGTCATTTCATTCATAAAGAGAAACATCTTGAGCAGATTCGGAGTGCCAGCGGAGATCACTTGTGACAACGGCTCCCAGTTCATAAGCAAAAGGATGCGCGACTTTTGCAAGGCTTGGAACATTGACCTAGTCACCTCGACGCCTAGATATCCTCAGGCTAATGGTCAAGCCGAAGCTAGAAACAAAGTCATCATCAACAACTTGAAGAAGCGGCTAGCGAAAGCCAAAGGAAATTGGGCAGAAGAGCTACCTTTCGTCCTGTGGGCTGACCGCACCACACCCAAGGCGCGACCGGCCAAACACCTTTCTCCTTGGTACACGGTTGCGAAGCCGTCATACCAGCCGAGGTTACGGTGCCCACCGCTCGGTACGGGCTCACCACATCCGCAGGTAGCAAAGAAGAATTGGAGGTCGACCTAGACACGGTCCTAGAGCTCAGAGAAGTAGCACATGCACGCATCTAGAGATATCAGCAGCAAGTCGCAAGAAGCTACAACAAGAATGTCCGCATCAAGAGTTTTCAAGAGGGAGATTGGGTCTTGCGCAAGGTGTTCCAGAACACCGTTGAGGCCAATGCCGGCAAGTTGGGACCAGCTTGGGAAGGGCCGTATAAGATCACCAAAGTGGCAAGAAATGGAGCATACCAGTTGGAATCCAGGGACGGAGAAGCAGTTCCCCGAAGCTGGAACGCAACGCACTTAAAGAAGTATTACTTTGAAACTCAGCTGTTTTCGATAAAGTTTCAATCCCTTCCTTAGCAACAGTTTTTGAGACCTCTTTAGGACCTAGATATTTTCTTTTCAATAAAAGACTCTAGGGTCGTTACTCCCGACGTCTGTGCACTATTCTTTTTTTTCTATATATATACGATCTAGAGTTTGTCTTTGTTAATGATTTGATACGTTTCGTGAGAACACAACTTAAAGTAACCCATAAGTTGGTTACCCCCCATCTAAGTCCAATCAATGTAGTCACATTGGATTAGTACGGGAAGGGGAACGTTATAGCACCGATACCCAAGGCCACATTCGCGGGACGACGTGAACACATTACATCCTAAGGACTAAACTTATGGATCCAAAGGATGCCTAGCCATAAACAACTATGAACGGACCTTTGCAGTAATACAAGCGCAACCACCGAAAACCTATTTCGTGATAAATATGCGCTGGGGAGGAGTCACATAACACTTTCCCCGGATGCTGACCTACTAACACATCTGAAACCATCAAACATTGCCAACCAAACGCAAATCAAAATAATAACAAAACACATCACAAGGCAGATAACCAAAAGCGCCATACAGTGGGCGTCAAAACGATTAAGTCTAATATTTTCCGGCCTGCGGCCGAAAATATTAGAGAGGTACCGGCTCGATAGCCAAAGAAGTATCAAGAAAGTCTTAAACAACCGGAAAGTTTAGAAACAGGCAGAAAAATATAAAGCTTGCATAGAAAGAAGGCAGGGGTGGTCACTCGTCGTTTGGGCTCGTCTTCCCTTCGGCCTCGGCCGCAACATCTTCATCTTTGGCATCTGCCGCGCCACCCGTGGTCGCGGCACCATCATCAGTACCAGGGTTCTCGGCAGTAGTACCTGGGGTCCCAGCATCCTTAGTCTTCTCCGAGTCCTCGTCTTCGGCCACCTGCTCGGCAGTCTCAATGAACTCTTGGCCGGGAGGGGGGTTGCAGGACGGAAAATACTCTTCCAAGGCTTCCTCCTCCGCGACCAACACCCAGTTTGCTCCTCTCCCCTCTGCCTGGTCTTGAAGAAGTTCCACCCGCGCCTTTATCGTATAGTACCCGGCCACCTGGGTTACCACTTCCGAGAAATGCTTAGCAGACTTCTTCGCCTCATGCATCCAAGACTCCAGTGAGGCCTTCTCAGCTTGTAGGTCCTCCACTTGAATCGACAAGGAGTCGATGGTCGATTGGAGCTTACGGATCTTTCTCTCGGATGCGGCAGCAGCATCTCTGGCACTCTTAGCATCGGCCTCCAACCTCGACAACTCTTCATGAGTACGGTAGTTGGTCGCCATGAGTTCTTGAAAAGCCTACAACAAGCACGGCTTGATGAGTAAAAGGTATCAAAGAAGTACTGATAAAATATGATGGAAGAGATTAACTTACCGGTCTAAGGGTAGTACCCACGCGGCTGAAGGCCGTATCAAGGGGTAGCGGATGGAACTCAGCTTTGATATTCGGGGAAAGCTTGTCGCCGAAAACACTCAGGAGGTCCTTCGGCTCTCTCTTCTTCGCAGCAGGGGATGGGGTCTCGTCGGTCCTTTTACGCTTCAACGGTTGAGACTTCTTTGAGTCTGTTGAGGGAGTCGGGGATGTCAAAGCCTTGATACCGCTGGATCTCAGCCTCTTCACCATCCCAGCGGCGGACATGTCAACCTTAGCGCCTGCCCGGAGCTAGAAGTTAGCAACCCAGATATGACGAAGGATTCGGAGATACAAGATTTCGAGTAAACGGATTCAGACCTGATTTCTTTCCAGATGAACTCGCCATATCAGAGGATGTTGGGGTTGCGCTTGTTTCGGTCCTGTCCTCGGAATCCAATGTTTCCACCTCCTCTACAGGTTCTTCGGGTTCGGGTTTGATCTTCTTCGGCTTGCGTTTTTCGACCTCGACCTTCAATAATCGCCGGCAAACGCCTGTATCTGTACTCCTGGAGTTGATTCCCACCGGTACTGCACAAAAAAAAAGAAAACACAGTCAGAATCAGTCACAAGTGCAAAAACAGGGGATAACAGCGAAAAAAGGCTCCGAGCCTTACGGGTTGTGTTCCAGCCATTTTGAAAGACCGACAATACGTCCTCATCTAAGCCCCTTAGGGATTCTAACTCAACGAAGAAGAAGCGAGCTTGCAAGCTCCGGGAAGGCATTTTTGTTTTGGGAATTAAAGGGTTTTTTACATCCCTAGCGTGAAGAGTAATTCGGCCGGCTCTTTGTGGAACGATTTTGTAAGCAAGAAGAAGTTCCCCCATCGACATCTTAAGCCCGCGTTCCGTGGCAAGCTCGTCAATTCGGGCAAGGGTACGCCACGTCGTAGGGAGAATTTGACAAGGGGAGACCTTTAGGGTACTAATAAACTCACGAACGAAATCGGAAAAAGGAAACTTCAAACCTAAGGTGAATGGGTAATCCAAGAAACAGACCCAGCCTTTACGAACCCAATCGATCTTCTCGATCGTTGGAGCATGGAATCGGGTTCCCCTGGGAAAACCCCCAAATTTAACCCATTCCGCGATTTCGTCTCGGGTCATGGTGCAAGGAAGAAGGTCTTCCTCGCTGAGGGCTTTAGAGGAGGTGAAGGGAGACCTCGGAGCCATGGAAAACGGGAAAGAGAAAGCAAGAAAGGGTAGGAGTAGTACCTGAACGCTCGGAGGAACGGAGAACTGAGGAAGAAGAGAGAAGGACGAACACAGTTGAAGGCGGAAATGGCAAAGGAAGACAGAGAAAGAGGTTTAAGAGATCTGCAGAATCCCGAAAACCGAGGATTGACTGCAACGTCAAATCAAATAAATGTACCGTTCGAAATTTGAAAGGGTTCAAAATCCAAACGTTACATTTAGGGGTATTGTTGGGCCTAGAATTTCCTCACAAAAGTATCGAGACCCGGTTGAGACTTCTTTAATACTTCTTCAGAGCACAGCGGGAGGCAGCAAGGACCAAAGTCAGTTAAACAAGATAGGGTTAAAGATATATGGTAGATCTCTTCAAGATATTTCGTTGAGATCATGATTAGTTAGAATCTTGTATTTTTCTTATCTTTTCCCATAAGATAGATTGATCCCAAAAAGGCACTATAAAAGCCAATTGTAAGCCCGGAAGCAGGGTTACGCTTTTTTACGCATTCGAATACACTTTGAATACAATTGAAGAGCTTTTGCATCATTCGTCTTCCTCGTGATTCACTTCGATCAGGCCCGATCTCGGCCATAATTCCCTAGGGTGAATTTTGGTTCAAACAATATGCCAAGAATCTTTTTAGCTTCACCCAAGTCTTTCATATCAAAATGTTTCTTTAAGTCATGTTTTAAGCCAGCTACTTCAGATTTGGTTTCTCATGAGTAATATATCATCAACATATAACAAAATAAAGATGGTTGAATGAGACTTAATATTTTTGAAATAAAGACAAGTATCAAACTGACTTCTTTTGAAACCAAGAGAAAGCACGCATGAATCAAACTTTTTATTCCACTTCCTATGAGATTGTTTAAGGCCATATATGGATCTTTTTAGTAAGCATGCATGATCGGGTTTGTTTTTGTCTATGAATCCTTTCGGTTGTTTCATATAGATTGTCTCATCTAAGTTTCCATGCAAGAAAGCAATTTTTACGTCCATTTGTTCCAATTCCCAGTCATAGACAGCAGCCATAGCAATTAGAAGCCTTAAGGTTTTATATTTAACAGCATGAGAGAAAATATCGTTATAATCTATCCCTTCTCTTTGGGTAAATTTTTTTGCTACTAATCTAGCTTTAAATCTAGGGGGATCAAGGGGACTAACTCCTTCCTTAAGCTTATAGATCCATTTGCAATCTATTAATCTGGCTTTGCTAGGCTTAGGAACTAAGGTCCAAGTTTCATTTACATACATGGATTGCATTTCCTCATTCATAGCCTTAAGCCAATCATTAGCATTTTACAAGTTACAGTCTGCTCATAAGTATTAGGAGTAAAATTACTAACTACCTCAGCCACGGTAAAAGCATACTCAACAATTCGATTGTAGTTCTGTATCAAATAATTTTCATGAATTTCATGCAGATTCACAAAGTTAGCAAATTTTGCATTAGGAGTTCGAATTCTCGGTTCTCTATCCCTAGTTAATTGATAATCTGCTAGATCATGGGCATGAATGTTATTATTATCAATCTGATTTTCATTCATTTCTTATTCTACTTCATCATGCTCATCATGCAAATCAGTTTCAGCAATTGAATAAGGCATAGAATTAGCATCATCGTGATCATTTTCAGAAATAGAATTATTTGAGTTTGAAGAACTACTTACTACTCCCCCACCTAATTGGTGAGGTGTCAAGCCCGTGTGGTCTGAGTTTTCAGTTTCTGGCACGTCCGAGTCCTCTTTTTCAGCCTGAGGAGTGCCTATTTGATGTCCAATATCAAATTCTGATGGGTCATCATCCTCTGCCTCTTGTGGTTCGAAGAATTGCCCATCCCTTTCCTCATGATTGTCTTGAGGGGTACCTGAATTCTCATGTGCTGGTGTTAGAATTGACTTGAAATGAAACTCTTTTTCATTAAATGTGACAGACCTTGACACTATGACTTTATAACCTCTAGGTTGAATTAAGAGAAGTTTATATCCTTTAACTCCTTCTGGATAACCTAACATAACACATTTTTGGGCCCTAGGTTGAAGTTTTTCTTGAGAAATTTGAGCATAAGCACTACAACCAAAGGGTCTTAAATGAGATAAATTAGGTTTCTTTCCAGTCCATAATTTTTGAGGAGTTTTAAAGCCAATTGCTGAGGAGGGAGACCTATTTATTAAATAGGCTGCTGTGAGCACAGCTTCCCCCCACATAGATTTTTTCATGCCAGCACTGATGAGAAGGCATCTGGCCTTCTTAAGCAGTGTCCTGTTCATCCTCTCAGCTGTACCGTTCTGCTGAGGGGTGTCAGGAACGTTTAAATGCCTTTTAACACCATGCAACGTACATAATTCATTAAACATGCTATTGTAAAATTCAAGGCCATTATCAGTTTTTAGACATTTTAATTTGAATCTAGCTTGAATTTCTACCATTACTTTCCATTGTTTAAAGTTTTCAAAAGCTTCGTCTTTAGATTTCAGCAAGCAAATCCAAACCTTTCTAGAATAATGATCAATCAGAGATAAAAAATATTTCCTTCCCCCAATTGTTTCAACTTGAGAAGGACCCCACAGATTAGCATGCACATATTCTAAAGGTTTAGAAGCTTTATAACTTGACTTACTGTTGGGCCCAGATTTTCCTCACAAAAGTATCGAGACCCGGTCAAGACTTCTTCAATACTTCTTCAGAGCACAGCGAGAGGCGGTGGAGACCGAAGTTGGTTAAACAAGATAGAGTCAAAGATATAAGATAGATCTCGTACGATTCATGCCGTTAGGATTGAGATCAGGTCGAATCATATGTAATCTTATCTTTCTAATAGGATAGATTGATCTCCAAGGATACTATATAAGCACATTGTAAACCCTAAGCGGGGTTACGCTCTTTTACACATTCGAACACACTTTGAATACAATTCAAGAGCTTTTATATCATTCGTTTTCTTTGTGATTAACTTCGATCAGGCTCGATCTAGGCCATAATTCCCTAGGGAGAATTTTGGCTCAAACAGTTTGGCGCCCACCGTGGGGCCGTGATCGGAACAATCACGCAAAAGACACACCGACTCAGACTTCCCAGTTACGATGTCAGGCGACGGAAACGAGTCACCAAAAACTCCCCTTGCCGACCACGGCAAGGATCCTGTGCTCCCTGAGAACCGGTCGCAGGACGAGGAGATGACCGACCTCAGGGAACGGATGCAACTCCTCCAAAAGGAGCTGAGTGACTAGAAGAGCTTCTACGACGCCCATGTGGAACGCCTCACGCGAGAAAACAGTCAGTTGAAGCAACAGTATGAGGTTGTCGCCACGGGCCGCCGTTCTCTCCGTGTCAATCGCCGCACCGACGGCATAGTGAGAAGACTTGACTTTGGCGCAGGAGAAGGAACCTCCAAAGGAGATGAAACTCTGGACGCGCGTGACAAGACACCAGTGTTACCGGAAGACGCCCCAGAAGCTTTCGCCCGACACCGCCACGAAGAAGTCCTCCTCAACCAAGATCCGCCAAGAAATCCCCGGTCAGAGGCTAGGAGACGCCGAACACCACCTAGGGATGCTTGGCCGGATAGGGGAGAGACCGATGAAGAAGATTTCGAAAGGGGGAGGCCCAGAGACCTTGACGCGGCCATACGAAGAAAGGTGACGGAGCAGATAGGGGTCATCGCCGATCAACACCGGATCGGTCGAAAGAGTTTCCAACCGTTGAAGCCGGAAGTTCCTGACGGCTTCGACGAGTCTCCTTTCTCCCGCCGCATTACCAGAGTGGAGATTTCAAAGAAATTCGCCGTGCCAAATATGACCCCATACAACGGCACCGCTGACCCCGACGAGCATGTCGCGATCTATAAGCAAAAGATGATGACAAGTGTGGTCCCGTCATACTCCAAAGAAGCAGTAATGTGCAAGGGGTTTGGCACGACTTTAACGGGTCCAACGCTGACCTGGTTCATAAAGTTACCACGCGGTAGCATCGGTTCTTTCGCAGAACTATCGGACTCCTTCCGCACCCAATTTGCCAGCAGTCGCAAATTCGAGAAACAATCCAACGACCTTTACCGGATCCGCCAAAAGCAACACGAGACTACCAGGGAATTCCTAGAACGGTTCAACCGCGAAAAAGTCTCGATACAATCTTGTGACGTTACTACCGCAGTGGAGGCATTTAGGCAAGGAATCATACCTGACGGCGGCCTATACAAAGAGCTCACCAAGCATCCCTGCTACACCTTCGAGGAAGTTCAGGCCAGGGCCTTGGCTCACGTTAGGCTGGAGGAAGATAGGACCCTGCGGAAGAGAACCCTAGAAGTGGAGAAGTACGAGAAGAGGGGCCCGACCGACGGCCGTAAGGGCTCGCTTGATCAGAGAGAAGATCGTCGAGCACACCCGTATTCACGCCCCAGCCACGGGCAGGTGAACACAGCCAGAGCACGACAAGCGGACGATCAATACCGTGACCCGCCACCACCATCATTGGAATCACTCAAGCTGGACATCTCCACGGACAAGCTTCTGCGGAACATGGCGAAACAAGGGGAGTACGTGAGATGGCCACGGCGGGACAAAGCCCCGAAAGCAGACAGGGACACCACCGAGTGGTGTGATTACCACGAATATCACGGCCACTGGACCCGAGATTG
Source organism: Polygonum maritimum (assembly GCA_963924305.1). NCBI lineage: Eukaryota > Viridiplantae > Streptophyta > Magnoliopsida > Caryophyllales > Polygonaceae > Polygonum > Polygonum maritimum. The sequence goes on along the minus strand of OZ002730.1, from coordinate 37,774,646 downwards.
TATCATGCTCAGGAAGGAATTGGCTCGCCTCGTCTCAGAAGGGAGAATCAAAGATGTAGCACCAGATGCCCAGGTACCCAAGGAAGTAGTAGAGAGCCTGCAACCCGAGCCAAGGAGAAGGAGGGACCCCCCAACACCCGACAGAGTTGTCAGTGTCATCTCAGGGGGTTCAAACATCTGCGGTCTTACGTACTCAACGGCGAAGCGACACGCGCGCGAAAGCAGCTTCGATCGCCCGCGACGTACCGGTGGGGGATCATCCGGATCCGCTATTGTCTTCAACGACAGCGACGCGGATTTCTCCGCCGAACCCCACCACGATGGCCTGGTGATCTCCCTACATATGGGGAACGTACTGATGAAAAGAATCCTAATTGACACCGGGAGCTCCACCAACCTCATGACACTCGATGCTTTGAAAGAGATGGGGTTGTCCGAGAATGACATCCACAAGCATCCGGTTCCATTGGTAAGTTTCAGCGGCGAAGTTAAACACACAGTAGGAGACATTGCTCTCACCACCTTTGCCAAAGGGATTAACAAGCAGGTCGATCTCCTCGTGGTGGATTGCCCCTCTTGCTACAACGTCATCCTAGGACGTCCGTGGCTACACGACATGAAAGCCGTCGCCTCCACCTACCACCAGACTGTGAAATTCCCAACACCCTGGGGGGTAGAGGAAATCCGCGGGGATCAACGGTTGGCTAGGGAGTGCTACAAAGCAGCCCTCAAGCCAACCACCCTAAGACCGGAAGCATAGCAATTACAGAGCGTCACCCTTCCGCCAGCACAAATCGAAACCGAAGAAAAGGCGGAGGAGGTGACTCTCGAAGAGGGTAAGGTGGTAAAGATCGGAGAAAAGTTGGAACCAACCATCAAAGGAGAATTAGTAAAGTTCCTAAAAAGTCATAAAGATTGCTTCGCTTGGAGCCACGAAGACATGACGGGGATCGACCCCTCCATCATCACACACAAGCTCAATGTCAACCCCGAACACCCACCTGTTAAGCAAAAGAGGCGGAGGTTCGCGCTAGATCGGGTCCAAGCGATCGAGGAGGAAGTGAAGAAGTTGTTAGGAACAGGGAAGATCAAAGAGGTGAAGTACCCAGATTGGCTAGCCAACGTGGTGGTGGTACCAAAGAAGAATGGAAAGTGGCGGGTATGTGTGGACTTCACCGACCTCAACAAGGCCTGTCCCAAGGACTCATTCCCTTTGCCCCACATCGACACTATGGTAGACGCCACAGCGGGGTACGAACTACTCACCTTCATGGACGCCTTCAGCGGTTACCACCAGATTCAGATGGAGCCCCAGGACCAAGAGAAGACCTCCTTCATCACAGGGCAGGGCACCTACTGTTACCGAGTGATGCCGTTCGGTCTTAGGAACGCCGGCGCGACCTACCAGCGACTGGTCAACCGGATGTTCAAAGACCAGATTGGTAAAACCATGGAAGCGTCCATCGACGATATGGTGGTGAAGAGCACAGAAAGTTCCCTACACAGGAGCCACCTTGAAGAGACCTTCAAAATCCTGGAGAAATACAGCATGAAGCTGAATCCACAGAAGTGCATCTTCGGGGTACAGTCTGGTACTTTCCTAGGGCATGTGGTGACCAAACGGGGGATTGAGGCCAGCCCAGATCAGGTACGAGCAATCGCCTCCCTGAAATCCCCCCGAAGTGTGAAGGACGTACAAAAGTTAGCCGGAAAAATAGCCGCACTAAACCGATTCATCTCAAAATCATCAGACAAGTGCCGGCTGTTCTACGAAGTCCTAAAAAAGAACAAGAGTTTCCAGTGGACCGAAAAACACGAAGCTGCCTTGAGGAACTAAAGAAGTATTTTGCTAACCCCTTGCTGTTAGCCAAACCGGTCCCTGGAGAAGTTTTGCAGCTCTACATAGCGGTATCGGAGAACGCCCTGAGCAGGGTACTCGTCAAGGATGAAGAAGGCCAACAAGTACCAGTCTACTTCGTAAGCAGAACCATGGTGCCGGCAGAAACACGCTACTCTCCCACAGAGAAGTTGGTGTTAGCAGTGGTAATGTGCTCGAACAAACTGCGGCCGTACTTCGAGTCTCACACCATCGTAGTCCTGACAAATTACCCACTCCGGCAGATCATGCAAAAGCCTGAATTCTCGGGAAGGATGGCGAAATAGGCGATCCAGCTGAGCGGATACGACGTCAGATACGAGCCCAGAAGAGCAATTAAATCACAAGTTATGGCTGACTTCGTTGCCGACTTCACCCCAACCCCTAAAGAAGGAGTACTCAAAGAAGTCTTAGCCACCTCCAACAACGATACCAAAGAAGAATGGTTGTTACACACTGACGGAGCATCGAACGTAAGAGGAGCAGGACTCGGGGTTGTGCTAAAGTCGACAAAGGGGGATCTAATAGCCCAGGCAGTAAGATGCAATATCGAAGCAACAAACAATGAAGCCGAGTACGAAGCACTCATATTCGGCCTAGAGCTAGCTGCCGATTTGTCTATAAAGAAAATCAAGGTACGCGCCGATTCCCTGCTCATCATCAACCAGATCTTAGGGGTCTTCGAAGCCAAGGACGACAGGATGATCTGCTACCTCGGGATAGTCAAAACACTATCCGAGAAGTTTGACCAAATTGAGTTCGAGCAGATCCCTCGCGAGCAGAACGCTTCGGCCGACGCCCTGGCAGGGCTAGGATCAACCTTGGACCCTCGAGAGTTCAGCAGCGTGCCACTCGTCCACCTGCTACAATCAGCCATCACTAAGGTATCAACAGCGCAAACCAAAGATTCTCCCCTAAAGACTGAGGTATCAAAGAAGTATCATAATCCTGATGAGGCAAGAGAGGATACCAAAACGAGCTGGACGAAGCCGTACCTCGATTGGCTTGTTAAAGGGGAAACTCCTAAAGATAGAGACGAAGCCAAGGCCCTAAGGTCAAAAGCGACGCGCTTCGCTATCATCGATAGGATCTTGTTTCACAAGCCAGCAGCGGGTTTCCTGCAACGATGCATAGAGAAAGAAGACGCTGAAGAGGTCCTGAGAGAAGTCCACAGCGGAGATTGTGGTAACCACACCGGGGGTCGAAGCTTGGCCAATAAAATCCTCAGACAGGGGTGGTATTGGCCCACCATACGACAAGACGCTAACAAGTACGCTCAATCCTGCGACGCGTGCCAGCGCCATGCCCCGGTACCACACCAGCCGCCAGAAGCTCTCCAACCGTCAATCACTCCCTGACCCTTCATGAGATGGGGAATGGACATCATAGGGAAACTACCCCCTTCCACGGGGCAAAAAGTATTTTTCCTGGCAATGATGGACTATTTCTCTAAGTGGATCGAAGCCGAAGCCTTCCGGGAAATCAAAGACAAACAGGTCATCTCATTCATAAAGAGAAACATCTTGAGCAGATTCGGAGTGCCCGCGGAGATCACTTGCGACAACGGCTCCCAATTCATAAGCAAAAGGATGTGCGACTTTTGCAAGGCTTGGAACATTGACTTGGTCACCTCCACACCTAGATATCCTCAGGCTAATGGCCAGGCCGAAGCAAGCAATAAAGTCATCATCAACAACTTGAAGAAGCGGTTAGCAAAGGCCAAAGCAAATTGGGCAGAGGAGCTACCTTTCGTCCTATGGGCCGACCGCACTACACCCAAGGGCGCGACCGGCCAAACACCTTTCTCCCTGGTGCACGGTTGCGAAGCCGTCATACCAGCCGAGGTTACGGTGCCTACCGCTCGATACGGGCTCACCACATCCGCAGGTAGCAAAGAAGAATTGGAGGCTGACCTAGACACGGTTCAAGAGCTTAGAGAAATAGCACATGCACGCATTTCAAAATACCAGCAGCAAGTCGCGAGAAGCTACAACAAGAATGTTCGCGTCAAGAGCTTCCAAGAGGGAGATTGGGTCTTGCGCAAGGTATTCCAGAACACCGCAGAAGCCAATGCCGGCAAGTTGGGACCAACTTGGGAAGGGCCGTATAAGATCACCAAGATAGCAGGAAATGGAGCATACCAGTTGGAATCCAGAGACGGCGAAGCAGTTCCCCGGAGCTGGAACGCGACACACTTTAAGAAGTATTACCTCTAACTCAATTGTTCTCGATAAAATTTCAATCGCTTCTTTAGCATTAGTGTTGAGACTTCTTTAGGACCTAGCTATTTCCTTTTCAAAAAAAGACTCGGGGCTCACCACCTCTGACACCTATGCACTATTATTTTTTAATACACGATCTAGAATTTGTATTTGTTTATGATTTGATATGTTTCGCGAGAGCACAACTCTCCCACAAATTAAAATCATCTCGTGCAAAACATCTTTACGATCAAAGCTCACACACGACTAAAAACGTCTTACTCAAATCGACCACTGTACGTTTGCATGGTTATGCCGTCTAAATATGACGATGTCGTCACGCATACAACGTGATGAAGTAACCCATAAGTTGGTTACCCCCCATCTAGATCCAATCAATGTAGTCACATTGGATTAGTACGGGAAGGGGAACGCTATAGCACCGATACCCAAGGCCACATTCGCGGGACGCCGTAAACACATTACATCCTAAGGACTAAACTTATGGATCCAAAGGATGCCTAACCATAAACAACTATGCACGGACCTTTGCAGTAATATAAGCGCAATAACCGAAAGCCAATTTCGTAACAACTACGCGCTGGGGAAGAGTCACATAACGCTCTCCCCGGATGCTGACCTACTAACGCATCCAAAACCATCTAACATTGCTAATTAAACGCAAGCTAAATAATGAAAAGCGGGCACCACAAAAACAAATAACCAAAAGCGCCATTCAGAGGGCGTCAAAACGATTAAGTACTAATATTTTCCGGCCTGCGGCCGAAAATATTAGAAGAGTACTGGCTTAACAGCCGAAGAAGTAGCAGAAAAGTTTTAAGCAAATGGACTATTCAGAAACTAGCAGAAGAACATAAATTTTGCATAAAAGGGAGGCCAGGGGTGGTCAATCATCACTTGGGCTCGCGTTTCCTTCGGTCTTGGCTTCAGCATCTCCATCCTTGGTGTCCTCCGCGACATCCTTAGCCATGGATCCCGCCTCAGTACCAGCATCCTCGGCGTCAGTTCTTGGAACCTCGCCTTCCTTAGTCCCCTCAGAGTCCTCTTTTTCAGCACCCTGCTCGGCGGCTTCCATGAACTCTTGCCCAGGGGGAGGATTGCAGGAGGGGAAGTACTCCTCCAAGGACGCCTGCTCCGCGGCGAGCACCCAATTTGCACCTCTACCCTCCGCCTGGTCTTGAAGAAGCTCCACTCGCGCCTTCAGAGTGTAATACCCAGCCACTTGGATCACCACCTCAGAGAAATTCTTGGCCGACCTTTTAGCCTCGTGCATCCAGGATTCTAGAGAGGCCTTCTCGGCTTGAAGATCCTCTATTTGCACTGACAAGGAGTCAATGGAGGATTGAAGCTTGCGAACCTTCCTCTCGGATGCAGCGGCCGCATCCCGAGCACCCTTGATCTCATCCTCCAGCCTGGACATCTCATCATGGGAACGGCTGTTGGTCGCCATCAATTCCTGAAAAGCCTGTACAATGCACAACCCGGTAAAACAAGGTGAGCACGGCGAAATATGCGGAAGAGAATCAAAGAAGTACCAGAACGGAAGACAAGAGATAGGAAGAAGCAACGTACCAGTCTGAGAGTGGTCCCCACATGGCTGAAAGCAGCATCAAGAGACAGAGATTGGAATCAGCCTTAACATTAGGTGATAGCTTGTCGCCGAAAGAGCTCAGGAGGTCCTTGGGTTCCCTCTTCTTGGTAACAGGAGACGGGGTCTCTTCAACTCTTTTCCGCTTCGGAGGTTGGGACTTCTTGGAGTCCACAGAAGGGGTCGGGGAAGTCATCGCTTTGAGACCACTAGACCTTAATCTCTTAACCATCCCAGTAGCAGACATGTCGATCTTGGCGCCTACGCACCGATTCAGAGTCAGTAACACAGTACCTCAAAAAAAGCGAGGGTCCAAAAAGAAAATCCAAGACAGAGGCAGAAAGGGACTAAACCTGATTTCTTCCCGGAAGAGCTTGCCATGTCAGAAGACGTAGGGGTCTTATCTGTCTCGGTCTCGTCCTCTTCAAGGTCTGTATTCCCCGTTTCCTCTGTAGAAACTTCGGGTTCGGGACGGATCTTCTTGGGCTTACGCTTCTCGGTCTTGATCCTCAGCAACCTTTTGCAAATGCCGGTGTTGGTTCGCCTGGAGTTGATCCCAATTGGAACTGCATACAAGATAAGTAACAATAGCGTTAAGCCCAGCGTAAAAAAAAACCATCGACAGGCAAACAAAAACCAGCAGATTAAAGCTTAGTTCCTTACGAGACGTGTTCCATCCATCTCGAAAGACCGACAATACGCCCTCATCTAAGCCCCTTAGAGATTCTAACTCAATGAAGAAGAATCGAGCTTGCAAGCTCCGGGAAGGCATCTTTGTTTTGGGAATTAAAGGGTTTTTCACATCCCAAGCGTGAAGAGTAATTCGGCCGGCTCTCTGTGGAACGATTTTGTAGGCGAGAAGGAGTTCCCCCATCGTCATCTTAAGCCCTCGTTCTGTGGCAAGCTCGTCGATTCGAGCAAGGGTACGCCACGTCGTGGGGAGAATTTGACAAGGGGAGACCTTTAGGGTGCTAATAAACTCACGGATGAAGTCGGAAAAGGGAAACTTCAAACCTAAGGTAAATGGGTAATCCAGGAAACAGACCCAGCCCTTACGAACCCAATCGATCTTTTCGATCGTTGGGGCGTGGAATTGGGTTCCCTTGGGAAAACCCCCAAATTCGACCCATTCTGCAATTTCGTCTCGAGTCATGGTGCAAGGAAGGAGGTCTTCCTCGCTAAGGGCTTTAGAAGAAGTAAAGGGAGATCTCGGAGCCATGGAAAGCAAGAAAGAGAAGCAAGAAAGGGTTGGAGCAGTACCTGAGCGTTCGAAGAAACGAAGAACAGAGGAAGAGGAGAGAAAGGCCGACACGGTTGAAGGCAGGAATGGAAAAGAAGGACGGAAGAAAGGGTTTAATAGGTCTGCAAAATTCCGAAAACCAAGGCTTGACTGCAACGTCAAATCACTTAAATGCACCATTCAAAATTTGAAAAGATTCAAAATCCGAACGCTGCATTTAGGGGTATTGTTGGGCCCAGATTTTCCTCACAAAAGTATCGAGACCCGGTCAAGACTTCTTCAATACTTCTTCAGAGCACAGCGAGAGGCGGTGGAGACCGAAGTTGGTTAAACAAGATAGAGTCAAAGATATAAGATAGATCTCGTCCGATTTATGCCGTTAGGATTGAGATCAGGTCGAATCATATGTAATCTTATCTTTCTAATAGGATAGATTGATCTCCAAGGATACTATATAAGCACATTGTAAACCCTAAGCGGGGTTACGCTCTTTTACACATTCGAACACACTTTGAATACAATTCAAGAGCTTTTATATCATTCGTTTTCTTTGTGATTAACTTCGATCAGGCTCGATCTAGGCCATAATTCCCTAGGGAGAATTTTGGCTCAAACACTTACCAAGTGCAGTTTTCTTTCCTAACACACAAGTTTCACAAAAAGTAATATCACATGGATTCATGTCAATCAACTAATTTTTAAACAAATGATGCAGACCATTGTTTCCTATATGACCCATTCTAGCATGCCATGTCTTTGAATAATCCAAGATATCAAGATTATTCACATTTTTAGAGATATTCAACTCAGGAGAAGGAATAACATGATATAACCTTCCCTTCTTAACACTCTTGATAAGAATTGTATCATCCCTGACTACATTTCTTATTCCATTTGAAGTGATAATTTGACATCTTAAATCATCAAAAACAGATTCAAAGAGTAGATTTCTTCTTAGGTCAGGGACCCATCTAACATTTTGAATTTTTCTAATCATGCCATCATGTATTCTAAGAGGTATGCAGCCTATTCCCTTAATGGTTAATGAAGAATGATCACCGAGCATCACAACACCAACATCACACAAAGAAAATGATTCAAACCAGTTTTTATTTGAAGTAGCATGCATTGTACAACCAGAGTCTAAAATCCAGTCATCATCATCATTAGCATGCGAGACAATAAACAATTCATTAGAATATTGGCACCGAGATTCAAACACGTTAGAGAAACCATTTGCACTCTCTTTATTCTTTTCTTTATCATCCCTCTTTTTCTTCCTACAATCAGTGGAATAGTGACCATCTTTATCACAGTAATAGCATTTCACAAAGGAATTAGTTTTCTTTTCAAAATTCTTTTCAGAGTTTTTATCATGCTTTTTCTTGTTTTTGTTATTCTTTCCTTTACCCTTGGTGTACATGACTTCATTTTTAGACTCAGACTTATTTTCAGAATTTTTAGACCCATTTCTGGTTTTAAAAACATTCAAAGAATCATTTTTCTGAATAATAGCCTCAGTCAGTTTACTAACAGTCAGGTCACCCCTACCATATTGTATGACATCTTTCAAAACATCAAATTGGCTAGGCAAATAATTAAGCGAAGTTTTAAAAACTTATGAAGATTATCACTCAAAGTCATGCTAGTGTCCATTTTAAACATGAAAAGCTTACATAAAAGAGTGATTCTGCTAGGCAATGATTTTTTAAGGTAAATGTCATCAAGAGCAGTCCAGAGGTTTTTAGGTTTAGTGTGACTAACCACCTGACGAGCGACCTCGTCAGTTAACCTCAACATAATTTCGGCATGAGCTAATGCCTGAGTTTCTTCCTTTTCTGCAGTTGTTGTGTCCTGGTCCCAGACATCAATAACAACATGGAAACACCTCTCTTTTGTTAGAATAGCTTGCATTTTCACTTTCCACATGGAGAAATCCATGACCCCATCGTGGGGTTTGACCATGTAGTGGTCAGTCATTGTTACTTGAAAAAAGTTTCAAGAAAAACAATCTTCATTTGGATTCTTTTATATTGAAACAGAAAAGACCAAGAAAACACTATGAACAACACAGATCCTAGAAAAGGAAAAAATCAAACAATCTGTGACAGGAAATCAGAACGAAGCTATTAAAAAAACGAAACTGAAAGTCCAACAGATTATAAACCCTAATTTAATCCGAGCAAGAAAACGGATCTAGGGTTTTAGCGGAAGCATAGAACAGAAATCGGTAATCTCGCTCTGATACCACATTGTAAAACAGATTCAACTTTGTTCATATGTATACTTTCAAATTCGATTTTCAAGATGCAAACACGAATTTAAACGAAAGCAAATAGAACATGAAGAACTTGGTGACCCAGTTCGGGAAATTCCCTATGTTTGGGGAGTCTCAGTACCGGAGACTCGTCGAAATCCTCTATATCTCAACAAGTTTCAAGATCGGCTACAAGTACAGTCTCAGATCTAGGATCTTAGTACAAATCAAGACAATAGAGCACCCAGGAAACAAGAATAGAAAGCACTAATGGAAGAATAAGGAAGAAGGGATCTCGAATCGGGATTATCGCCCCCGATTAAGGCCAGGAAAAGCTTCTGAGATGAAGCCTCTGTCGTCGCCGCCTTTGGATCTCCACGAGAATAGAATGCCGTCGCCGGAATCTCGTTGCCGTCGTCGTTCTTCTCCACCAGAGGCGCCGGAATCTTGTTCTTCCTTCTTGGTCCTCTCTTTCTCTCTCTCTGGAACTTAGTTTTGCTTCTCTGAGAACGGCGCTATGTGGAATGATGAATGAACTGCTCTTGATATGTGCTTATATAGCTAGGTTAGCCAACAAAGCTATCAAAACTCACCGTTTTTGTTTTCCACCGTGCGTTGCCTCCAAAAATGGGTTGCTCCATTTTACAAGTTTAAAGCCCACCAAATTAGGCCCACACTTAATTTTCATTAGCTGCCTCCGTCTAGTATAAACCGGGTGGCCACTTATTACTAATTAAGTGTTTTAATTTGCCCGGTTTAGCGAGGCTCGAACCGGTTCCCGACTTGTACATAAACCGCTAAATCTAAGATATATTACATGCCATGCCACTATCTATGTCATAGTGTTATGTAATAGACTTAGTAATAACAATTGAGAATTTAGAACAATCTTATCGTCTTGCTTTGAATGAGTCGGTTTATAGGTTAATAGTCACTCATTTTCGACGAACAAACTAATTTATTGAAAATGTCCACCTCTCTATCGGGAAGATCCTGGCCCGATCCGCCACCGGTAAAGGTTTTAAACGTATGGATTAATTTTTGTTGCTTAAACTTTTCACAAGGATTCCTTTACACGAAGATTGCAAAAGATAAGCGAGCAATGTAGCAAAAAGGCGAGTATATACTTTTATTTCTCCAGGCTTTGCAGTGCTTTATAAGCTTTAGCCAAAATCTGACCTCAATACCATTTTATTCAACTAATGTATTAGGCTGATAACTTAACGTGTCATCGTCATTAACGTACATTTACACGTCAACGGGGGCGTGGACCTGATTTCATTACAGTATTTCACAAGTCACCCTCTGTTTTACATTTCATTATTTTCTTTACATTTTTTTCTGCCCTCTGTTTTATTTTTATTACAGGTGAGAGTTTCTGACAAAGTGGGCCCCAGAACGCTAGGCTGGTGGGTCCCACAGCCAACTCATTAAGCACCGCTCAGTACGAATCAAGCCAATACACCATTCTCGCATGTCTTCTACCTTTGGCTAGTGCCTTTTGCATGGAATCTGCGATGCTCTCTCTTTCTCTCTCACACACTGGTTTTCTCTCCTACTAAATGCCTTCTGCCCTGAAAACTAAGCACATGGCGCATCGAATAGCTTAAACAATTAGGTAAAGTTGCCACCGAATAGAATCTGCCAAAGTTCCGTTTTCCGTTTTCGATTTAGGGGGATTCGAGCTTTCACCTTTTTCCGATTCGGGAGAACTCGATTCCTCTGGTGTGTTTGATTTGACTCCGATTGGTCAAAGTAGGGTTCAATTTTGCTGCCAGGTTGGTGATTTGGGGGAAAGAGGAGGCGATGGCGGAATTTCCTTTAGGAGTAAAGTTTCATCTTGTAAAGACTTCAATTCGGACTGTTCGCTATCGCCTAACTCTTTTGTTTCTTTCATTTGGCTGTAGGGTTTTCCGAGTATAGCTTTTGCTGCTTAGTTTTGGTGGTTTCGCTCTCGTTTGACTCAGAAGAGAAGTTCGGCTTTTGTTCACTGGGTTTTGCTGTTTCAGGTCCCTCTCTTTCTCTGTATCCTGTTGAATTGAAGCTGATGCGCAGCCAATCTAAAAGATTTAAGCTTTGCTAAAGGGAAAAAACGAAATAAGACTGTTTGATTCTGTGATTCTGTGTGTGTGTGCAATCTGTACAGATCTTTTAAGGTGTATATTTACATCCTCTCCTTCCTTTGGGAGCTTTGTACCACTAATCTCTAGGGGTTCTTCTCCTGATGTTGGAGTTTGAATCTTATAGCTTTCTAGGTTTTGATTTTAAACCCCAAGGAAGAGTTCTGTACAAGGGTATTATGATTTAGCGCTTGCCTTTTTTCAAGCAGAGAATTCCCAAATTTGTAGTTCAGTTCGAAATTAGTATAAATGGTTTCGTCTTTGTACTTGCCTGTTTCTGAAAACCTCCTGATTTCGAGTTAGTTTTGGTCTCAAAATCTGTGCTGAACTGCTCATTGTGATGGATTTAAATACATCGAAAGTGATTGATTTTCATCCCGTTTGAGTGGCTTACGCTTTGCTTCTCTTGTCGTAATCGCTTTAAATTCGAGTTATCTTTTCTGTTATTTTCATTACAGTGTATGCTTGTCAGATAGCTCTTTATGGTAATGGAAAATCAGCTGCACTAAGCTCTTGATTGTGCTGGTGCTGTTATTGTACATTTAGTTTCTACCTTAGAATTATTGTTTTTCTTGATTGGTATCTCTTATTGGGGATTTATGTCAATGCCTGATTCATTTAATTTGTTTGCTTCATTACATAATTTTTTAACTTGATATGTACGTGTTTGAATTATAAAGCTGCTGTATATTTTTTAATATAAGATCATCATTAATGTCTTGCTATTTGGGTCAATGTAGAATTGGTATAAGTTGGTCAACATGCTATAAAGATTCATGCGTTGGTTTTATATTGCATTTTCTACCTTCCCAATTTTGTTTGTGTTATTCACATGGTTAAATTCACTGGGAAAATCAAACTGCGAGGGTACGGGATCTTTCATTAAATAGCTGTTCGTGTCCATCTTGTTATTTTATATTATACTGGAAACCTTTTCAAAAATAAGTTTTAATGCTGTTACTCTTTGTGGCGGTTTTCTAATTTGGTCTAGGTCGTTGGTCTTTGAGGTAAGCAGCTTCCATCTTGGTTGCTTTATGAGATCTGCATCTAAAATCGACATCTCTGAACATGGGAGCATCAACATCTAAAATAGAAGAAGACAAGGCACTGCAATTATGCCGGGAGAGGAAAAAGTTTGTTAGACAAGCTCTTGATGGAAGATGCGCACTTGCTGCAGCTCATGTTAACTACATCCAGTCTCTGAAAAGCACTGGAACTGCACTGAGAAAATTTGTTCAACCTGAAGCTCATGTAGAATCATCCTTATATACATCTACCAATGCCACCCCAGAGCCTCTTGCCTTGGCAGGAAGGTCTCTTTCACCGTATTCATTCTCTTCTCCAACTGTATCGCAGCCTGTTGATGCAGTTGAACATATCTCCTCATCTTCTTCCCCTCCTAGTTCATCTCGGTTCCATGTAAATCATATGAGATTTAGGGGCAGTTTTGCTAAAAAGGTTGAAGAAAAACCTCCTGTAGCAGTAACAGAGACTATAACCTCGTTGAATATACCACAGGATGTTACTGCTCACTCCTCCCATGAAAGAGCTCACACAACAATCCCTGATACTTCATCCGTTGACCATGAAAATTCACCTGTCAGGAACGAAAATTCACCTGTCAGGAACGAAGATTCACCTTGGGATTATTTCGGTCTCTTTCATCCTATTGACAATCACCTATCATCAGATCAAGGAAGGGGGGTGAATGGCGGTTTTGAGAATGATGATGATATGCATAAGCTGACAGAAGATGAAGGAATGCCTGAACTGGAAGATGAAGATGATAAACTTTCATCATCACAGGGAAGTGAAGGTTCTCAAGAGTCAGATGATGAATTTGACGATCCTTCATCGGAGACTCTTGTTCGAAGCTTCAAAAATCTTAATAGGGAAGTAACTGGTCCTGTTGCTCCTAGTGCATCTCCTACATTGCAAACTGAAGGAATTGCTACTCCCGAAAGTGAGTTTTTGAATGGGGAGAAGTTGAACTCTCCAAGGATGTCACCTTTGGGAGCCAAGTCTTCTGAAAGTGCATCACCTTTGAGAGCCAAGTCTTCTGAAAGTGCATCACCTTTGAGAGCCAAGTCTTCTGAAATTGCATCACCTTTGAGATTCAAGTCTTCTGAAACTGCTACGATGAATTATGCTAAGATGACGCCGATGAAAGATGATGGTATTGAACATAAGGTTACTCCAAAAGACTTCTTCTCTAGCATGAGGGATGTTGAAAATATATTTATCAAAGCTTCTGATTCTGGGAGAGAAGTTCCAAAAAAGCTAGAAGCGAATAAGTTGCATTTTCGCCCAATTATTCCCGGGCAAAGAAGTAAGTCCACTGTTTCTCTATATATCTAGCGTTACGGCTAGTTCTGAATGTAAATTAACCAGAAATAAGTAATTCTTCAGTTTCTTTTTTTCATAGTTTTTTAGATTCTCTAGATATATGATAGTAGGGAACTTGCATATTTGCCTTACTCAACCTTTCTAAATATAATTAAAGGAAATAAATGGCCTAGCAGTTAGTCACTTTTGGAGAGGCTCGTTTAGTGGTAAACTGCCTTATTGTTCCGACTTCCGATTATAAGATTAGTTGGATATTGATCTTAAATTTTATGGAATGAATTTATTTTCATCACACATTTTTTTCCAGATTTTGTGTGCTAAATAAGCTTACCTTATGCATCAGGTGGATCAACAAGCTCTATGCTTTTAAAAGCCTGCTTCTCTTGTGGGGAAGACCCGAGCCAAGTTCCTGCAGGTGGGGCTTTCATGTTTAGAAAGTCAATAGTTTGGTCAGCATATATGTTTAAATTCTGATTTACAAAAGTGGAAGAGATCTGTCAGGAGGTAGTTTCATGATATAAATGGTGTTTATTGATAAGGCTGTCATGAAACTAGATGCAATTTATTTATATGATGTTTCAACCAAAATGTTTTGGTGCTGCATTTCATAGAACCGGTGATACTTCTTACAGCATTGGTGATAATGTGGTTTTTATAATTTATTTATAATCTTTGTATTTGTGTTTATCTGATTATTGTGGTATGCCATGAGTAAAAAGAAGTGCTGCTTTAAATTATTTACTCTGTGATGTTACTGCAGAACCTGTGCAACCTACAACAAAGTACTTAACTTGGCATCGAACTATATCATCCCGCTCAGCTTCATCTAGGAACCTTCTTGGTGCACATCCGCTAGATGATGCTGAAGATAATGACAATCCATTTGAAAGTTTCTGCATGAATTCTGGTAGTCATGCATCAACTTTGGATAGGTTACATGCATGGGAGCGTAAACTATACGATGAAGTGAAGGTATCAGCTCTCTACTTTTAACCTTCAATGCTCTACCAAATTAAATTACTAATTTCTTTTGTGTATCCGAGTCTTAGTCTTGGATGTTATTCTTGACGTGTTTTCTGTTTCATTTATGTCACTAGATTCCTAGAACCAATACAAAGGGATCCAAGTACCCGTACTTCCTAAATTCTGCTATAGTATAAATTCAGATTAATTGGTGGCTAAGTGTTGGCCAAATCTGTAAGAGCTCATTTACTTCGAATTTGTATGGAACCTACATAGCTGGATGGTTAAGGTGAAGTGGATATAAATGTACATAATGGCATGGTGGAGAATAGTTATGGATATTTGTTTTTATGAATATAGTTGGAAGCTCATATAATGACTAATGAATGTAAATTTGGAATATTAGATGGTAGATTACAAAGCTTAAGGCCTTATGTGGACTGTGGCTTGGACTCCTCAGAAGTCTGGTATGCCAAGGTGCACCTTCTTAATTCTTTATGTAGGCTTTCAAGGCATCACTGCTATAGGATTTACCCTTGAATCTTGATGTGGAAATTAGTTTTTTTTCGGATGCTGCCCTTATGTTTGTTCACCAAAGAATTGATTCAGGAGTAGATCTTATTTTGTTTTTTCGGATCTAGATTAGTATAACCATACCTGGGTAACCTGAATTCCACTAAACAAGGTACTAGCATGCTACATGAGTTGCTGTAAACTCATGTGTAGAGTCTTGAGCAACATTGCATTCGTCACAGCTGTTGATAGTTGTAGCCGCATCTAATGTGGCAGTCATTGCTTATTTGCTGTCCTTTTGTTCTATGTAAAATTTATGACGGGGCATCTGGATGGATTGACTACTTTGAGGTCTGCTTTTGTTATTCCAGTACAGCATTTGGCTGAGTTGTGGAGTTGAGGTTATTTATTGCACCTAATCCCATAGTTTTTTTAATTGAGTTGGTATCACTTTCAACCCTAAATGAAGTTAATTGGCACATAAATTTAGTTAAAGGAAGTTGAGCTTATTTGATTACACATGTAATATCTCGTCTGCTGTTAATTTCAATGCGTGTTTCTATATTTGTCATGTTACAACAAGCATGAAGAATCTAATTCCAAGCATAAAAGAGGTGGAGAGTTACAACTTTGACCTCTGAATCGCTTTATATTTCTAAACTAATGTGAAGAAGCTATTATTAGAATGCATAATATTCAAATGTGTTCAACTGCAGTGGAGGGTTTTCTGGTTAAGTTTTTAGATGGACTGTTAGGTGTAATCATTCCTCCTTGAGCCTAGCATCAGTTCAGTCTCTGAATGAACTCTTTGCTTCTTCTTCTTTTTTTTCACTAGAGTTTGGCTCATATTCGAGTCCATTTTCCTAAATTTCTTGCAATGAAAAGATTGTTATTTCCCTAAAATTTTGTGTTGGATATGAGATTTTTGGATTTCTCTCCATTTGTTAGCATGTAAGTCAATTTGTTATTGGGAATGACAAAAAAGCAATTTTGAGTCAAACATTTTAGATAGTAATGTTTTTGAACTTTGAAATTTGAGACATTGCAAACTATCATTGAAGCTTTAGAGCTAATGTCCTATGCTCTTAGCCGCTATATGTGTATGCTAATGTCCTATGCTCTTAGCCACTATATCTTTAAAGTGATCTGATATTCTTCTGTAGATGTTCTCTCATTTGCAATGCTAACATATGCTTAAGATAAAAGATAGACTTAATTTTCAATGATAATCGTAACTTTTGCATTAGTTACTAGTGGATGAAGAACGTTTGCCTGCAGTCTGTGTCTCTATAACACTGCTTGTCCAATTTCAGGCTAGTCAAGTAGTGAGAAGACAGTATGACATGAAGTGTAAAATTCTAAGAGAACAAGAATCAAGGGCTGAAAGTGCTCATAAGGTTGACAAGACTCGCTCGGCTGTAAAGGATTTGCATTCTAGGATCAGGGTTGCTATTCACAGGATACATTCAATATCAAAGAGAATTGAGGAACTGAGGGACCAGGAGCTTGAGCCACAGCTCGAGGAATTGATTGAAGGGTAAACCTTCCGCTCCATTTGATTCAGCAATTAACATGTACAATGTTTGTATTATTTTACTGCTCTTTGATTGGAAATGGAATTGTGTTTATAAAACCAGGTTTTCATGTGGACAAACTTTGGAAATTTTCTTTCTGCAACTCACCAGATATATATACAGATCTTGATTTGTGCTGTTAGATAAGCTGCTTGGGTATTGACTTTCTAAATTTGCTTCTACTTGAAAAGTGTGGGTACTGATTACTGTGCAAATAAAAAGGAGTTCTTCTAGGGGTTTACCCAAATTCACTGTTTCATCAGTTCAAAGCTTACTTATATAATGATCAGGTCCCTTTCTTTGCCATTTTTCTGTGTATTATGCTGAAGTTGAAAGTTATTCCTATGGAAATTCTGCTTGCCATGTTCTGGTAGTTCAGTAGCGTCTTCTTAACTCTTGAGGATGTTTTGTTCATTGCTTTGAGCTATATGGAAATTATCAGTTGAAAAGCATTTATTTATATAGGATTAGGGTCTTTTACCCTTGAATTAACTACTCCTTAAACAGTTCCTGCATCTTACAAAATTCTTTCATCTGATGAAAACAGGTTATTCCGGATGTGGGAAGTAATGTACGACTGCCACAGACTCCAACTGCACATAATCACCATAGCCTACAGCAACAGTGGCAAAATCTCAGTACACTCGGAGTCACACCGACACTACACATCCGTCCTAGAGAACGAGCTCCACAACCTCTCTTCGAGCTTCACCAAATGGATCACCTCCCAAAAATCGTATGTCCTAGCCATCAATAACTGGCTCAACAAATGCGTCTCCCTCCCTCAAATGTCCGCTAGGAAAAAACGTCAACGCTATGCTCCCGACTTGAAAAAAACGGGCCCGCCTATATACACGGCCTGTGGCCTGTGGCTGGAAATGCTAGGGAACCTGCCTGTGAAGGAAGTGGCAGACACGACCAAGGGGTTGGCGAGGGACGTCTCCCGGTTCTTGCCAAGGCAGGAGAAGAACCAGGGGAAGAAGGCAGCTGAGAGTAATGGTGCTCTTAATGACGATGAGGGGTTTGAGGATTGGAATATGGGCTATGTTCAGTTCAGGTCGAGCTTGACCATATTTTTGGGACAGCTGAGCAGCTTTGCAGAGAGGTCAATGAATATGTATGGGGATTTGCAGAAGTCCATCCAAGATGCCAAGAGGAACTATGAACATTTGATGTCTCAACCATGAGAATGGAGAATTTGAGATTTTGTTTGTATAGATATGGGGAAATAAGAAGCATTGGACTTCGAGTCCCCTATCAGAAAGAAGAAGAAAAAAATAAGAAGAGGAGGATCTATTTGTGGTTTTATTTTTGTATGGTTTTATTGGTTAATGGGTCTGTGGAGAGGATTGATGGTGATCTTCCTGTATAGATTTTGCGATGATAAATTTTTATTACTACTAGTAGTATTTTGTATCTATGACCTCGTGTTAGAGTTTTTCGAAGTTAAATTTTCTGGTAAGAACTTAGAAAATCTTGACTTGACATAAACGTTCTTAGCACTCCGTAAATTAATAAAACAAGAATTCATGACCTGTGCTACGCATGGGTTTAAAAACTATTTTGAAGCTTTATTAATTAATTTTAATTAAAAAATTGCATAAAATTGCATAAATGTGAAAAATAGACAAAGATATGATAATATAAAATATAATAGATTATATTAGGTATAAAATAAATAAATATTCCATAAGAAATATATCAATTGAAAATATAATTCACTTGCGAGAGAAGCAATCCTTATTTGCATCTAAATGCAATTAAGTACATATGAAAGATATAAAAAACTATAGAAAACATATGAAAGATTAAAATAATATTGTTGGCTATTCAAAACATTTTTATATACATGAAAACTATAGAAGTTTAGAGAAAAAATACCCATATTTTATGATTTAGGGTATAAATACATTTTGTGATTTTCGTTAAAAAAATACAAATATTTTATGATTTATGGTATTCACATATTTTGTTATTTACGTGAAAAAAATACACATTAAGAAACATTCATATATACACATGATACAACAAATACCCACAGAACACGTTTTAAAAAATACACATGTTTTATGAAACATATTTTGTGATTTATGTTAAAAAAAATTATTGATTTATTTATATACTTGAATCATGTATACAAATAATACAACAAATACACACAAAAAACATTTAAAAAAATACACATATTTTATAATTTAGGGTATCCACATATTTTATGATTTACGTTAAAAAATACACATTAAGATTATATGCAAACAACACAAAAATGTTGTTAGAGAGGTTTGAACCCCAAACCTTTGGGTAATTAGAGGAAGACTATGCACAAAAATCTACTAACACCTCTAACTCTAAGCCATTTTATGTTTTCAATATAGTTCAAATACAACCAATGCACAAACCAATATCAAAGATTACTTATAACCTCAGAGCCATATCAATGACCAAATTCCAAATGACTTATGTGGAAGTTAGGTCACTTGTGCATTGGCTGTATTTGAACTATACTTATATCTTTTATATGCTTTCTATATAAAAAATCACTTGTGTACGTGTTCGGGCATAGTGTTTATTACATAGTTTCGGGCATAGTTTTAGTGTAAATATTAGTTTCAAAAATTATCATATTTTGCGAGTTTTAATCATATTTATTTATTTTTATATGATGAGAGCCATCATATTTTTCCCAATTCTTTTAACATGAATAGTGTAAATATGATTTCGCAAAATATTCTTGTGTATATTGTGCACTAACATTGCCTCTTCGGGCATCTAGTGTATAACTAATATAAAATATTTGAACAAAAATGCTTATATGATGAGAGCCATCATATTTTTCCCAATTCTTTTAACATGAATAGTGTAAATATGATTTCGCAAAATATTCTTGTGTATATTGTGCACTAACATTGCCTCTTCGGGCATCTAGTGTATAACTAATATAAAATATTTGAACAAAAATGCTACTGTAGAGGATTGAACCCCCAACCATTGGGTAAGTAGAGGAAGGCCTTACCACTATGCTATTGTAGTTATTTTGATTATTATTGCATAGTGTTTATTATATAGGGAAGATTGCAACCAACACTAAATAGAGCAATTAATGAGGACACCACCTAACTTTTATATATATATATAGATTAGGGTTGTAAATGAACCGAGCCGATCACGGATTCATAGGATTCCAAAGCCAATCACGGATTGATAGGATTCTAGATGTTATTAAATTTTAATTATGTTTAGTTAGGTATTCATGTTCAGTTAGGTCTCGTTATTCAGCCATATCAGTCCCTATTTTCTAGTTTAGTGAGTAGTTTAAGGTGGTTTCCTAGAATTTAGTTAGTGGGTTGGTGATAGGAGCACTCCTCATTTGATATGTTAGTGGTTAGTTTCTATTTATTTTCAAGCATGTTGAATTTTATTAATCAATTGAAAAAAAGTTGGTGGGATTGTTTTACTGCACTCCTCTTGCTAGCCATAGCTTGAGTGGTATTTAAAATTCGGTATCAGAGTCTATCGATCCATCATGGTGAATACAAGAAACTCATCAAACCAACCAACACCACCCCCCACAAACCAGCCAACACCACTTCCCCCAAACTAACAACCACCACCTCCCTAGCTCAAACACAACCGTTGATATGGCACAACAACTGACTGTAATTGCTTCCAATCTTGAGCTTTTAGAGGGGTACGGTTAGCATCCAGGGTCGCCACCTTAGAAGCTTAGTCACTTCCAACCACCAATAACGCTATCAACAATGGATCTCCAGAAAGTTCAAATCAGAGCGGTTCAAGAGTGCGCGCAACAATTGATAGCCTTGAGGGATCGAATCGCGACAGGCTGAGGATGCCTCGAGCGCCTATGTTCGATCGTCCACGAACTCGGTATTGGGACAATTGTGAGGACGACGATGAACGGGGCTACCACTTCACCAACCGACCCCGAGCAAAAATCGATTTCCCGAGGTTTGAAAGCGGAGATCCTCGTGGTTGGGTTCTCAAAGCCGAAAAGTATTTTCGGTACTTTCAAATTCCCAACAGGATGAAGGTAGAGGTCGCCTCCATGCATCTCGAGGGTGACGCCATTGATCTCTACGCCTGGATTACTAGTGAAGAGGACATCAACCATTGGGAGGACCTTGTGAGGGTGTTTTCAGGAACACTTCGGGCCTCCGGAATTCCAAAATCCCGACGAATTCTTATGCTCGATCAAACAAACTGGTTCCGTGGCGGATGATCGACAGGAATTCGCACGTCAAGCGACGCAAGTGAAGGACTGGTTGGAGAACGGCTTACTCGGTGCTTTTATCGCAGGTTTGAAGCATGAGCTCAGTCAGAAGTCAGGATACATAAGCCACGATCAATTTACAAAGCTGCCAGTTTAGCGTTATAATTTGAATCCAAATTGGGCATTTTTAAAGGCCCAAAATCTTATCAATCCACCAATAGGCCCAACCCTAATCAAAACTTCTCCCATCAAGAAAACAACGTAGCTTCCCAATTCCACCCTAATCGACCTCAGGGAAGCTCTCTGCCTGCCACCAAAATTGGGGAACACGAGCGATAGCAGCGACGCGAGAAAGGTCTACGCTATCGTTGTGGTGAAAAATACTCTCCGGGCTACATTTGTGGCGATTGTTTTCTAACCTGGAGATTCATGAAGGTTGGTTGGACAGTTTTGAAGAAGAAGGGCAGCCATACGAGACTCCAGGAGATGATAGAGCAGCAATCTCCTTTCATCAAATTGTGGGCCCCGCCTCCTCTACTGCCTTGAAGCTTCAAGCTACTTTAAACAGGCAACCAATATTAGTGTTGATTGACAGCGGTTCCACCCACAACTTCATCTCCGGCGAGCTTGTTAAAAAGATGCAATTGGCCATCAAAGAAGTTCCCGAGTTTGGAGTGACCATCGGTAAAGGAGAAGTGATTGGTTGCAACCAGTTATGCTCTAGTATTTCTCTTTAACTATCAGACGTCGTCATTACATATGACTTTTATCCATTCTCCTTGGGAGGAGTGGAAGTTGTTCTTGGCGTCAAGTGGTTGTCATCCTTGAACACGGTTTCATTTAACTGGAAAGATATGTTTCTGATCTTCAGCTACAATGGGAAGAAATACAAACTCCAAGGTGTCAAACCGTCCGACCAAGATCAAGGTTAAAGCAGATGGACGTTTGACTTGAGGGCAAGTAGAGTTTCGGGGAGGATGCAATGATAGGGTTCTAGTAGCTGCAGTTGTAAGGCCCGAAGCCCTAGAAGCGCTATCCCATGCCAACCCGAGAACTTCCCAGAAGGTCACCCATCCCGGTACTACTCTCGCCCTAGCACGCTTAACTTCATAGTTCTTTTGACCACTCGAACCATGAAAAAGAAGAGCTCTTGTTGGCATGAAGAGCACCTCAATCCCTTATAAATTCTCGGGGTGTTACAGCAGTAGCCTAATGTTCCATTTGATGTTATTAAATTTTAATTCATGTTCAGTTAGGTCTCGTTATTCAACATATGAACCCCTGTTTTCTAGTTTAGTTAGTAGTTTAAGGTGATTTTGTAGAATTAAGTTAGTGGGTGAGCGATAGGAGCACTCCTCAATTGATATGATAGTGGTTAGTTTCTACTTATTTTCCCTTATTTAAGAATGAGTCAGGTCAATTGTAAAACACGTTGAATTTTATTAATCAATTGAAAAAGAGTCTGTGTTATTGTTTTCATGCAAATTTTCTCTTGCTAGTCATAGCTTGAGTGGTATTTAACACGGATATTCGGTGTTCGACTCGGTAAAGATTGTTCGACTCGGTAAAGATTCGTTTGGGCTTGACTCGATTTGTAAACGAGCCGAGCTCATGCAGCTCGAAAAGATAAATGAGTCGAACACGAACACATGAAAACTCAGTTCATTTGTTCATAAATAGGCTTGACTATATGTTCGTGAACAAGCTTAACATTGTTATATTTTTTAATAAACTATATTTCATAACCCTATATATATATATCATGTAACAACAACAACAACAACATTTACCCAGGTAGTCCCGCGGATGCAGGATCTGGGGGGTCAGGATGGGGGTATTCCAAACCTGGATGGAATACGCCCGAAATAACCCAAGACAAACGCTCGAAATCATCCAACACTACAACCAACAAGCTAGGAAAACTCCAAAAGAAACTAAAACAGAAGAGGAACTAAAGTAAAAAAACTTAAGGAAATGCAAACTAGCTATCTAACCCCATGACTTTACCCTTCAGGTTAAGAAAGCCTGCTCCGTCAACCTGGCTACGAGCTATCCACCACCTTGATCCTCTCCCTCCAGCTCTCTCTGCACTGAGCCAATTCCACTGAAATCCCTAGCAAGCTGATATCCTTTTTAATGTTGTCCATCCAGCGTTTCTTCGGACGACCTCTACCCCTCCGGCAATCCCCAAACTCCAAGCGCTCACACCTCCTCACTATAGCGTCTGGTTCCCGTCTCTGGACATGGCCAAACCATCGAAGTCTTGTTTCCCGAAGTTTATCTCCTATGCTAGCCACCCCCAACTTGCTTCTGATATCTTCATTCTTAATCTTGTCCAACCTCGAGTGGCCACACATCCATCTGAGCATATATATCATGTACACATGTATTTTTATTTTTTACTTTTTTTACCTAAGATTGTAAAAGATATAACCTAATATGACCATGTTAGCTCGATTAGTTAGTTCATGAACAAACTAGATGAGTGGTTCGTGAAATAAGTTCGAGCTTGATAAACACTTAAATGAACCGAGTTCAAACAAAACATTGAGCTTGAACTCACCAATTTTCAAATGAATGAAACTCAAATAATATAAAATTTTGTTCGACTTGGTTCGATTATAGCCCTAAAATAATATTTCGTTTCGGTTTCGATATGATCCAATGAAAATTTAAAAAATATCAAAAAGATAATAAAAGGTGAGGAAAAAATATAAAGTTTATTAAAACATGTATCATTTTCACTTAGATAATCTCATAAGTTATTAGTTACCATTTTATTACAATAGCGGTACTATTTTTATGAATATCATTTTCATAAGTATTGTTTAAAAAATGTTCTACTATTTTTTGTAAATTTATTTTAAGTTATAAACATTAATTTATTATTTAAGTAATATTTCTATAAATTAATAAAAATATCATGATCCCAATATTAATTTATAAAGATTTAAGTGTATATTCGGAGCCTAATTCATCATATCACAATAAACCGATGAAAAATTTGATAGAAGATAAATATATATTTACACGTGTCTAAGTTGTGCTCCAAGATAAAAAAAAAATGAAAAAAGACAAAGGGATTTATACCGTCAGCCACGAATAATATTTGCACCAAAACAAAAAAAAAACCACGAAAAAATCTAACAGCAAACTCAACCGGAGAAGGCAAAAAACGCGATGGGGATATCGCCGTCGAAACGAATCTCCGGCGCGTTCCGCGACTCGCCGGAGCTGAACTCAGCGTGCGACTCGGTCTTCTCGGAGCTACTGGCCCTAACTGAGCACGCCTTCCCCGGCGTCCTCCCCTACCAACTCTCGGACGCCTCCCTCCGCCTCCACCGCGCCCTCTCCTCCTCCTCCCAGCCTCTCGTCAAGAGATGGGCCCCCGATCCCCCTTCACAGGCCCAAATCGACCGGGCCTTCCACTCCGTCCGCCCCGTTCACGCCGATTCGGAGCCCCAGCCCCGATCCATCTCCCGCGACGAGTTCGGGGCGTTCGCGGTGGAGCTGTTCACCTCCGCCGTCGTCGACGGAGCTAAGAAGGCGCTGACGGTTCGAGTCCCGATCGGAATGGTCGGGATTGCGGGGATTGGGCTTGCCACTAGGTCTGGCAGGGATTTCGTCGGCGCCGCGGTTGGTGTCTACGCGCTCGGAGTCGCTACTTCCGTGTACCTCAATCTGCTGGCCTGATTTCTGGTCTTTATATCTGTATATTACTTTTTTAGGGTTTGGAAATACACTCGAACTTTTCAATTTCGCAGCTCTGGATTCGTCTTTATAATGGCAGAATTCGTATTTACAGTGGATCCATCGCTTCTGTAGAATGTGGTTTGAACTTTATGTCTGGTTCATAGCTTCCGTAAAAGCCTTGTGCTCATATAGTGAGTGGTGGCTCAGCCAAGCTGACAAGTTTGAAACTGGTAATATCAGGCTGATTCAGGAGCAGTTCAACACTAGGATTGTTGTGGGTATCTACTATCTACATGCATCTGGTATGCTGGTTTCCTCTTTGATATAATCTCGGCAACATGAAGCTGCTGGGTTGTAGAATGATTTGTCCTGAAAAGAGGGATATACAAATCACCAAAGTGTTTTTCAGTGTTGGTTTGCACTATTTCAGTACATGATGGATGGATGCCATTGCTCTTAGCCTTGTTTGATTGGTCTCCTCAATACTTTTTCTTTAGTTCTTGGTGAAGGGAGGTTTCAACTATTATTAGAGCGCTTAACTAGAAATAAATGGAGGGTTCAACTAACTAAGACAAGGCAATGATGTTTTTGATCTCTTCAAAGAAACCCTTCTACGCCTATAGCTAGCCTTTTTAACCCGTCTAAGTGATGCCTAAGGTGGTCATTTGGGCCGCCGCGGCACCAGAAGTTCCCTCTCCACTTAGGGGCTGTGCCGCCTAGAGTGCTTTTAGAAGTTACAACACTTGTTCTCGGTATTACTCTCTGAGGCTCAAGTGACTGAGTAGATATCCGAAGACACTTACATAAACCGAAGACAATTTGATCAGCCCAAATTGTGAGACTGCCAAGGTCTGGTATTGCTAAGCCCATATGTGTCTACAAATATAACCTTTATTATGGGCTGAATCATGATTCTAGTTGCCTAAGTTTTACTTCAGATCATATGTATCATCCTTCATCACCAACAAAAGACACACCACTTTATTAGGACTATTATCAAATTTAAGATTACGCTATTCAAGCACTGTTTTGTATATCTAATTTATTTCTTATTTATTCAATTTTATTAATAACACGTAAACTAGAAATGTGCCAAATTGTCAATATATTGAAACAACAAATGAAGTCATTAGTATGTCACTAGGTATATATATGAGGAATTATTAGCTAATGCCTCCATTTGAAAACCACTTTACATATATATTCTTATTTTTTTAGATTTGTAAAAATGCCTAAAAGTAATTGCAATAGTGCCTAAAATTTGTTGCATAAATGTCTAACATGACTAATTTTTGTTTTATTAGTGGGCTTGATCAGTATGTTGAACGGACAATTGGCATTGTCGGAGCACTTTTCAACATATTTGTTCCTTTTCTATAGGTTTTCGTATATGAAAGAAATGTTGTCTTGTTTGTAAGAGATGTTGTGGTAGTAATGAATTTTACAACATACCCAATGATCAATGAAAATCTAGTTCATTGAGGAATATCCTATTTTTCGTAACATGAGTTGGTCATAAATGACTTTGTCGGAGCTTTTCTCGACGTATATGTTTGTTTTATGTTTCTTGAACTAATTACTCAAGACACTAACAAAATAATATTAATGATGTGTAATCCAACTATGATTTCTATTCTTCTTTTTTCCCTCTTCGTAGATTTGCTTATGAAATAATTTTTCGGTTTACATTTTTTTATTTCATAATTATAAGAAAAATATATAGCTGTCATATCTTATACCTTTTTTGTTAGGTTTGTATACCAAAGTGAAATGAACATATCAATAGGGTTTGTTCTCCTTCTTCTTTATAACAAACATCTTATACCATTTTTTTTATTTTAGAATAATAACCAACATATCGATAGAATTTGTTCTCCTTCTACTTTATAACGACATTTTTATTTATGAAATAAACAGCGAACTCCATTTGTTGGATGGGCCAACTTTTATATTAAGGTTTTTGTAACAAGATATTTTTTTGGTTGAATGTAAAAAGAACTTGTGAAAAATGAAAAGTGAATACAAACATTTATTTTTTTCCTTATAAAATGGTATTTTATCAACCTAGATTTGATATAATAGCTGGTAAATTGAATATGCGATTGTAGCAGTGAATTTCAAAAGTTAGATATTTATACCATGTTTTTAAAATAAGAATACAAAAAGACTTCTAAAGATTGTACTTATCTACTATAATACAATATAAAACGGAACCCAAGTTTTTGTTAAAATTTGCGCCACATCATCAAGTCTGAATAAAATAATGGTTTTTTTTACATTATATTTTCTAAAAATAACACATATATATACTTGATATTTTATCCAATTTTCTTAAATCTATTTGATATCTTAGCCATTTTTTGATATCTTAAGTTTTTTTCCTAATATGACTTTTTAAACATTATATCCTTATATGAATAAAAAAAATTCAAGCTATTTATTTGATATCTCAACAATTTTCCTTATTAAATGGTATAAGTTTTGGATTAAACAATAATATAAATCTTGAAGAATAGTAAAAACCTTTCACATATGTCAATAGTATATTAAATAAAAATAAAAATACAAAAAAATTGAATAAAATTATTTTAAAATAACATTGTATTAATAGAAGTACATATATAGGTTAATATATAGGTTCAGACTCTGGTTTATCGGTTTTGGATTATAAATACTTGAGTTAAAAGCAGATTCATATCAAAATTCGATTACGAATAAGTTAATTCGGATTTATATTTACATTACCCGTACATGGTACGGGGTTTGTACTAGTTATTAATATCTAAAAGAAAATAAATCCAATCATAAGAAAATAACAAAAATAATGGTTTTAAAAAGTGTATTATTTGACTTAAGGGATAAAAATTCATGTTGTTAAGATAAAGATAAATCCAAAAAAATAACATTTTGGAAATAAATTCATATTGGATATATATATAATTGTTAGAAAAAAAAATATTTTAAAAGAATATAATATTTTTCCAAATTTGAAAATCAAAAGAGATAAAAAGATGTTTATCCTAACAAGATTGTAAAGATAGATAATAAGATTTTAAAGATATTATTTCCATTTTCGAAAATAGAAACAGAAAAAAAAAGGATAAAATAATACTCTTAAAACGAAAAAAAAATCGATAGAGAGACCCAGTCAAGATTTGTAAAGATAGATAAAAAGATGTTTATAGATTGTAAAGATAAATAATAAGATTTCAAAGATATTATTTCCATTTTTGAAAATATAAAGATAAAAAAGGATAAAATAATACTCTAAAAAAGTAAAAAAAATCGATAAAGAGACCCAAACAAGATTTGGATGATTTTTACCAAAATAAGATCCGAATCCTGAAAAGGGAGAAAATCAAAGTTTTATACAAGAACGAATGCACATTTTAATAGAAAAATGATGATAGGATTTACAAAAGAAGGGTGACATGTTTTAGTTGAAGTTGACATGATGAATCCTATCCAGTATCCATGATGCAAAACTTCAACATTCTTCGAATACGAATGTAGGACGACGATTTTGTGGTTAGCCCTAGCTTCGAAAATGATAGATATATCTAAAAACGATGAAAATCATAGATATATCTAAAAATGACGAAAATCATAGATATATATTCTCGGTATCATTGGATGATAATCTTAGTCATATATTTTATAATATCTTAACTCAAAAATTATAATTTTTGAAAAATCTTTTCTTATTTTATATTTTCTTTATATTTTGTATTTTTTCATTTTTGCATTTAAGAAATTTATTTTCAAGTTGATGCATAGATATTTCTAACATAATTACAATGATGTTTTATAACAGTATTTTAGTTGCCTTAATACCGATCAAAATAAACCAAACTACCTACTAATATAGTAGGGAAATAAGGGTCGATCCCATAGAGACTTGTGTATTTATGTATTGAATTTGTATATTTATGATGAATGCAAAAAAAAAAAATTTCAAGATTTTTATCTAAGTAAACTAAACTGATTAATGAATGCTAAACAAAAGATGAGATGTAAAATATGAGATAGTTAATATCCATTACGAACTCGATTATTGATCATTGATTATCAAAATTCTCTCTTTACCTTGACTAATCGATTGCAGAATTCTAATAACCCAACTTTATGGAATTATTAATCCTACTTCAACTCTAGTTATTAGCTGGACCAGTACTAACAACTTTAATTATCAAATAACCTAAAAGACCTCCTAGATCAAATTTGACAACAACATTAAGATTCAAGCATCAATGAAGTTGATCTCTTCTTGACTCTTATCCTTTTTCCATTCTTTAGAATCTTCAAGATCACCTCTAAGACCACTATCACCATGGATCCGGCACTCGATCAAATCATATCTGCAAATAACAACATACGAGTGTAGGTTCCGAACCCTCCAACACTTATAAAGCCAAACTACAAAATAAGAGAAAGTCAACCTAAAAATGTATGAAAAATTAATCAAAACATGCTCTAAACACTACAACCTATATGCTCTATCAATTTTTTATTTAACAGAAAACAAAAAATACAGTAAACTTTATAGCAAAAACGTCCAAAGCAATATACTTTGTAATTTGGTAGTTTGAAGGGTATTTTGACAAACATTTTTTGAGAGAGGTACGACCACAAATTCGCCTATAGTATATATTTAGAATATAAAAATTTATGTTTAATATTATAATAAATTCTAGCTAAAAAATAATAATTAATAATATTTATTATAATGATTTATTCATAAATATGATTTTAGTAATCGCTAAAAATTCTAGTTCCTGGCCATTGGACCGACTCAAATAAGCACTTATCGTGATCCGACCAGAGTTGGCTTGTAATCTAGTTGATCTTATTATCCGAATCTACACTCAACTCGAACTCAATGATGGAACCCAAACCCGATGAAACCGACCCGTTTAACGGAGGAGAACGTCTATTAAGGTACACGTGATACGGGGAGGAAGGGCCCATGTGCTTGTGCATCCCCGTTGAATTGCCATTCAACTCAAATGCAGCCCAATAGCAGCAGTTTGCGAATCCCATGAGCTATACTACTTATAATATAAAGCGGAGACAATGTATTCACAAAAATTTGCGCCACGTGTCATTTCAACAATAAAATAATCAGTCGGACCCTCCTTTATACAATTTAGGTAGTTATAATCTCATATAATCTTATCCAATAAAAATTGATAAAATTTTACCAAAAATTATGAATTATCCCAAAAATTATAAATTATCACTTACCAAGAATTAGTTATAATCTTCCCATATTACTATTTAATAAAACTTGATATTTATCATAAAGTAATTTTTAAACAAATTCAACTTATTTATATTATAAGTTGATTTACTATTGATAAAAAAATCACTAATCAAAATACGAAGATAAATATATATGATCGTATAATTTTAACATGATTGTTGACATTACATATCTATATTAAATTGGATTTAGAATCATATTACCCGTACATGGTACGGGGGTTAAACTAATTGAGTTTATAAGAGCATCCACAATGGAGAATAGGATGGAATATTTCTTAACAATTTTAGAAAAGATAAAAGGAAATTTTTCAGATAAAATCGGAGAAATGTTTCTCTTTTTCCCCTTTTATTTCTTAACAATTCTTTGCAATTCTCAGAGAATTTTTTTGTTTTCTCTTGGTTAAACGACAGTTTGGAAAAGAAAGGGCGAGGTCACAGGCTAAACTCGGTGCACCCAACCACACACAATCGAACGCGTCCCCGACACCAACTTATATTTCATTTCTTTCTGTACTTGATTAAATTAAAAACAAATTGGGGGAAAACGAAGAAGGCATATAAAATTCAAAGATTCCCCCTTACTCTAGGCTGGATTGGATCTCTCTCTCCTCTTCCTCCTTCCCCCTTTTCTCTCCCTCCCAAACGTGGGAGGTTTAGCCTTTGAGTCCCCCCATAAACCGACCTTTTCATTTCCACTAGAAAACCCCCTGTTCCGTTTCCCCTTCTCTCTTAACTTCTAACTGTTTCAGAGCGGATCAACTCCGAACAGGAAATTTCTGGTAGGTTTCCCTTCCCCAAAAGCTAATCTGGGTCTATTGCTCTTCCTTTGTCTCTGCTCGACTTTTGATCGGTTGATTGTTATTCGATTTGTGTGTTTCAGTTTGTGGGTTGGCTTGATTTCAGGATTAGGGATTATAAATTGATCTGGGTTTTTTGGATGTGCTTTACACTTTCCTTTTTGGTTGATTCTTCTGGATTTGGACCTCTTCTGTATGATTTCTATGGCTACTATGTCTGTTTGTGTTCTCAGGAGTTGATTTTACTGAAGTCCTCTTTTTCTCTCTCTGAACTGGATCTTGAGTCAACTAACGTTAAACGTTCCATATGGTCATGGTTGTGCTGTTTAGTTTTGTATATCTTCATAGAAATCGTTTGTTTCAATTGTTTTCTACATGGGCTCTTGTTGAAATCTGATCTTGTGCTCTCATTTGCAGGTTAACTTTGCTGATTCAGGAGATTTTCTATCTGGGATTCAAAAGGTCTTTGCCAAATCCAATAAAAAATCCCTGTTTTGGTTTTGTTCCAAGGAGCTCCTTTGATTAGACCCTAACAATGTTCGATGAGATGAGTTTTTGTGGCGATGTCGAGTTCTTCTCAGGTCCTCTTCATGGAGGAGGAACTATGGCCTTCCCTCCACAGCAAACCGGCTCAGATCCTGTCATGGAGGATGACTACAGCGACGAGGACGACATCGATGTGGACGAGCTCGAGAGGAGGATGTGGCGAGACAAGATGCGCCTTAAGAAGCTCAAGGAGCAGACCAAGGTCAAGGAAGGGAGCGATTTCGTCGACCCGGTCAAACACCGCCAGTCTCAGGAGCAGGCCAGGAGGAAGAAGATGTCTAGGGCCCAGGACGGAATCTTGAAGTACATGTTGAAGATGATGGAGGTCTGCAAGGCTCAGGGCTTTGTCTATGGGATCATCCCGGAGAAGGGCAAGCCGGTGAGTGGAGCATCGGACAATCTGAGGGAGTGGTGGAAGGACAAGGTGAGGTTCGACAGGAACGGACCGAATGCCATCTCAAAGTACCAGGCTGATCACTCCATTCCTGGAGCGAATGAAGGCTGTAACGTTACGGGCTCTACTCCCCATACGCTTCAGGAGCTCCAAGACACCACTCTCGGGTCTCTTCTTTCGGCTCTTATGCAACACTGTGACCCTCCTCAGAGGAGGTTCCCACTGGAGAAAGGCGTCCCACCGCCATGGTGGCCATCGGGGAACGAGGAGTGGTGGCCCGAGCTCGGTTTACCAAATGACAACGGCCCTCCACCTTACAAGAAGCCTCATGATCTGAAGAAGGCGTGGAAAGTTAGCGTTTTGACTGCTGTCATCAAACACATGTCGCCTGATATTGCCAAGATTCGTAAGCTTGTGAGGCAGTCCAAGTGCTTGCAGGACAAGATGACTGCCAAGGAGAGTGCCACCTGGCTTTCGATCATCAACCATGAGGAGGTGTTGGTCAGGGAGCGGTATCCTGATCAGTGCCTACCGCCCCTGTCTTCTGCTGGCGACAGCGCTTCCTCTGTGATCAATGATGGGAGCGAGTATGATGTCGAAGGGCCCATCTTCAATATGCAAGAGCAAAAGCCTACACTCCCTCAGCTGCAGAATCTTGTCAAAGGGGAGTCTGTTGGTAGTAGCAACTTTGGTTTCGAGAGGAAGAGGAAGCCGTCATCACAGCCCGGTGAAATGATGAACAACATGATGGAACGGCAGGTGTTCACCTGCGGCTTCCCGTGTTGCCCTTACAGTCAGATCCAGCTCGGGTTCCTTGACAGGATGTCTCGCGACAATCATCAGATGAATTGTCAATACAGGGGTGGATCTTTGGATTTCAGTGCTCAGAATGCTCAACCGAAGGCGGTTATTGCTCAACCGAAGGCTGTTATTGCTCAACCACAGCCAATGCCGTCCTCCATGAATCCTCTGAACAACCATTTCTTCGATTTATCAGGGCTTGGAGTCGCGGAAGACGTTCAAAAGTCAATCGGCGATCTTATGACTATGTACGACGCCAATATCCAGGCGAACAAGAATCCGAACTCCCAAACCGGTATTCAAATGACCCAGAGCAACATCCTTCAGCCAAACATGATGAACCAGCAGCCACACCTCATGCAACTCAATCAGCAGCAGATCTTCAGACAAGATGATGGTAAGTTTGAGCAGAGAAAGGTATTTTCTGGAATGGATCAGTTCCCAAATGAGATGCCTGTGATGTTTGGACCCACATTTGATCATCCCATTCCAACCATGGAATATGTGGAAGGCTTCCAAGGAGGTCCACAAACTGCATTTGTGAAGCCAAACATGCCAATCTGGTATAACTGAAGACACTCTTCAAAGCTGTTGTATATTCTTTTGTAAAAGGGACTAGCTTTACAAGAGAAGAGCTAGGGCCCTGTTTGGCTATCTGAAAAGCATCTGATTTGACAAAGAGTTTTTCCTTAATTGGTGAAATACCCTTTGCTAGTTTGAAGATTTCTTACTGTGTTTAGGTTTTAGTTTGGCTTCATCAATCCTCTTCCGGCCTCAATAAGAAATGTTTTGTACGATTAACCCTTTGCTTTGTCACATTTCAATCTGTAAAGGCTGTTGATATCAATAGAGGATCAAAAGGCCTTCTTTCAGTGATGGTTCTTTGTTTGCTTTCATTTCTATCCATTCCATATATCATGTATCAAATTGTCATTTTCCTGAACCACAATTGGTTTTTGTCATTCATTCGGAATTGGGTCACTGGTTTAGGATTTCTTTGATTGTATTTTTCGTCTTGGAGGTTTCTCGGCAGGTGGAAACTGAGATTGAATGAGACAGTTGTCTTTTTTTGTCAAATTGCAAAATTTGGTTTGAGAACGTGGGTGTGCCATGTGAGTAGGACCCATCTCTCAAGACAAATGATCTGTCAGTCCTTCATTCACCAAACTAATATACTTAAAAATTACTACTATTATTCCATTTAATCTAAAATAAGTATAGTTTTAACTCATATTATAGGATTTAAGAAAAATATTAATTAAATCTAACATTTATAACTTTTTCTCAGTTTCGCACTGCTAAATATGCATCATTCCATAAAACCAATAATAAAAAGTTCAAGTTAAAGGATTAACCAATGTTTCAACAACAACAAAATTTCTAACTAACTTTTAATTAATTGTCTAAAAATCTTTAAAAAATGTAACGTTTAAATCCGATAAAATAATTTAAGGTCTAAAATATGGAGTGTTACTCAAATTAGACCGAAAGGAAATACTGTAATACTGTATTATTTTTTTGGTAGCTTTCTTTTCTATATAGTAACAAATTGGAAGACGCCAATAATTGAATGTTAAAGCCTTTAATTAGACGGAAGGTGGTGTGGGACTCTTGAGAATGACGACTCAATATTTTTGGATAGATGTTGGGTTGGAGCTTGACCACCTAAAGGTATGGGAGAATGCTTGTGCATTAATGAAAACTCTAAATCTAAATTGAATGAATGACGTTGATCGTAGCCTAATTTGCTTGTACTTTAGAAATAAAAATATCTTAGTTTGTTACCATTTTTTAACCTATTTTCTTCGATCACAAGTTCTTTTTTATTTTTGGTAGAAGAAGAGACGGTAGTTTATTCTTACATAAACTATCTTAACCTGTCATGCCATGCACGACTATTTCATTTTAAAATATTAAAATAAAAGTATACATTTTATAATCAAATATTTATATGAAAAATATTATACAGTATAAGTTTTATTTTATGGACATGTTTTTTATCTTATAAAAAGAGTGATATTGTTTTTGAAGTTCATATAACTCAATATATATGTATACATAAGACATATTTTTTTCACTCATTTATATATTTTTATAAAACCTGATTATAAGAATATAAACTGATATTTTACTTACAATTTTTATCATAGATTAATAACGACTATCATAAATGTAAATATAAGTAAAAAAAAATCATCAACTAATAAATTGATAAAGTTTATAAAAAGTTAATAGAAAATGTCAAAAACCACAAATTTACTTTTATTAAAGAAATAAGTTGAATCCAATATTCATAAATTTTTTTTTAATTTGTTTGTGAAAGATTTTTTCCTTTAAGGCTTTAAGAATTAATAATTGACAAAAGCTTTTTCATATAAGTAGATAAGAAGAAAGACAATAGGAAAACCCTATATAATGTGAATAATAAAAATTAGCTTTTTTTTATATATGAGGTAGGGTCAAAATTAATGTGGTGGTTCAAAAACGACCACTTTTATGTTTGTATTAGGAAAATAAAGGGCCAAGAAATATGAAAATTACATATGAAAATTATGAAAATAAAGAAAAAGCAATCTACTTTTTCAATAATTGAGGTTATCATGAAGTGCATATCCAGAAAGAAGAGGGCGCT
This sequence comes from Polygonum maritimum, assembly GCA_963924305.1. Classification (NCBI taxonomy): domain Eukaryota; kingdom Viridiplantae; phylum Streptophyta; class Magnoliopsida; order Caryophyllales; family Polygonaceae; genus Polygonum; species Polygonum maritimum. The sequence goes on along the minus strand of OZ002730.1, from coordinate 37,739,591 downwards.
TGTCGCATCAGCTCACTGGTTGAGCACTCATGGTAGTACCATGAAGTCTCGGGTTCGAGACTCCAGGGCGGCGGTTTGCCCTATTTCCTTTAGAGCTGGTTAGTAACCAGTTCTCATCCCTTGTGGATGCTCTAGGCGAGCCCAAGTAGTACTTGTGGCGACCCTAATCCTTTCCTTATAAAAAAAATCCAAAAAGAAGAGAGAAAAAATATAGTATGGGCATGTATTTTGAAACAACCTAAATTGTCTAAAAAGCCATGTTTTTTTAAACGGAGGGAGTATATTTTTAGAATCTCATGGATGTGGTACTACAAATCTAAAAAAATAATCCTTCGTCTATAAAAAAATAACATTTTCATATGCTAAAATTTTCATTATATGTTTTCACTTATTAATATCATATTTATAATAAAATTATTTTAAAATATGAAACGTGAGTCTTTGTCGGGTACACCTAGCAACCTTTTATCCACATATTTCCACGTTACTTAATTCAAACGCTAATTAGATAGGTTTCTTACTCGCTAATTATATCCATAAAAAAACTCGTATATTTTATTCTTGGCCATGAATTATACTCCTTGGTCCTTGCAACCTACGCTAGATATTATGAAAATTAGCTTTAAGAGTCATTGTCGCTAATAATAAAAAAATATGAAAATTAGATAATATGCAATTTTGGTTGAAATTTTATGTAGCATATATTAATATGGATAGATATTAGGATAATATGAATAGATACTAATATACTATGGATAGATTATTTTGGTTATTTTGGTTAAATATATAGATAGATATTGTTGATAAGGTAGTTAATTAAAAGATTGAAAGTTTACGTAGCAAAATTATGGTAGTTAATTAAAAGACTTTAAAAATTACTTTGGTTAAATATATGTTAGGGCCAGAATCAACGTGGTGGCTCGAAAACGGTCGGCTTTTATAATATATATATTGATTAAGAGTCTCGAAAAAAAATATTAATTTATATATTATGGTTTTTTCTCTAGTACGCCTAATGTCCTCAATATGAAAATACACTTGCAATTTATGTTTATTTATAATTATAAATTTTTTGACGGATTTATTATTTTTCATTGTTTGTTTTTACTTTTTTTTTTTTACTTTTACTTTTCAAAAATAACATTCTTAATCTATACCCTTAAGTATATGTTACAAAATTTTATTTATTTTATAATTATGGACATCCACTTCTATATTACATAGGTTCATCGATGTCAAATCTCATTAATCTAGTTGAATTGGTAAACGATGATGTTCGTAATCCTTAGAGTCGCGACTTTAATTTAACGTTCATTCTAACACGTACTCAAAGTGCCTCTCTATAAACTAACTCCAACATTTTTATATCACATGCATATGCATATATACTACTTCCTCCGTTTCAAAATACATGACCATTTGAACACTTTTTCTTGTTTTATAATACTTGTCCATTTCACATTTTTTCTCGTCTCTTTCCATTTATACCCCTAATAATTATCTTTATCATAATCATTACACTTTTTCATATTTCTCTAAACAAATGATTAACTCTACATTTTTTTTTTGGTTGAAGGAGAGGCGGTAGTCTCCGTGCCCCCTAGGGGCGTTTTATTGAAGAATAAAAATGGGTTAAGTAGTACGCAAGCGGGGGATAACCGACCCCTAACATCATCATCAAGCAAAGAAGAAACACCCTCGGGAGGGTCAACCAATACATGAAATCCAATATTGAAAGAAAAAGGTAAGCTAGCAAGAAAATCCGCCACACAATTCGCTTCCCTGAAGATAGGGATATAATATAGGAATAACACTTTTTTCTTAATATATGTGCAATGTTCAAATGGTCATGTATTTTAAAACGATTCAAACGAATGGAGTATTAGGTAAAAAGTAATTAAAATCGTCAAAGCAACTACGGGACCACTTTTATTGACTTCTAATAAGGATTTCAAATGGATATATAGATGAATCCGGTTGATTAGCATCGTTAATCCACGTGTGTTTGAGGAGGTCAAGTGCATAAGCCGTAATGTGATTGGTGTGTGCCCTTCTTGGTAGGAATTAGTAGGGCGGCTCATTTTATAGGGCTAATGCATGGCTAATTACGACCCCCCTTTTATTGTCCATTAGCGTAGAGAATGATTTTTAACCTTTGCACGAAATTACGACGTCTTCCTAGTTGGCTAAAATAAGCATGTGTTTCCGCATGAAATGTTAAATCTCCCTTGCAATATGTTTTTTCTGTTGGTCGAGAATACTCTCTATGAGAGTTGAACATGTTATCTCTAAGTACTATCTTTGAAGGCTTAACTGATTTAGTAGATTTCCGAAAGCCATTATAATATGTTTTTAATGAGTAGAGATCCATTCCTGATTTGAGTGATAAATTCTCGCCTTAAATTGATTTTATCAACTAATTCGATTCATTAAGAAAATTGCCATCATATTTATTGATTACCCATCTAACTAGAGGAGTAGACTGGAATGACATTGAGATTATGGGTGTATCCCAGCAGTCCAGATCACCTATTCCCATCACTATTTCATCCCCTATTGCATCAATATTATTGGTCCACATGTAACTTATTTTTAATATAATTTAACTAGGTTAATTAAAGTATGAAAACAGTTACCAAATCAAAAAAAAATCTAATATTTCCTTAATTTTCTCTTCCTAAAAAGTTCTAGCAAAAAGTTTCCCCTCAATCTTCTTCTCCCTCTCGTAATTATGAGTAACTTCTACTATATACCCCGATTTTTTTCATTTTTCTGTATGAGTACGTGTTAGTCTTTGACTGCCTACATCTGCTTAGTGGATTTTATTGGAAATAATTAGCGGAGATTTATTGAAGAAATTAAGTGATTCTTGAACGACTAATTGCATGTTATTTATCATTGCTTTAGATAATCAGTCCATTCACGTTTAGATTAACTTTTTTTTCTTCTCGATTTTAAGATGCAGACTTCTTGAATATGGAGTTTATAATTCCACATATATACACAATATATAAAATCTACTTGTATATGAACCAATACTAATAATTTATAATTACATTCCTAATATTTGTACAGTTCGTTCATTCTGGCTTGTTCCAAATCATTGATCTTCAGTAATTACACAATAAAATCTACTTGTATTGGAGTATTTCATCCTGCTTTGCATAATAACTGCATGGAAATCAAGACTTACGTTTTTTTTTTTGAAAAAATCAAAACTTACGTTAATCTGTTTTAGGAAGAGAAAATTAAGGAAATATCAGATTTTTTCTGATTTGATAACTCTTTTCCATGCTTTAATTAACCTAGCTATTTAAATTATCTAAGTTATATGTGGACCAATAATATGGATGCAACAGGGGATGAAATAGTAGTGGGAATAGGTGATCCGGACTAGTATCCCAGGTTGCACGTTCAAAGAAAAATAGTTAATGCTATACGAAGTATGTGAAGCTTTTACTTATTGGCTTAAATGTTTTGATTCAAATGTGATCATGATCTTATACTCCCTCCGATCCTAAATAAGTGTCGTTTTAACTTCAAATACAAATTTTAAGAAAAGTGATTATAAACCTCAAAATCTTAAAATTTTCCTCAATCTTATCACTCGTCATATTTTTTGGCCAATGAATGAATACCTTTAGTCAATAAAAACACATTCCAACAAAAAATTGCATAACTCACTCATAATTAATTGTTTTGGAAACCTAAAACGATACATAATATGGATCAATTTTAAAGTGTTAAAACGACACTTATTTAGGATCGGAGGGAGTATTAAAAATATTACATATAAAATTGATGTAAGGTGTCTCACCCCCACTTAACCACGATCGTCCCACTTAACCTTGGTCTCGTTGTGATTTTCTTGTTTGATTGAGCTTGTCGTTCATAAGTGTGTAATTTGGGCTACACTCATTTGGTTTGGTGTCAACCTTAATGCATGATTGGGTTAGCCAGTACGTAGCCACCCTCAGAAGCTTCAAACTATTGTCACCGTAATGCATGATTGGGACAACCACCCTTAAAAGCTTCAAACATGGGTTGTGCTCTTGGTTATTCACGGTTAGTCAGTTTTAACGGTTTGTGACAAGTGTCAACTAGGTCATATCAGTTATCCTTAAGGAAGGCCTATCAAATTTAGCTTTGTGTAAGTATTATCCCAACCTTAAATTTTTCGGTTTGGACCTATTTTTTTTTAATAAAGTAAATTAATTATCAAGAGACCAACCAAGTCCTATAATAGTAATCTTAAAATTATCAAGGGATTGATCAAACAACAACATCCAATATGATTCTACTGTTACAAGATCTATGGGGTTGAGATGTACGATATAGTTAGGTTAGCAAACGCCAACATCACACGACATGCCACCACACACATAAACCTACAACATGGGGACATAACTAAGGGTTCTTTACACTAAGTCAAACCTCCAAATGCCCTTATCTTGAGCCATAGTGACGGTTTGATGAGATATGTCTGATCACTTCCTTCCAATTTTTTTTGTATGTCTCTTATTTTACGAAATTTACAAAAATAAACGTTTACGCTTATGTATTGAGCATCAACCACTCCAACTCATCATCTTATAAAAAATGTTTTTTAAAAAGTAAAATTAGTTAATTTACTAAATTTTTAATGGATAAAAAATATATTCTTATACCCGATGGTCCAATCTGAACCAAAGTGAATCGTCCATGTTCGATCCAGTCTCCAATCCATACCAATTGAAAGACCGTTGGAGTTAGAGTTTTGCAAAGGGAAAGTAAAACGTTAATGCGATACTTAGGGGGTTCTATACATTGATCGGATGTAAAACTAGCCTAAACCAAACGTGTCGATACATGCATGTGGGCTTACAAGTTGCAAAAGACAAAAAGACAAATACAGTTGGAGGCGTTCATCTTGTTTTCACAAGCTAGACATAGAATTGACCATACACTTAGTTACTTAGGATCCTACGCCGTACATTTATCAACCACCACACAACAAGTATTGTTAAATGAATACACAATTGAATATTGAGAGAGGATGGGCAACTAACAAGGGTGAAAGCCACGATTAGGGAGACAAATCCACCCTTGATATTCCAACTTTGGATCCCCAACTGCTTTACAAACAAAGCAACAGAGCCAACATCATCTCTTGTATCCCACTATATAATACTCCACTATAGTACCGATCTTCAACTCCTCACTCCTTAGTGTGTGTGTATGTGCATTGCACCTAGTCTTGCCACTTTCACAAGCTTAGATGCCTTTGGGATTTGCAAATCCACTTGCTCCTATTATTAGTTTTTGCTAATTAAACACGACCTTACTAGCATCTTTTGTGGATGAGAATTAAGTAAATGGTTAATCTTTATGGTGTGAAATGAGGAAAAATCGAATTTTATGGACAAGGAGTAATCAACAACCATTAAAATATGAAATTACATGGAGGGACAATAATAAATTAATGAAGTGGATTATTATTAGTTAAATATATTGTTTTGTCTTTTGCATTGTTTCTTAAATTCAAAAAATTAATATGCTTAAGGTATAATTATCTAAACAACTCTACACTATCGGCAAAATTACATAATTTTTAGTAGTTTACCTTTGGTTCCTAATGAAGGTTATATATCTTTATACACCAAAAGCACAGGTTTTAATATGCACCTTTCATATTTAGCATGCTAACAAATGTGACATTTGTTATATATTATTAGCATTGGGAGATTTTTTTTATGGAAGTTTGTCCTAAATCATTTTCTTCAATGAGAACTTGAAATTCTAAACAATTTTAGAGGTTGTCAATAAAGGTAGTTTGGCCCAACTTTATAATTTTATCAGTCGCTGTATTACAATCTCATATTACATGAAATAGACAAACTGTTTCAAAACCTTGTAATGACACCAAGATATCCGAAATAAGTAAACTAATATATTCCCTATAGACGTTAGGAAATGTCCTTATTGATAATTGTTAAGTTGTCACTCTTAATTATTATTTTTGTATACCTAGATAACAAGTTTCTCCGGTTCCATGTTGTAGCGCAAGTGTGTCACATGCATCTCTTATATGGTGCACCTAAATACCTACTTCATAAGACCATCAATGTGCTTTTTACATTCGAATTTGAATAAGCCGTCATTGTGCTTACACATACTAAGAGTTTGAAAGAGGTTTCAATGGAGGTTTTGTTTGTCTCTATTGTAGGCCGAAGAACGGAGAAGACGAGAGAGAGGATGCACTTCCACTCCAACATTTCAAAACCTAAAATTTAGATTTTACAATTACAACGGTTTTTTTTTTGCTTTTATAATATAATACATGTTAGTGAAGTTAAAACATATGATCATCTCTCAGAGATGCTCCAAATGCATTAGTGTTTGAGAAATTCTTCAAATGGATTTGGAGAATGCATTAAATGAAATGGTATACATGACAGGTTTATTGATTTTTATAATACTTTATAAAACAATTATAGATAAAAATTAAAATAATAAATGTGAGATTATTTAAAATGAGGAATCTCTTAGAGTTGAAGTACATTTTTTGGAGATTATATTTTTGATTCTCTATATTGAAAGAAATTATAGAGAATTTGTTGGAGTTGCTCTAACAATCGTGCTAGAGTACGTAGTTTACAAAGTATGCGATGGGCCACGTCAAGAGACTATTGAAATTTAATAGAACAACTTTATTCAATATAAGTCTAACATGACAATTTTTAATAAAAGAGTGTGTTTAATAAAAAATATAGTACATGTATAAATGTACAATCTATTTATATATTTGGCCTTTTGAAAGGACTAAATATCAATACTCTCTTGAAGTGTTTAGACAATGGCAAATAGGGAATCAAATCTTTACATACATAAGCTTAATATTGCATGCATGAACCTTGAATTTAAACAAAACTTACAAGAGCAGCATGTACATGTGCTATAACCACTTACAGTTTTTTCTTGGTCGGATATTAGTACTTTTAGTTATAGGGGTGGACTTCAAAAGGCTTCGATCAAAGCAATTGTCTTTTAGAGATTTGAAAGAGCTACTAACTTAACCAACTAATCATTTGAAGTTAAAAGCTACAAACATATTTAATGTCGATCATCTTGCATCCATTAATTTCAAACTTCATGTCCAAATACATGCAACATAAAATGATCATAAATGTAAATCGTATCAATTTTGAAAAAATAAATCTATTGCTTAATATTAAATAGGTGCGAGATCAACTAAGAACATTGTTAAATTTCCGTGGATCGAGAGAACGGGGTAACATCTCGGGTAAATTTTAGTACTTAACATATAAGGTCGGGATCCACTTTTAACCCAAAAGTTTAATTCAATGGGTATGGATTTCACCCTTTGTATATGTTAGTTGATTTCTGTTAGTACACAAAATATGCCAGTGTACAGGTCTCAATTCCTTCTTCAATGATTTTCAATGTTCTTCTTCTCTACCCGCCTCTATTCCTTCAATGACCTGCAAAACAATGGATCAAGGGGCGAGCGACCCATAATCCACTTCCGATGCTTAAGTCAGTAAGGGCAATGGTGATCAAAGGCGTCAAGCAGAGTGATAGCTTAGAACTTAACTTACCAGGCACATGCATGCATGTGTATTTATAGAGGAGAGGGACGAGAGGGGGAGGGGGCGCGCGTCCCAAGGCAGCCGGCCCACTAGGGTTAGGGTTTCGCGATATCTTGCTCCCCAAGTCAACCAAATATCTTATCTCAGGCGAAGATAAGATTCTCCTCCATAAATAATATCCTATCTAGAGTAACTACCCTAATAAAGGATATAGCATAATAAATATGGATAGCAAAATAAATAAGATAGAGAAATAAATGCTAACTAATTAATGGGGAATTTTGCCCGCCCACAATTTCTCTTGATATCTTCGATGTGGGACAAACACATATATCTCCAGTACGCCTCCTCAAATGATAACTAGTTTGACATGGTTAGCACTTGGTGAAACCAATCTAGCATATAAATCTCTTTCTAGCTAGCCTAGAGAATGGGTAGTAACATCGTAATCAATTTTTAGCCAATTCAATCCCAAAAACGGGCGAACAACTCATATCGCTAAACTCAAGCCTAAATAGCCAAGAAGAAACAGACCTGGACCGGACTTAGCTTGCTCTGAGGTGATGTGTTAAGTAAATTTAACCACTTAGCATATAAATTAAGGATCCACCTTCCAGGCCAAAATCTTAAGTCAATGGATAGAGGTGGATATGCTAGCTAGGCCATGAATATTGAGGTGAGTACGAGGGGTTCACGAGGAGTTTCATCCCCAAATAAAAAAGAAAACAAAATTGATAAGTATGAAACTTACTTTGGGTTTCATATTTCAAACACCATGTCATGGGTTCAAATTCAAGCTATACTTCGACCCCATCATGACACATGTTTTCCATTTTCCAAAATTCAATAGTTACCTTACTATGTAATTATTTATTTTGGCCACGTTTTACTTAATGAAATTAACAATAAATTATATCACAATTCATAATTTTTTTTATATATCCACAGATACTAAATTTTTCTATATTTGGGTTATTTTAAAATTAAATTAATATTTGGGGTTAGATGAGAGTTAAGAAACATAACTTAAAGCTTATTAAAGTTAACTCATCATCTTAACTTTAAAAGATTACACAAAATTAGTAATTTTTTTATATAACTTAATTTTCACAAATTTTGCATATATTTCATTTATTTGTAATTACAAATAATTTTTTGAGTTAGTATATGTATGTAAACCAAATTAATTTTATGTACGATAATTTACAAACCCTATAATAATAAAATCAGTCAAGTTGTAATTTAAGTATGCATGCACAATTATGTAAATAAGTATTTAGAATTAAAAAAATTAAGGCTGTAATAATAATTGTATATAGGTCAATAAGTTATTGTTGGTAATTGGTGAAAGTGAGAAATGAGTTTCATGGTGTTCATGTGTTTCATTGGTATTTAAGTGAATAGGTACACTTGGAGAAGAATAGGATAATGTGGATGATAGAGCAATGCAGTCCGATCCGCTATACTATCTCAATTTTATTGCATGTTTTTTTTATATATAAAATCTAACAACGCCAAACTTCCCATTGGATAAAGTATCAATATGACCATTTTATTTACTTCTCTTCTCTAGATGCTAGAAAAGCTCATGCAATACCTCATGCAATACTTGGATGCACACATGGAATTCTTACATACCCATATCTTCAGGTTTTTGCAGGCATTCATTGCACCAACACCGATTGATTGTTTGACCAAAGATGTGAAGACTCATCATGTACTTAAGTATTGTCTGAAGAATTTCCATTCTGACTCCATGGAGGTACACTCCTGATTAGTAGTGAATTCTTCTTTTCTACCTTTTTTTTCTTCTATAAGTTTTCTAATCCATGTGAGAATGATCTTTTGACGTTTATAAAAAAATTCAGTAACCTTGGCAAATGATAACAGATTTTATTTATGTTATTTATATTGAAATCCTCAAGTGTTTTGTTTGTAAATGCAACTTCTCTTAAATGAAGTTGAATACAATTGGTTTGTCTTAGCAACTGATAGAGCTAGTTGTTATATACTGCAAGAATGTCCGGACAAATCTGAGGGGGTACTTAGATGTGTCCTCTTTTCAAACATTATTGCACTCACTTCAACATTAGCCTAGGATCCTTATAGGCATACTTGATCGAAAATTCTACAAGCATATAGTTTTTTCTACTTATTAGGGACCCTTGACTAATAGTTTTACTTTTGACTGAAATTTTGCAGCAATCTTGCCGGACAACATATGCTTCAGCTAAGTGATCAAGTTGGCATTGACATAATGAATCATCTAAGAGGGAGTTTTGCTAGTCTCTCTTTTGACAAATTTGCTAGTCATCTTGTCAAGAAATGCTTGATTCTAACGTATGCAGCCGATTTGATCATCTTAGAATTACTAGAGCCCATAAATTTCAAGGCTTATTTTTGATCCATATAGAAACTCAGTAGTTATGGTTACACTTTATGTAAGTGAAGTGACTCAGGTTAGTTAACTTCCGAATTTACTAACATGATAAATCAAATAAAATTTTATATGAGTATCGAATAGTTTCATATTTTTTTGCTAAAGTAGATCTATTTGTGCCCTGTGATAACATGTCCCCTTGGTATTATTTGGAACCCAATTTGAGGTGTTGCTTTTGTGTTGTACTAGTTAGAATTGAATTTTTGTGTCTAAAGTAGTTGATTTGGAAGTTTATGTTAGTTTGTTTATGGAGTTGTGATTCAATTTGGTCATAGTTTGTCTCTGGTATTGTGATTCAATTTGGTTATAGTTTTTCTCTAGAATTGTGGCTGATCAATATGCTTGTATTTTGCAACAGGTTCATCACTCAACATGTAATTTTGTCTTGGTGGTTGGTACTGATTTGCTGGTGCAGTTCATGCTATTTTTTTGTGGCCATGTTTGCTAATTTGCCGATGTCAAAATTATTCTGTTTTTGCTAGCTATCTTCTTGTCTTTTAGATTGGTGTCTTATTATATTATACCTTAAGTGGGTGTAATTTAAGAAAGATAACTCATAGTGTAATAGATTGTCAATTTTGTAAACAAATTAAGTCAAATCTCATATATGAAATATTAGATTTAGTTTTGCATGACTCATTCTGGTTATATATACTTTATATTATATGGTACAAATGCCTTATTATAATCAATACTTTCTAAATAAAACCGCTCCAATAGTTTTGTATCATAATTCTACACTTTAGTAAAACCAAATCATTACATTCAAATCACCGCTTCATTTGTTAGGGTATACCGTTTCATTAGATATTGAAAATTAATCTAACATAAGATTACAATTGCTTCATCAATATATACTTCTAAACCTGAAGAAGTTAAGGGCAGTTTCGTCATTAAGGTTTTTTAAACCATCCATCCTATTTTTAATTAAGTGATTAATTATCCATTCATATCTATACATAATATATCTTGATATCTATATTTTTAATAACTGATTTTTATTTTAATTTTCTATCCATTTGTATAGCACAAGATAAGTTATAGCCTCTATATATATACGTATAAAACACGAACACACACGTAATTACTTAGCAAGATTTCTCAGAGTCCAAGAAATATACATGTATGTTATAGCCTCTATTCACGTAATTTATGTAAGTTATAGCACAAGATTTCATACGTGTTTATTTTAATAATGGATTTGTATGTTTATATTCTCTACTTTCTGATTTCTGTTATTGGCCTTCTCTACTTTTTGATCGGGCTCAAAATGTATGTTTAAAATATTGGATTTCTCCATGAAGGTCAATGTATGTTGTTTGGATTTACATTAATACATTAAGTAATAGTCGGTGTTTTGGTCATAATGACAAATTTGTTTATTTTTGTTGAACATTGCATCAACTATCCATGGCTACTATAAATCTTATTGGTGATCTTGATATAAAAAAAAAAAGACAAATTGGAAGTTACGTGTTCGGTGTATTCATAGGTGGAGTGCTATCAATTTTCGCGATAACAATTAGATTGTTGGCAAAGAGATATCTTCGTAGATGAGAAGGTTTTATTTATTTTCTCGAATTCTTTAGTTTGGAAATAGTTTTCATCTAAATAAACTCTCATAAATATGATCATTATTAATTATTTTTTTGGGTTTTTCAGGGAGATAAAATTAATGCTTTTTTTTAGCACTAAAATTAATGCTTTTATGTACACATCAGTTGCTGCTGGCAAATTAATTTTCACATATTGAAGAGGGTGAATTTTTTAATATCAAACTTTTCCCTAATCAAAGCTACAAGTGGGTTTAGATGCACCCGTATATCTTCCTCACAAAATCATGTTTTACAAGAGTACAAATGTCAAACCAACCACAATTGTATTCCAAGGACTTCTTTTGCCTTTGTTGATTTTGATCAAATCATCAAAAAAGCTCTTGATGCATGTTGATTACTTAATAGGTCCCGTGTAATATTGATTATGATAATTTTCTATCCATTTATATATAATGAGTATTTTCAAGTATGAACTAGGGTTAATGAATCGATGGTATAAAGTACATAAAATAAAAATGTAACTAGCGTTTATTATTGGCTCTCTAATCCACCGTTTATATAAACACATTCCATTAGCATAATTCATAATACTAGCTTATGAATTGCACATTACGAGCAGGGGCTTTTTACGAAGGGGCAAGGCCCAGGCAATTCATTTCTTGCAGTTAAAATATTATTATTTTTTAACATAAAATATGATTAGAAATAATATACATTATTGTGATATTTTTAAGATGACACAATATACGAATTTCATGTAAGTTGCTATGATCGTAAAAAAAACGAACGATCATAGAAAATTTAAACTTATAAAAATAAATACAAAATAGCTAATTTAAAAGATTGGCTCAATGACAAATTAGTTATAGGATCATATGGGTTGATTGACAAGATTAAAAAATTGATTAAACGATCTTTTATGTTTATAACAGGAAAGTCTAAGTCTGAAAAATAAAGATAGCTTTTATAACTTCTATTGATTTAAAATAGAAATTTAATTGAATATGTTTATGTGAACTTTTACGTACATTTCTATTTAGATTTTTCAAGTAAAAAATCACATAAATAATATATGTATATAGTTTGTTGATTTTGTCTATATACCAAATACAATAAATATAGATCTTTGTCCGTGTATATTCGGATATGACACAAGTAAAGATTATATAATTGTTTTTCTTCTGAATTATCGGTGTAACTTGATCCGTAATTAGATTGATCCAAACGGACCAAACACGCACTCACCCCGAAAGGACAAAGCTCGACCGAACTGACCTGTTTGATAATTCTTATGAATAATATTGATACATTTAAATTATTTACAAATTAAATTAATATTTTTTGTCATAAAAATATTTAATTACACAAATCATTTCATAATTTCTTCATTCTAAATACACACACATTTATTATAATAATCCAAAAATATCGAATATGTACGGAGATGCTTTAAAATAGAAACTTTTATAAAAAAAATTATCAATATATCAAGAATAAATCTATTAATCAAGTCGGTTAGAGGAGTCGGTCATTTTTATTTGGATTAAGTAGAAGATTGATATATTATATATAAAGACTAAACCTATTGATGGGGCTGATTCGGTAGGTTGATCATTTTAAGTATAAATTGAGTACAAGTTTGGAGCGTTATGTATCAAGAATAAACCAATTAACATGGTTGGTTCTATAGGGTGGTCATTTGAGTTCAGATTGAGTTTAAGTTTGAACTGTTATATATGAAGAATAATCCTATGTATGGGTCGGTTCCGTACATATTGATCATTTTAAGTTCGGATTAAGTAGAAGTTTCAAGTATTTCATATAGATCGAGCAAAATTGTTAGTATGGTAGGTTCGTAGGTTGCGTCATTTCAAATTTGGATGGAGTATAAGTTTGGACTACCGTATATGGAAAATAAATTTATTGATGATATCAGTTTGAAGGGTTGATCATTTTGAGTTCGAATTGAGTATAGGTTTAGATTAAGATCGGATCATTGCAAATTATATTTAATTGGGTTTAGGTCAGTCAATTTGGTTCGGGATCGAGTATAACGAGGTTCACGACTTTAATTTTATAGATTAGTTGGGCCAAGTCATTATGAGTTTCTTACAAGTTTAGTTGACTAATTGGTGTAAAGAGTCGATTATATAATTTATATTATACTTCTGTTTGACACAAACGTTTAGGACCAGCTTGACGACGGATGAAAGTTATTTTAAATTATAAATTTTAATAATAAAAATATATTCAATATATAAGTAAATTTACATGCGCAGATTTAAGGTTATAAATATGATATTAAGTTGTAGTATTGATAGATCATATGTAAATTAATTATTACGTTTTTTATTTAAATTATTTGATGGACAAATTTCGGATCATTAACTAGGTTCACACCCTCAAATTCGATTTTACTCTACATCGGTCCATGTCACTAATATTAACCAGTTCACCCATTATAAAATATTGAAAATTTCACTATACTTATCAGATTTAAATAAATTATGTATTGTGCAAATAAATATATTTTTAAATTTTATTTGAAAAAACCCCGGGCAACGCCCGGGTTATAACTAGTTAGATGGAAAACCGATGCATCAACTCTTTTAGAAACTGCTTCATTTGACATATAGATGTAGGAATTTTCAAACCTAATACAATGGTTTTCGAATCCGATGATAAACCCTTGCATTAGACTTAAAAACCACTACATTAGAGCTAATACAGGGTTAGTAGATGAATCGGTCTAAAACACATTAGACCTAATGTTTCAGTTTACGACTGCTTCATTAGCTTTTTAATCTAGTAGTGTCTTTAGAGCGGATGTTCTGCCTATAACTCATATTAGATTATTGCCCATAGCCTGTATGGGACACGATCGATAATAATGTTTTAATGTATTGATATTGATATCGTCTTTTTTAATTAGAAATCGTTACAATATTTTGTTAATCCAAAATCGTGATTTGATGTTAAAAATAAACTTAAATTTTAAATTCTAATAATATGACTTAAATAAAAAGTTTAGATAAAATACTATCATATTTGATTATTTAAAAAAATCTTATGTGATACGATATGAAATCTCAAGTGAAATATTTTATCAACATATATATTATTATCATTAATAAAGTTTTTATATGATGATAGAATTAAAAATTTAAGTTAATATTTAAATAAATCTTTTAGAAAAATAGACTTATATCAGTAATAATAATTTTTAATATAAGTATTTTAATAGATCTTATAAAATTATAATTGATTTAATAGTAGTAGATTTATAGAATAATATATTTTTAAAATGGAAAAATAGACTTATATTAGTAATAATATTTTTTGAAATAAAATAAATATTTTAATAGATCTTATAAAATTATAATTACTTTAATAATAGTAGATTTATAGATCTATATAATGTATAAATGAATATGAGAACACAAGTTTAGTTTACATGTTTTTAAGATATTTTTCAAATATATTTTAGATATCTATAGCTTAATTTATAAATTTATGGGATAAAAATATTGATAAAGAAATATGGTGAATGTATATGATTATAAAAATAAAATAAAAACATAAATTCAAAGTGACAAATAAGTTTATCAAATGAATTATAATTTTGATTTACAAAAAGAATATATTAGCAAATAGGTGAAAATAATAGAAGTTAGGTGAAAAAGATAAAAATTAGAATAAGAAAAAGATATGTGATAGACAATTAATAAGAATAAGAAGAATTTAAAATTATTATTCTGAATTTTATTTCTTAAATGAAGTGGGACCAGAATTAACGTGGCCGCTCGAAATTTCCTCGACTTTAATATATAGTACAGATTCTTAAGGTTAATGTATGTAGCAACTTTCGAGCCTAATATCTTCCTTGTATAGAATATTCAAGATTAATCAATATATATTATAAAAGCCGACAGTTTTCGAGCCACCACGTTGATTCTGGTCCCACTTTATTAACAATTTTATATGTTTTATTTTTCTTAATTATCTAATCTTTAATTTTATTTTATTTTTCTTATTCATCTAATATCTATCTTTGAAGACATACTATTTATCTTTAAAATTTCCTTAATTATCTAATCTTTAATTTTATCCTTTTTCGTACTCATCTAATATTTATCTTTGAAACAATCTTATCTATCTTTAAAATTTCCTTCTATAGAAGATACATATTAATTAACTTATCTTTTCAATTGCCATTTTAATCTATTTATGTAAGAAGTAATATAATTATATAACAATTTCAAATTTAAAAAACAATTTTAAAATGGAACCTCTTTTTCTACATAAATTATTATTTCTATCTTTGATATTAAATCAATTTATATTTATTAAATTTTACTTAAATTATATATTATGATGTTCCTAATAACTTCGCTTTTAACTCTGATAATTAAACAATTAATTTTTTCTCAAGTTATTTTAATTAATCTAATCAAATTCTTTATTATCAGTTTATGTAAAAGATATTTTTTGAATTTTGATAAGATATTCTATCCTTTTTGATATATTAGTTATATTTGAAATCTCTTTATTTAAGAAGTAATTTAAAAATTTTGAATTAAAAAATAGAAGCCCTTTTTTATAATTAAAAAGTATTCCTATCTTTAATATTTAATAAATTTATATCTACTTTCTTTTACTTAAGTTATATATTATTATTTTCATAATAACTTAGCTTATATCTTTTATATTAAAAATAACTATTGACTAATATATTTTATTTATTTCAATATATAAAGTCATTAGAATCATGTTGGACTCATTTTGTATTTGTAAGTTTTGATATTAGTTTTTCTATTTTTAATTAAACCACAATTCATAGTAATTGTATCTCATACTAATAAATTATAGTGTTACAATAAAAAAATAAGATGAAACCAAAATAATCAATTAAAACATCTTATTTTAAATTATATTGACTTATACTATCTCAAAATTGTGATTATAGGGACAATGATATATATTAACCATTAGAGACAAATTTTGAAGGATGAAAAAGTAAGTGATTTTATTTACTAAACTAGATTATTGCCCGTACCCTGTACGGGACACGATCAATAACATTTTTTAATATATTATTTATTTAATAAAAGAATGCATGATAATGTTATTAGGAATTGGATATTGATATTATCTTTTTTTATCTGAAATCGTTATAATATTTTATCGATCCAAAATTGTGATTTGATGTTAAGAATAAATTTATATGATATGACTTAAATGAAAATCATAAATAAAAATACTTTCATTTTATTCAAAATATATTTGATTAATTAAAAAATTCATCTATGATATGATATGGAATCTCAATTGAAATATTTTGCGGCCCGGGAAGGGGAGAGTGGCCGACTGGCCCGGGAAGCGAAATATATAAATTCATAATTAATAAGATTTTTATATGATATATTTTATAGAAAAATAGATTTTTATCAATAATAATAATTTTAAATAAATAATTTTTATTATATCTTATAAAATTAATAATAAACTTAATAATAGTAGATTTATAGATCAATACAATTTATAAATGAACATTATAATACAAATTTAGTTTATATATTTTTTTAGATATTTCTCAAATATATTTTTAAATATTTGTTACTTAAATTATAAATTAATGGGATAAAAAAAAGATTGATAAAAAAGTATGACAAATATATATGATTATAAAAAGGAATGTCTAAGCAAATATTGTAAATGAATGATATTAGGTGAAAAAAAATTTAAAAATTAGAAAAAGAAGAAGACTTAATAAAATTTCAAAAAAGACTTAATTATCACACCATATACTACTATGAAACATTAGTTGCAAAGTATCCCCAGCGACCGTAAAAAAATTATATTTTTTTTTATCCGAGTAACCCCCTAATCAAAAACACAATCTTTTGGGGGAAGCAAAAAAATCAAAAATTATAATATGATAATATTTCACGACAATTACATATTTATAATTTGGCTAGGTGTACCCGTACATAGCAACTAAAATCAAAAAGTCTTGAAGATGGATATTAGTTATTTGGTTTATATGATAGATATTAGTTGCAAAAAATAGATATTAGTTACAAAAGGAAAAAAATTATTTTTCTTAATTAAATTTGTTAACATGTGGTGGGGCCAGAATTAACGTGGAGGCTCGAAATTCTCCGGCTTTAATATATAGTATAGATTGTACTATAATTAGAATATGTATTATATTTTTATATCTCATACATGTGGTACTACAAACCTGAAAAATAATCTTTATCGTCTAGAAAAAAATAACATTTTCATATGCTAAAGTTTTCATTATATGTTTTCACTCATTAATAACTTATTTATAATAAAAGTAATTTTAAAATATAAAGCGTGAGTCATTGTCGTGCATGACACAACGGGTACACCTAATTGTTAACTAAAATTTGTAATGATTTTTCGTAGGAGTTGTTAGGGTAGAATTATATATATAATGCAGTACAAAGACTTCGATCAAATAATAATATATTGGGTTGACTCTAATTAAAACAGGAAAAGTCGATGAACTGGATTATTCCGTTGTAAGGTATCGATCTATTATGAATCTTTATGATCATCAATCACACATGCATGATCGTACATTGATTGACTATGATGGCTGGAAATCCAGTTATACTTTATAGTTTTAACAATATTTATACGCATTAATCACAATAGAATCACTCTGTCACTAAATCAAATATCTATTAACTATCAACTAATCATTAATTAGAAACGGTTCATTCATTCACTCATTGTACGTTGTTATTAGACGGTGTCAAACGGGTCGGTTCGGGTGGGTTCAACATCGGGTTGAGTGTGAGTTCGGGCAATCAAATTACATGTCAAGTCGAATCAGGTCTTGACAGGTCATTGTGTGACTTCGGGTCGACCTAATAGGTTAAAAATTTGAATATTTAATGATTATTAAAATAACATTATGATTCAATAATAATTTTAATAATAAATAATATTTTAATAGTTTTTATAATAAAATATATTATAATATTTTAAAAAATTATACTTATTCTACATATAAAAAAAGAATCGGGTTGGTTGGGTCGGGTTCGGGTTCGGGTTTCACCCAATCGGTTTCGGGTTAATTAGGTTTGGTTCGATTGATACAAAATATGGATAAACAAATTGACACTAGAGATGACCAATTTATACAAAATTCGATTTCTATAACATATGGGATGAATAAATTGACAATAAAGATGAACAAATTAGCAATAGAGATGAATAAATTGGCAATAGAGCTGAACAAATTATACAAAGTTCAATTCTTATGAGATATGAATGAATAAATTGACAATATAAGCAAGTTGACAATAGAGTTGAATAAATTATACAAAGTTCGATTGCTATAAACTATGGATAAATTGATAATAGAGCTGAACAAATTGACAATGGAGTTGAACAAGTTATACAAAGTTTGATTGCTATAAAATATGGATGAACAAATTGACAACAAAGGTGAACAAATTGACAATAGAGCTGAAGAAATTCATATTATTGATGAAAAATCTTGGACGCGTGCTCTATCCGTATTTTTTGAAAAACATGCGAATAATTTGCCAAAAATTCGGCCGTGTAGTTTTTTTCCTTTTTTTTTTCAGGGTGCTTGATCTATCTTCATGCAACGACTCTTGTTTATTCTCATTTCTCACCTAAGCATCCATTCTTACCGGATCTGGACCCAAATCTTATAATCTATCTTCACAGTCGTCCTAGGGTAATATCTTAGCATGATAATAACTTTTATCTCTTTTTGTTGTCAAATCGATAAAAATGTTTTATTCCTTTAAGATATATTATTTTATCAAACAAATATAATTAAAAAAATTTTGATTTTGTTTTCAAAAGTTGTCTTTTTTGATTTATAAAACAAAAATTAGTCATGATAGACATTTATGCAATATTGTTTAGGCATTATTATAATAATTTTAGGGCATGGTTTTGGATAAAATTTATTATAATATTAAAAATAAAACTTTTATTCTACGTGTATAATAAATCGGGTCAATTCAAATGGTTTGATCGGATTCGATTATTTAACTTATTTTTTAACCCACTGATTTTTGGATCGAATTTCAAATCTAAAATCTCAGTCGGTTTTGAGTCAGACCGAGTTTTTGATAGCACTGCCCTTCACCATATGAAATACACATACTTGCCTTTCACCAATTACCAATTGATTGTATTTTTGTTGTTAGCAAGATGGCCACACCGTCCAACACCCAAATATTGATCCTGAAAGCAAGTTGGAACTCCTCAATGACTTTGGCGAGCAACTAATTAAACGATCATCAAAAAGTCCCAAAGAGCATGCTCTAGTTTCCACACTGGTAGCAATTTGTTGATGTAGTGAGATGTTGGATGCCCCATGTAGCGTTGCACAAATGTCATATACATGACTTATATAGTTATATGACTGCCTTTTGGGCTTACAAGATTGAAGTAGAAAAGGAGACCCAATAATAAATAAGCCCAATATGCTCACAGTCTCAAGATAAAGATGGGTCTTCATTCAACCCATTTAGGGAAGTATTGAACAGATATCTGAAGTAAGCAAATCCTTTGTGAGATAGACATTCACTCGGGCGAAATGTTCTAGAGAGATGAGACCTTCAAGAATGTGTCTATTTTCCTCTCGACAATGCCTTTGCTTCCTGAAGTTTTCGTATATGAGATGAGAAACATCTGTTGGGCATACAACGGAATAAGGTGGTTTGATTAGTCTAATGAAAGACTTATAGTAAATGAGGAAACAAATTGGTTTGGGTAAATTACACAAAACCACCCTTAAATTATCATACTTTTCAGGAAACCACCCATAAAAAGCTAAATTTCAGCAAACCACCCTTATAAAAGAAACTCTTTCACTTGACCACCCACATCCTAACTCTAATTAAAAAATAAGATTTATTTTCTTAACCCTCTAGCCTACTAACACTTTGAAATTCTTTTTTCAAATACATATCGAAGAGAAAACGAACAAAGCATTCTTATTATACTTGACACTTCAAATCAAGTATTTTTTATGGTTTTTAAAGTGTTTATGGGTTCAATTGTCATCATTTGCAAGAAGAAAAATCCTACTTTGATGCTTATATTGTGCACAATTGTGAAGAATTGTCATCTGTTGGTCTCGTTTAGATAGTTTAGGGTTTCAATAATAATGTAACTTTATTTCTCTTGAAGTATATCATATGTATCGTGAAAAACTATTGTTTTTTTATTTTGTTTTTGTGTTTTGAGATTCTTCTTTGTTGTTGTTAATTAGTTACATGCATATGTATGCCTTGGATTTCACTAAAAGATCTTGTGTTTGAGTTATTTACTTCTTTGCACATATGTGTACGTAGTCCAAAGAAAAAGCTTTACTGTATATTATTGTATAGAATATGTTAATTGGACAATATATGGATTACGTATACTTTTACTATTGTCTATTTAGCTGTAAGAGATAAATGGTTTTTTAATTAACTAACTTAGAGTAATGGAGTTAGAATGTGGGTGGTTAAGTGAAAGAGTTTCTTTTATAAGGGTGGTTTTCTGAAATTTTGCTTTTTATAGGTGGTTTTTTGAAAAATGTGATAATTTAAGGGTGGTTTTGTGCAATTTACCCAATTGGTTTTTACGGCAATGAAAAACCGGAATGAAAATTGATAGATGTTCCAACAACTAGCAGTCCCATAGAAGAAAAAAAAAATATTCATTTCTAAAAGTGATAGGACAAGATAAGAACATACGTGGTTCCATCGGAAAATATGATACTTGTTGGGATCTTATTAATTCACAACGATGCTGAAAAGCCTATGTCGATTTAATCAGATGTCGACCAACCTCATTAGATTTGGAACTTCCAACTAGGGAGGTTACCACAAGGGTGCTTAAGTACCAAGACCAACAAAATAGCTCGTACAAGCATCTAGATCGAAAAGACGATCTTTTCAAGCGGATAGTAAGACTGGTTTTCCCATTTGTATTAATCTTGATTCGTTAAATATTGTGCTAGGACACTTAATTATCTCATGAGTTACAAAATGATACACTTCAACTTAGCAACTTTTCACATGGTGGCTCAAAGAAGCTAAGACCAATGTATAAGGGAGCAAGACGTCCTCAAAACTTAACCAGAGTGCTAAAAACACCTCTTTAAATAGGATTGAGCAGACAAAGTCATGATCGACCTAAATATTATGGGGAACGATATTAGTTGATATCTTCCACACATATATAATATATTGTTATAAGTGGATGATAAGGCATGTGGCCAACACCATATCTTATGCTTATTCAAGCATAGTCTCAATGAGATATTTAACTAATTGTTGGGAACTCTATCCCACATCGGAATTCATAATTTAAACCGCCTACCATATAAGTACATGGGTTACTCCTCCTATTGCCAATTGGTTTTAGGATGGAACCCCATGGGCTTATGTGGTCAGGCCCATTCGCGCATGTGCGCACGACGGTCGCCCCCTCCGTCATCGTCTCTCCGGTATCGGGCCCACCGGATTCGACACTAATCAAAGTCCAATTTCATCGGTGAAACTAGCTACTAGCACAATACGAGTCTAAGAACCAAAGTAAATAACGGGAAGTCGTTATATATATATTTGTTTTGGTCGAAGGGAAGTCGTTATATATGTAAACAATAAACAAACTCGATATTTGTTTATTTAACAAACAATTTGATCCCTACAAAATAATATTAAATGGATCAGAATACAAAGTTCATACCTAATAAAATGATAGAGAACCATCCACTTGCCTTAACAGTTTGAATGTTAACTAAGGCTAATGATTCAAATTACGAAAACTTAACCCAATTCAAGTTCGGATTTCATATAAAATAAATGATCATAGAATCATTACGCCCTAAAGCAAATCAACTTCCAATAACGTACGCAGACAACAAAAGACCAAACGAAACAAACTAACTGATCACAAGAATTACGTGATCAATTTGTTTGACCCTGGTTTTTTGGTTAGCACTCTCATGACACAAATGAACAAATACAAGAGTTTCATTCCTTGTGAGGAATAACGCGTATAGGAAGCCCTTTCGCCGGCATAGGCATCGGATCCACGATTATTTTCTCATCTGCAATCAGCTTCTCCCACTTAAACCTCTTGACAACATTGTGCATAAACACTAATATCTCGAGTCGGGCGTACTCTTTTCCTGGGCACATCCTCGACCCTCCTCCGAATGGAACATACGTATAAGGAGCCGGTCCGGATCCCTCGAATCTAGACGGGTCAAACTTCTTCGGGTCGGGGAAATACTCTGGGTCAAGATGAGTTGTGTTTGCACTCCAGTATAACTATACCAATTGACAGGAGCAACATCACATTACCAATATAATTAGAAACGTCGTCAAGAGCCTTCGGGCATCTAGTAAAACGGTTAACCTCTAAGGGTACTAGTTTAACCCCCGTACCATGTACGGGTAATGTGATTATAAATCCAACTTAATATATATGTAATGTCAATGATCACGTTAAAATTATAGTATAATATATATTTATCTTCGTATTGTGATTAGTGTTTTTTACCAATAGTAAATCAACTCATAATATAAGTAAGTTGGATTTGTTTAAAAATTACTTTACAATAAATATCACGTTTTATTAATTACTAATATTTATCAAAAGATTATAACTAATTCTTGTTAAGTCATAATTTTCAAAATAATTCATAATTTTTGGTAAATTTTAAGCAATTTTTACGGGATAAGATTATTTGAGATTTTAACTACCTAATTTGCATAAAGGAGGGCCCGACTGATTATTTTTATTATAGAAATGACACGTGGTGCAAATTTTTGTGGAGAGATTGTCTCCGCTTTATACTATAGGTAGTATAGATATCCAAAAATAAAAACATAGTTTCGTAAATTAATTACCTATATCAACTTTGATTAAAATTTTTTTTATCTGTTACTGACTTTTTTATCCATATATTGATATATGTAAAAAAATCAAAAATACTAATTTTAATAAAATCTATGTTATATGTTAAAGTCGAGAATTTTCGAACCTCCACGTTAATTCTGGTCCCACCTCATATTTAAACAATTAATTTTTTATTTTTATTTTAATTAATCTAATCAAATCAAATTCACTATTATCTATTTATGTAAAAGATAGGTTAAAGTTTTTTTTTGATTTTGGTTAGATAATCTATCCTTTTTGATATATTACTTATCTTTTTAATTGCCTTTTTATTCTATTTCAATAAGAATTAATTTTAGAAAATCGAATTTAAAAAATAAATTTAAAATGAAAAACAAATTCTACATAAATTATTATTTTTATCTTTGATATTAAATAAGTTTATATGTATTAACTTTTATTTAATTTATATTATATCAAGTTCATAATAACTTTTTTAATCTCTCATATTTATACAATTAAATTTTGTTCATGTTATTTAAACTAATCTACTTACATTCTTTATTATCAATTTTTGCAAAAGATATTTTGAAAATTTTGAAATTTGAAAAGATACTCTATTTTTTGATATATCAGTTGTGTTTTTACTTGTATTTTTAATTGTATTTTTAATCTTTTAATGTAAGAAGTACTTTTAAATTTTTGAATTTAAAAATCGAAGCCCTATTTTTCTAAATATTATTTTTATCTTTGATATTAAATCAACTTGTATTTATTATCTTTTACTTAACTCTTATATTATCATGCTTATAATAACTTATCTTTTATCGTTCGTAATAAAATAATTTTAATTTATTTCAATATATAAAGCCATTAGATCATATTAGACCCATTTTATATTTCTAAATTATTTACACTAACTTAACATGTCGTGCCATGCACGACTATTTTACTTAAAAATATTAAAATAAAATTATATATTTATATGGAAAATATTATATAAGTTTTATTATTTGAACATGTTTTTTTATCTTTTAAAAAGAGTGATATTGTTTTTGAAATTCATATAACCCAAAAATTATATATAAGACATAATGTTTTGACTCATTTGTATATTTTTATAAAACCTGATTATAAGAATATAAATTGATATTTTGCTTACAATTTTTATCATATATTAATAACGACTATCACAAATGTAAATATAATTAAAAAAAATCATCAACTGATAAATTGATAAAGTTTATAAAAATTTAATTGAAATTGTCGGAAAGCACAAATTTACTTGTATTAAAGAAATAAGTTGAATCCAATATTCATAAAATTTTCTTAATTTGTTAGTTAAAGATTTTCCACTGTAAATTCTTTAATGCTCTAAGAATTAATAATTGACAAAAGGTTTTTCCTGTAAGTAGATAAGAAGTCAATAGGAAAACCCTATATAATGCGAATAATAAAAATTAGTTTTTTTTTCATATATGAGGTAGGGTCAAAATTAATGTGGTGGTTCAAAAACGACCACTTGTTTGTCTATATTAGGAAAATAAGGTGCGTTTGTATAATTTGAGAATAATTATGGGATTATTTTGTAAATAAGTGAAAATTATGAAAAAGATGTACGTTATCAAGATATAAATCAAAATTATTATTTGGCTAAAAAATCAAATTTGTTATCAAGATAGGAAAAAAAATCAAATATAACGGGTAAAAAAAAAGTAGACCATGTAAATATAGAAAATAAATAACTTAAGCTTAAAAATGCTAAATTTATTCAAGTAAATCAAATAATAATGTAAAAAAGTTGGTCTTTCTATTCAAAACAATTGAAATTTTATCTTAAAAATTCTAAATTTAATTTAGTAAATCAAATATAAATTAGTTCATAGTAGTTATATTTCGAAAATTCAAAATATATATTAGAATCATGTTTTTAAATTAAGTGATATATTAAAAAAGATAGAATATCTTACCAAAATTTGAAAAAATGAATATATCTTTTACATAAATAGATAATATAATTTTATCAAATTAATTAAAATATGACAAATAAAAACAATTTTTTTTATCAAAAATAAGGTAGGTCCAAAATCAACTTTATAAAAGATAAGTGATATATTAAAAAGATAGAATATCTTACCAGAATTTGAAAATTTGATCATATCTTTTACATAAATAGATAATAAGAAATATAATTAGATTAATTAAATAAAAACTATTTTTATCTAATATGCAGTGGGACCAGAATCAACGTGGTGACTCGAAAACGGTCACTTTTTATAATATACCTTTATATGTATTTTGAGGAAATGACTTGTTTTAAGAATCGATCATACCCGTATATACCCATATATACGACCAAAAAAGAATCAATCATACCCGAACCCTTTTTAGATACCCAAGGTACACTCTATATACATATGTATCATCAACCCATACTATAACGTCCATTTGCATCAACATGCAAGTTGGCGTCGGCGAGTACGGCGCAAATTCACGTTTTGACAACTTGACTAATTCGTTGTAACTACAATCTTATCTTAATTACGATATGCAAAATCTACCACAAATTTACGTACAGTAAACGATATATAAGCAATTTTGGAAATTATTTACGTAGTAAAACTAAAAGATATTGAAAATTTACGTACAATATTTTATGGATAGATATTGTATATGGATAGATATCGTTGATAAGGTAGTTAATTAAAAGATTGAAAATTTACATAGCAAAATTATGGTAGTTAATTAAAAGAATTTAAAAATTATTTTGGTTAAATATCTGGTGGGGCCAGAATCAATGTGGTGGCTCGAAAACGGTCGGCTTTTATAATATATATATACTAGCAGATGACCCGTACCTCGTATAAGGGTGTTATTTATTTATTAGTTACTTTGTATATGAATTTTCCATAACAATTACAAATATTATCATATGCATACTTTGTCAAAATGACATTTATCTTTTGGATTATAAAATGATATAATTCTTATATATCATCAGACATTTATATAAAAATAAATTTTATTTATATATTAATTTTTTATACATACATAAACATATATTTAAATAATAGAGGAAGAATGTCATAAGATAAGATGCATTATCACATTTTATTAAAAATTGAAAAAAACCGTTTGGCAGTTAAATTAAATTGCGTAAACTAACTTGTATAACAAAATTAATAATTTTAAATAAAAACTCGGATTAATATAGTACTACATTAAAGATATAGATCATATTTAATACGATCAAATACAAAACCAAATCATCTTGTATATATATTATGTTGTGAAAACATAATTAAATAAGAAATAATTAAATATTTAATAAAAAATTAAAGAATCATTATCATAATTAAGAAATCTATCTTTTTATCTAAATTGTAATCAATATGTGATATTAGAGATATATTTATGGTAAATATAACATCTAATCTTATTGAGATTTTAATATTATATGTTAACAAAAAATATATTTAATATATTATTTGAATATAATGAATATTGGGTTTAAATGTTGTGGTAGAATATGTTAACATTGATGATTTTTTAAAAATATCATAATTAAATTACGAAAATAATTATAATTAAATTTTCTATTTAACTAAATGGGTAAAATATTAAGATTATGATATATAAATTATGACTACATAAAAATTATTTTTTAAAATAAAAAATTTATGATAGATTTATTTATTATTTAAATGGTCTAATGATAAAATTGGGGTGTATATATTTGGATAGAATTATTAATTAAACAACTCAAATTCTAATATAGAACTAATATCATAATTAAGTATGTATAAGATTATGTAAAATTAAGATTTAATAAGATAACTTTTTTAATAAGGGGGTGATGTGGCACAATATGGTGGCAGAATTTGCTTCCGCTTTAGTATATAATAATAGATATTGATATTGATTACTTAGAGGTGATCACCAGTTCGACTTTCATTAGCAGTGCCCTCAACCAAAAAAAAAAAAAAAAAGACGTCATCTAAAAGTTAAAGTCTTGAAAAAAACGTCAACTTGCCACTTAATTATAAGTTCGCGACATGTTGCTATGGGTAATACATGCATTAACATACCTTCCATCCTTTGGGAATGTGAAAACCATCAAACATAAAATCATGGAGGGCATCTCGAAAGGCTCCTTGTAATGGAGGGGCTAGTCTCATGACTTCACATGCTACGTTCCAAGAGTATTTCATTTTCTGAATATCTTTCCATGTCAAAAGATCCCCTTCTCCCTTTGAATTTGCTATCTCCATTTGTTCTACACCCAAGAAGCAAGAACCAATCATGGCATAATTAAGAGTGTTTTTAGCTTTCATTTCTTACAAAAACGTAATAATAACTATTAAGTTGGACATAATATTTGTTTAATACAAAGAAATGGAACCTATGTCAAGTCTCGCCAGCCTAGCTGATAGCTGATAGGTGATGACATCCGTGAACATTAAGTTGTGAGTCTGCGTTCCTGAATTACTCCAATAAAATATTCTTGCAAGAAGTCTTACTAACTTTTTAACTAAAGCAAATAGCACCAAAATGAAGTTAAATCGAAAAGAAAAGAAGACCTTGGCACACTTGATCATAAACATGGGGAAGCTCAGCTAGGTACTTGACAACGAAGGTGATGGCAGCGCTGGCTGTGTCATGGCCGCCAATAAGAAGCCCGAGGATCTTGTCAGCGATGTCGTCGTCATTCATATAAAAGGGCTCATCACCTGGCTCACCCTCAATCGGAGTGGTAAGCATGTGAGAAAGTATGTCTTGTGTTTGGGAGGCTTTATTCTCAGCCAAGTCCACCTTCCTTTGTTTGATCACTTCCTTCAACTCCTTCCTGATCGTCTTGGAAGACTTGATGGCTCGGTTGAACGGTGTCCCTGGGAGGTCGATCGGGACCGCGATGATGCCTGAGGCCAACCGGTCGAACGGTTCTGCGAAGCGTGCGATCTGGGTCGGGTCTTCTAGGCTCAGGAACAGCTTGCATGCAAGTGTGAATGTGTACCTACATATACGTACAAGATCAATGAGAACTTTTGGCACTTAAAAATTTAATACCACATGTACGTGGCTATGTCCATGATTAAATTCATGTCTAAGAAAGTACTCTACAATTAATATAAAAGATGACTTTTGAGTTCTTGATGTATAATTTGATACCCAATTTAACACCCTAGCTTTTTGCCACTTGGAAACAACTCTAAAATTTAATGATCACCCATACCCTAAACAATTCATGATCACCCATACCCTAAAAAGTTTATGATCTATTACGTACCATATGTGCCATTTTTCAAATAAAAAAATATCTAAGGACCGACAAAATTTAGGGCACACAAAGCTCGTGATCGAACTCGTATAACTAAAACTTAAATCATGTACTTCTTAGAAAGAGGGAAAACGAGGATCTCTTGATGATCCGTCCAAAACTCATCAAGGTGGCGGCGGGCAATGGAGTCCATGACGCCGATGTAGCCACGAAGCGCCTCGGCTTTGAGGAAGAGAGGCAGCATCCTCCTCATCTTCATCGCCTCCTCCTTCGAGTCCGTGAGCAACGACGTCGGGAATACCTTCTCCACGGCGCGTGGCCACCATGACTCCACCAGTTTGCCCTCGTTGGAGAAGAGGAACTTGTTGGCCTTGGGCCCGCACACCACGGCCACACGTTCCCTAAGGATGCTCGTCTTGAAACAAGTTCTCGAGAACCGCGCCATCCGGTCGTACACGAACTTCTCGGGTCTCCCGTTCCATCCCGTTGATAGGAACTCGAGGCTCTCTCCGATCACCGGCCACCCGGTGGTTCCCGGTGGAAGAGCTCCGGCGGGGGGTCCGCG
Source organism: Polygonum maritimum (assembly GCA_963924305.1). Taxonomy (NCBI): domain Eukaryota; kingdom Viridiplantae; phylum Streptophyta; class Magnoliopsida; order Caryophyllales; family Polygonaceae; genus Polygonum; species Polygonum maritimum. Next base: position 37,710,244 of record OZ002730.1, on the reverse strand, counting down.
CTGGAAGAGGAGTTGGAGGGAGAGGAGGGTTAGGAGGAGCAAGGCTAGAAGGGTGTAGAGGAGGAAGAGATCCATGTTGTACGTGTTCTTTGTGCTGATTTTTGTTGGTGTGTTTTGTGGGGTTATTGAGTGAGAGGTATTTATCAGGGAGTTGCTTGATTTTTGGTGTTAAGGCACGTCCCTTGGAGTACGTATTAATTACCAAGGATGGTCTGATAGTCTACTGTGATGCAAATGGGCCGTGTAATATCACGTAAGATGGAATGTAGTAAGGTTAAAATTGATTAGGGGATAAGAGCGTCTCAAATAGCTTTTCATTTTTCAACTTTGAAGAAGTATTAGAAAGATTTGGAAATTTTTCAATTTTTGAACCGAAACCAAAGATACCATTAGTAGAGATGGACATAAGTGCGGGCGGGGCTGACACATGTGGGCCCAAAAAGCCCAGCCTGCGGGCCCGCCGGGCTAAACCCGTCCGGGCCATGGGCCAGGCTCGGGTTGGAGTTTGATAGCCCAATCCGTCCAGGCTAGTCACCGGCCCGGAAGCCCGAATCAATCCGGACCGGCTGACCCAATAATAATTATAATAATGTGTATTTATATTTTATTAAAAAATAACTATAATAATTAAATTTATATATATCTGAATACTATTTTTCAAGCAATACCCATTTAAATTATTAATTAAAGGCTAAGGCTGTGTTCAGAAAAACAAGGTTTCTACAGAGGTGAAGGTTTTTAAAATGGTTTTTTGGTAAGGTGTAGGTTTTTTAGTAGATGGAGGTTTTCTTATTTAAAATCTCTCAAAACCTTATAAGGGGGCGATTGGTAGGTGGAAATCGGGAATGAAAGTATGGATTTGGGAATGAAAACCCCATATTTATTGTTTGGTATGTTAATATTAGGTTTCCAAACCCATACCTCAAACCCAATAGGTATGGGGTTCTCATACCCTACCAGCCGCCTAGGCCCCGTCTAGGCGCTAGGCGGTCCCTATCTGCCTAGCATTATCACCCGCCTAGGCGGCATCTATGTATCCGTTTAGGTCGCCTAGGCAACCGTTTAGGCCGCCTAGGCGCTAGGCGGTCCCTCTCCGCCTAGGATCCGCCTAGCGTTTTTTAGAACACTATACCTTGGGTATGAGATTGAAACCCATATATAACACATAACAAATTGATTTTTTCATCAACTCACATTCACCCTTCACCATAATGACTCTTGAATAATCAATTTACTAAATTTTTTCAAGATTTCACTTTTTTTTTGTCTCAATAAAAAATTTAATTTCATTCTCAAATTTTTTACCAAACACCTAACTAAAAGTATGGGTTTCCAAACCCATATCAACCCAACCCCATACCTTGTCTCATTCCCATACCCAAATTTATACCAAATGCCCCCTAAGGTGTTCGGTATTACCAAGTTTTTAGATAGGTTTTACTTTAAACTACTAAAAAAAATATTAATTAAAATAATTAATAACAAAAGTTGTGTTAAAATTTTTCACAAACCTCCTAAAACCTATCTATACAAGGTTTCTATTTTCTGCTTTCAAACCTCCTTAGAAACCTACTAAAACCTCCACCTCCTAGAAAACCTTATTGTACCGAACACCTATTTGAGTAGGTTTTAAATAATTTAAACCTTCAAAAACCTCCAAAAAAACCTATACCAAACAGGGCCTAAGGCTTACAAAATACTAACAACTCCTCAATACACTCAAAATTTTCCAATGTGGGATTGCATTTGTGTAGCAAAAATGTATGAAAGTGATACAAAAGCTTCCCACATTGGAAATTTTGAGAAATGGAAGAGTTGAGTGGTGGTATAAATACACATGCTCTAATGATTTTATGTGCTATGGGCTTTTCAGTTGGGATCTTAGTGGAGCACTTGTATTAGCCCATTATTTAGTACATATTTACTATTATATTTAATTATAAATATTTAGAAATTTTTGGTTCATTTGGTTAAAAACCGAATTGAAATGAAAAAAGACCGAGCTGAACTACTTTGAGTTGATATTTTAATTTTTTTATTTTGTAACGGGCCAGCCCGGCCTGACCCGGACCAGCCCGCCACGAATTCGACCGGCCTGCCACAAAACCGTATCGGGACTTCTCGTGTGGGCCCGGCCCAACCCGTAGCCCAGCCCACTTCAACCCGAGTTTATACCAGGCCGGTCCTAGGTCCGGAATGTCTGGCCCGGGACTGGCCCAACCCGGACCGTTTCCATCACTACCATTAGAAAGATTTGGTAAATGTTGATATTTGAGATTTTTTTAATATACTCTTGTGACAGAATCATTATTTCTTCTTTAGCGTTTAGTTTCCTTGTTTAGTATGCTTATAATGTGTCTTTAAAGCACACAATTGAAAAACCGTTTGAGGAATATTAGAGTGTTTTGAGGCCTCAACATTTTCTCATCCTATTCTCCAAAATAGAATGGAGAAAAAAAAAGTTTGTCTTTCTCCTAATTTTGAGTATGATCTTCTTTCCCCAAAAATAATTTATTCCATATTTATAATATCTGGTCCCATCTTATTTTCTTCCTTGAAATCCGGGTTGAGATTTACAGTCAAGATCTTCTACTCCTCTCCCTACTCCCCTCCATGCTCCAATTTATTATTTATACCATAAAATCATAATAAAAAAAATTATAAAAATTATTTTTGTGTATAAATGGTTATTCTTATATACTAGTATAATTTTATGATATAAACTCCTAGTCAATATTGTTGATACCCGTATTTGTCATCGCGTTGATTCACGAGATGAATAAATAGTAAGAACAAAGATTAAAGCGCTAAGGCTCATTTTAACGCGCTAAGTACGCGTAATAGTAAAAATGAATAAGTGAACGCGTATGACAATATGTATATACGTAACGTCCCACATCGAACATACGGAGGCGAAGTTGAAAACGGGGGCAAATTGGGCACTTGCCACATCATCATTAGCAGGCAAATGCATGTGCATGGCCTTAATCGCGGTCAACATGCATTTTGGCCTTAATCGCGATCATGAACCATCTTTGCCATGTCACTATGTACGTGAAAGTTGGCTTGGCAAACCACATTTCAATATTAGCTTCCCACATCGACAATTGATAGCAAAACAGCCAGCTCACTTTTCTATATATAGTGGAGCGTGGTAACTATTTAGGGGATCGGAAAAATTCCGGTCCCGAGACGTGCTCTCGAAGGACGGGTCTCGACGTGTTTGAGTCTCCGAGGAGCTTGCACTATTTTACGGGAAAGATCTTAAAAAGTCTTATAAGCCTCCGAAAAGAGAATAAAATAATACGCGGGGGGTGGGAGAGCTCGAAGTAAGACGAGCCGGTTTCTAGTGTGCCGAAAGGCCCGAGAGTTTAATAATTTTGTCCCGTATTTAGTTCGAGGTTTTCGAACTTCAACATTGGCGCCGTCCGTGGGGATCTTCTCATCCTTGGACTGTCATGCTCTAGGGTCGTCGGTTAAAAATCGCTCAGGTTAGTGTGTTTTTGCTTATATAATTAGTATGCATTTTTAATTAACATGGATCGCGATGGACGCGCGGCCCCATCGCGCTGCCGTGGCCTTGGCTCTCAGCCTTGGCCCGCGGCCCCATCGCGGCTCATGGCCTGGGCTCGCGGCCTTGGCCCGTGGACCCATCACGGCCTTGGCCCGCGAACCCATAATAACATCTCCGAAAAGAAAATAAACTAACAACCCTCCGAAAAGAGAATAAACTAACAAGCCTCCGCCGTGTCACCGGCCCGCCACCGCGCTCTTCCAGCCTCCTGCTCTCACGCTTATCTCTCTAGCGTGGTCCGTTGTCGTGGCCTGTGGCTCCCTTTGGGACATGGCGTTGCCGGAGACGCGGGGGTTCGTGACTGGAGTGCGTGGCAAGCTTCACTGATTCTGTTGCACGTTGCCAACGCGCTAAGTGCAAAAACTGACGTGTATGTAACTCCGATCGAGTTCGGGTTGCTCGTGTTGTTCTTGTTGTCAGGATTTGTTGTTTTAGGGTTTTGTGAATTTGTCAAATCTCTTGTAACGCGCTTGCTTGGCAGGTCATAAGCACTAATGAAAAGATCTCTCTTTTTGGTTTAGGGGACGAGGCTCGGGGTTTTATTTTGCCCGGCTCTTCCTCTGGTGCGCGGTGTTGATTATGGTGTGGTGTCTTCTTACGCGCTACTCTCACTTTTTGCATTCCAGCGCCTAGCGAACGCCATTAATGAACCTCGAGATATTAGCAATTGACTAATACAGGTTTGTTATACACAAGTTTAACACCAAATTAAATAACGCCTCCGAAACGAGAATAAACTAAATAAGCCTCATATGGCCCGTGACCCCATTTAGACAACGGCTGTTTTTGAGCTCTGCTCACAGTTACCGTCAACGCGCTAATCACATTCTGTAAAGCAAAACGCGCGCGATGCGCATAGGCGCACTCGAGTCGGTTATGCCGCTCGCAGCTGCTTAAAGCCTTAAAACATCAAACTCCACAGTCGTTAGGGAAAACCCAAGTTGCCGTCCTCGCTCGGGGTTGTCCGCTAACGCGCGCGATGCGCATAGGCGCACTCGAGTCGGTTACGCCGCTCGCAGCTGCTTAAAGCCTTAAAACATCAAACTCCACAGTCGTTAGGGAAAACCCGAGTTGCCGTCCTCGCTCGGGGTTGTCCGCTAACGCGCGCGATGCGCATAGGCGCACTCGAGTCGGTTACGCCGCTCGCAGCTGCTTAAAGCCTTAAAACATCAAACTCCACAATCGTTAGGGAAAACCCGAGTTGCCGTCCTCGCTCGGGGTCGTCCGCTAACGCGCGCGATGCGCATAGGCGCACTCCAGTCGGTTACGCCGCTCGCAGCTACTTAAAGCCTTAAAACATCAAACTCCACAGTCGTTAGGGAAAACCCGAGTTGCCGTCCTCGCTCGGGGTCGTCCGCTAACGCGCGCGATGCGCATAGGCGCACTCGAGTCAGTTACGCCGCTCACAGCTGCTTAAAGCCTTAAAACATCAAACTCCACAGTCGTTAGGCAAAACCCGAGTTGCCGTCCTCGCTCGGGGTTGTCCTCTAACGCGCGCGATGCGCATAGACGCACTCGAGTCGGTTACGCCGCTCGCAGCTGCTTAAAGCCTTAAAACATCAAACTCCACAGTCGTTAGGGAAAACCCGAGTTGCCGTCCTCGCTCGGGGTTGTCCGCTAACGCGCGCGATGCGCATAGGCGCACTCGAGTCGGTTACGCCGCTCGTAGCTGCTTAAAGCCTTAAAACATCAAACTCCACAGTCGTTAGGGAAAACCCGAGTTGCCGTCCTCGCTCGGGGTTGTCCGCTAACGCGCGCGATGTGCATAGGCGCACTCGAGTCGGTTACGCCGCTCGCAGCTGCTTAAAGCCTTAAAACGTCAAACTCCACAGTCGTTAGGGAAAACCCGAGTTGCCGTCCTCGCTCGGGGTTGTCCGCTAACGCGCGCGATACGTATAGGCGCACTCGAGTCGGTTACGCCGCTCGCAGCTGCTTTAAGCCTTAAAACATCAAACTCCACAGTCGTTAGGGAAAACCCGAGTTGCCGTCCTCGCTCGGGGTTGTCCGCTAACGCGCGCGATGCGCATAGGCGCACTCGAGTCGGTTACGCCGCTCGCAACTGCTTAAAGCCTTAAAACATCAAACTCCACAGTCGTTAGGGAAAACCCGAGTTGCCGTCCTCGCTCGGGATCGTCCGCTAACGCGCGCGATGCGCATAGGCGCACTCGAGTCGGTTACGCCGCTCGAAGCTGCTTATATAAAGGCATTAAAACATCAAAACTCCACAGTTATCGTTAAGGCAAACCGCCGAGCTAAGCTCGGGGTTTGGCCCGCGTTGAACGCGAGGGCGCGCTCGAGTCAACTTCATCGCTCGTAGTCGCGATAAACCCAAATATCCAAATTCTATAAGGCAAACCGCCGAGCTGAGCTCGAGGTTTGGCCCGCGTTGAACGCGAGGACGCGCTCGAGTCAACTTCATCACTCGTAGTAGCGATAAACCCAAAAATCCAAATTCTATAAGGCAAATCGCCGAGCTGAGCTCGGGGTTTGGCCCGCGTTAAACGCGAGGGCGCGCTCGAGTTGACTTCATCGCTCGTAGTAGCGATAAACCCAAAAATCCAAATTCTATAACGCAAATCGCCGAGCTGAGCTCGGGGTTTGGCCCGCGTTGAACGCAAGGGCGTGCTCGAGTTGACTTCATCGCTCGTAGTCGCGATAAACCAAAATATCCAAATTATCGTTAAGGCAAACCGCCGAGCTGAGCTCGGGGTTTGGCCCGCGTTGAACGCGAGGGCGCGCTCGAGTTAACTTCATCGCTCGTAGTCATGATAAACTCAAAGTATCCCATCGCACTCTAATGGCCAGCCGCCGAGCTATGCTCGGGGTTTGACCCGCCGCGATGCGTTTAGGCGCGCTCGAGTGGGTTACACCTCTCGCAGTCGTTTAAAGCATTAAAAACATCAAGTACCAAAACCATCGTCAGGAAACCTGCCAAGCTATCGCTTGGAGTTGTCCGCTAACACACGCGACGCGCGTAGGCGTGCTCGAGTCTGTTACACAGCTCGAGCCGGTTACAACAACGCGTTGACCATAGATATGTGCATCAAGTTGGTGCCTCGTTTGTCCTTGAAAAGACTAAGGGCATCCGAGTCACGGGGTTGTGTTGATACCCGTATCTGTCATCGCGTTGATTCACGAGATGAATAAATAGTAAGAACAAAGATTAAAGCACTAAGGCTCATTTTAACGCGCTAAGTACGCGTAATAGTAAAAATGAATAAGTGAACGCGTATGACAATATGTATATACGTAACGTCCCACATTGAACATACGGAGGCGAAGTTGAAACGGGGGGCAAATTGGGCACTTGCCACATCATCATTAGCAGGCAAATGCATGTGCATGGCCTTAATCGCGGTCAACATGCATTTTGGCCTTAATCGCGATCATGAACCATCTTTGCCATGTCACTATGTACGTGAAAGTTGGCTTGGCAAACCACATTTCAATATTAGCTTCCCACATCGACAATTGATAGCAAAACAGCCAGCTCACTTTTCTATATATAGTGGAGCGTGGTAACTATTTAGGGGATCGGAAAAAGGCCGGTCCCAAGACGTGTTCTCGAAAGACGGGTCCCGACGTGTTTGAGTCTCCGAGGAGCTCGCACTATTTTACGGGAAAGACTTTAAAAAGTCTTATAAGCCTCCGAAAAAAGAATAAAATAATACGCGGGGGGTGGGAGAGCTCGAAGTAAGACGAGCCGGTTTGTAGTGCGCCGAAAGGCCCGAGAGTTTAATAATTTTGTCCCGTATTTAGTTCGAGGTTTTCGAACTTCAAGAAATATTTTTTAAATCTCAAAAATATGATTTATTCCATTATTTTAATGTAAAATAATATTAATGATAATTTTTTATGATAAGAAATGTACAAATATATATGACTAAGTATTGTTAACATGAAAATATATTTATAAAATTTTATTATTATTATTTTGTAGCATAAATAAGGAAGTGAAGTATAGAGAAGAGTATAGAAAGCAGTAGAAGATCCTTACTGTGAGATTTTTAAACCTTAAGTCACCCTAGTTCTTGTAGCTCAGTAAATTATTGGAGTTCTTGACAAGAAAAATAATATATATACTTCTCCGTGTCAGCCAAACTTTTCCTATTTCCTTCTTCCTCTTCTTCGTCCCATAGTTGTGCCGCCACGTCCTATTGTCTTCTTCCTCTTGTTCGTCGAGCCACTGTAAAGAATTGAAGTTCGGTCATTGCCGTCGTTTACCTTTTTATAGGCTCGGTGTCCTAGTCATTGTCCACATCTGCTCTATCCGTTTCTCTCATTTCCCTTGTCGTTTTCCTTTCTTTCGTCGATATAGAGGGTTAATATGAGATCATCCGACTACGTGGCCATAATTCGACGTCATTGGGGGGTCGTAGTGGGTTGTGCGTAGACTGCTATAGGTTTGGGTGATCGGGGATTAGGCTTGGTTGGGGGAGTGGGTGTCAGATGTTGATCGGTGGTTTGGGCATACGTACCCGAGGTGGATTCGTATCGGAACCTTGTTGGTAAGGCTTGAATCGATCCCAAAGACAACTCGGTATGCGCAATGGTCAACGCGTTGGAGAGAAGCGAGAGAGAGCAAAAAGATAATTAGGGTAAAATGAATATTTTCTTGTTATGCCCGATAAAAGACTACTGTTGATACCCGGATCTGTCACCGCGTTGGTGCACGAGATAAATAATATTGACAAAAGATTAAAGCGCTAGACACGTTTTAACGCGCTAAGTATGCGAATAACTAAAATGAATAAGTGTACATGTATGTACGTAACGTCCCACATCGAACATATAGAGGCGAAGTTGTAACGGAGGCAAATTTGTGTGAACCTTGCCGCGCTGGGACCACGGGCTCGTAACGCGTACGTTGTCCGTTCACAACTTTCACTAAGAAATTGATGTGCAAATTAAAGAGATATCCACCAATGCCACCTCATCTCATCTAAACCTCCAAAGCAATATATTTGCTTCCCACTTCGGCAAATGGGAAAACAAGCAAGCACCTGCACATGTTATATATATAGGAAGGAGGATGTCCAATATAGAGGATCGGGAAAAGGCCGGTCCCGAGACATGTTCTCGAAGGACGGGCCCCGACGTGTTTGAGTCTCCGAGGAGCTCGCACTATTTTACGGGAAAGACCTTAAAAAGTCTTATAAGCCTCCGAAAAGAGAATAAAATAATACGCGGGGGGTGGGAGAGCTCGAAGTAAGACGAGTCGGTTTCTAGCGCGCCGAAAGGCCCGAGAGTTTAATAATTTTGTCACGTATTTAGTTCAAGATTTCGGGCTTCAACAACTACCACAAGAGTATTTATACTCAAACCGTAAAACCTAACGATTCAAATAAAGCGTTCGGGAAAGAATCACAAAGAAAACATGTAAAGAGAGATAAGCTCTAGTTTATAACGTTAGAATAATTAATAAAATGAAAAATGACTTGGCATAATCCCAAGTATCAATCTTCTACCAATAATAATCTCATGTATTAATATTCCCTTTAGCAATCCGAAATATGTTAATATTAACCAAAAACGATACCGAAAGATTTTTCGGTATACTTTCCGGCGGGTTTAATGACACGGCGCTCGAAAATCTGACGTGACGAGCAATCGGTGTCAAGAGATTCTCATGTCAACATTCACTAAAAATTGTAAATACAAACTAAACATTGAAGAAAGAGAAATTAGAACCTACAATTGAAAAAAAAATCAACAAGTTGCCATTGAAGAGCCAACTCTTCAAAGAAGCAAAAAATTGGGTGCAAATTTCAGCACTGCTCTTTCATTGTGGTTCATACAAACGAAATTTCAATTCGGTATAAGTTCTCATCATGAAGAAGGACACGGACATTTTCTTGATAAACTACATCATTAGATTTTCCTATTCTCCTTGAGCTTTCGTATGCATCTTTCATTGTGGTTCTTACAAACGAAATTGGGTTTGTTACAAACGAAATTCTCTACAACTTTGGAAAATCAGATATGTTCTTGCTAAGTTCACAATTAATTAATGTTCAGATCTCTCTCACATGCCTACTCTTTCACTGTGATTAAACTTACCGTCAATAACAAGCCCACTCACAGGCGTAGCCCTAGGTGGCGACTAACGTGCCTTATCTTCTACTAGCGTAGCCCACTCGACCGGCGTGCGAGCACTATCACAGGGCGACCGGCGTAGCCCTCTCACTGGCGACCGGCGTAGCCCTCTCAAAGGCGACCGGCGTAGCCCTCTCAAAGGCGATTGGCGTAGCCTATCGCAGGTTCTACTCTTTGAAGAACTGGTTTCTGGTTCTTCAATCGCAACTTGCTGATTTTAGTTTTCAATCGCAGGTTCTAATTTCCCTTTTTTCAATGTTTAATTTGTGTTTTAATTTTTAATGAATATTGACATGGCAATCCTAATGACGTGGCAGGTGCGATGTGAAACCGATTGCTCGCCAAGTCAGATTTCCGAGCGCCATGTCATTAAACCCGCCGGAAAGTATACCGGAAAATGTTTCGATATCGTTTTTGGTTAATATTAACATAGTTCGGATTTCTAAAGGCAATATTAAAACATAAGATTATTATTGGTAGAAGGTTGATACTTGGGATTATTCCAAGTCATTTTTCCTTAATAAGATAAATATTAAATAGTGTCGTATCAGTTCTCCCCCGTTGACAATCGACTTGTCCTCAAGGTGGAAATCATGAAAAGAAACTATGCAACTTGCTCAACAAAACACAACTTCCACCTGGATCAAAAGCTAATCTTCCCATGGAGCAAGGATACAACTCCCTTGTTGACAAATCAGGACTACCTCCAAGCAAGCATGCAATTTCCCATAAAGTAGTATCACCATTAGCCTGGAATCCCCTAATAGGCCTTATCTCAAACACTTGTTGTGCATATGGAATTACCGGTAAACTTAAACTAATTGAATGAAAATCAACAACCTGATGTTTTACAATCAGTCCAAATCCAGCACGCAAGTTTTTAATTTTGCGCAAACAATCAAATGTTGGATTCCCTTTTGCTTCCGATTTCAAGCGTTGACCGTTGACAACTATGAGGGAATTTGAAGTCGATCATTCTTCAACAATATCTCGATCAAGTGTCATCTCATCAATCGGGACATCCAAGTCTTGAATTTCCACATTCGAATCAAGATTGTCGATAGCGTTAAAATGAGGCGCAACGTGGCCAAGCAGCGTGCGAAGAACCACGCGGTTATCCATAGGAAGACCGGGTGGTGAGGGCAGGACTACCCCCAAGAAAGCATGCAATTTCCCATGGAGCAGTATCACCTTTAGCCTGGAATCCCCTAACATGCCTTATCTCAAACACTTGTTGTGCATATGGAATTACCGGTAAAATTAAATCAATTGAATGAAAATCAACAAACCTGATGTTTTACAATCAGTCCAGACCCAGCACGCAAGTTTTTAGTTTTGCGCAAACAATCAAATGTTGGATTCCCTTTTGCCTCCGATTTCAAGCGTTGACCGTTGACAACTATGAGGGAATTTGAAGTCGATTGTTCTTCAACAATATCTCGATCAAATGTCATCTCATTAATTGGGACATCCAAGTCTTGAATTTCCACATTCGGATCAAGATTGTCGATAGCTTTAAAATGAGGCGCAACGTGGCCAAGGAACGTGCGAAGAACCACGCGGTTATCCGTAGGAAGACCGGGTGGTGAGGGCGGAAACGGGCAGGTGAAGAGCAGACAGTGGGTGCCGCAAATGGCAGCGGGTAAGCGGTGGCCGCTGCCCATGGCGACGGGAAGGCGGTGGACGCCGACGGGTAGGCGGTTGCCACTCCTGGTGGAAAAGTAGCGGCGAATCGCACGAGCGACGGTGTCCCCTAATTAGGATTTGCAATATGTGGCGGCCACCCCGCGTGCGATGGCGTCCACTGAGTAGGATTAACGATCGGTGGTAGCCATCCGGCGATGGACGGCGTTGTTGATAGCGCAACCGAGAAGGCTTCGACGGTGACAGCGGTTTGTTGTCGGCCGTTAAGGAGATCGAACACTTGATCTGTCTAAAGCCGTTGGACTTCGAGATCGTGATGCACATTTTGTCTGTCTACGGTCAACTACATCAACATAGTTGATAGAAGATCTTGGATTGCACACCACGTTTTCGGCACGTACCCACCCATAATGCATCAGTATCGAACCATGCTTGGGTCGGTATGGACCGTTACAACCTTCCTTTAATAGCTCGTGAAGTGGGTCGATAACGAGGTCTTTTGAACTTCTTCTTTTCTTCTCTTTTTCTCCTCATCTTGTGTAAGCTCAGTACGAGGCTTTCTAGGCTCGAAACTCTTCTCTTCAAGCCTGATCAATCTTCTCCACACCTCATACGGTATTGATTCTTCACCTTCTTGCTCTTCTTTGAACTCCTTTGGTTGTCTTCTTATTCAAAACCTCTCGAACACTCGCCACTTGAACAACTTTTGATCACCCCATCATCATCAAGATTACTTGCTCCTTCTCAAGTACCCTCCACACCAACCTCTACAAAGCTCTAAAAACGGTTCCTCAACACTTTAAAACCTACAAAATACAAACAACAGTCACATAGATTCTGATTCTTGAAAGAATACTAAACTCAATACAACAGACTTACAAAACTACTAAAAACCGAGTCAATCTATCTAGGAAACACTTTATAAAATCTAACTAAAATGGTGACACCAGCGATCCCCTTTCTCCATTCTTGTTTGTTCTTGTTATGGACTTATTTCATCGTAGAAAGATGATGGTTCTGAGCAGAAGGAGGGGATTTGGCATCCAAAAATGCAAACAAATTAAGTTGAATAATGTTGCTTTTGTAGATGATCTACTCATTTTCTATAAGCCAACTTTTATTACACTAAAACTCATTAGAGAATGCTTGCTGGAATTTGGTGATGAGTCTGGGCTACATGCTAATCCAACTAAAAGCAAGATCTTTCCTAGAGGAATTAGTTTACAAGGAAAGAAAAGGATTAGTACAATGATGGGTATTGATCTTGGTGTCTTTACCATTAGGTATCTTGGTACTCCTCAACATTCCAGAAAATTGAAAGTGGTAGATTATGCTCCCTTATGCATGAAGTGCTCAAGTTCTAAGATCTATGATTGAAGGGATGTTATCTTTCTAGATGCAAGCTCTTATCCTCCCAAAAAGGGTTGTTAAACGCACAGAGAGACTTTGTCGATCCTATTTGTGAGTTGGTATTTGTGAAAGCAAGAGAAGCCTGGTTGCGTGGTCAAAAGTTTGTAAGCCTCTACATGAAGGAGGCTTGAACTTCAAGAAACTGTTTTCTTAGAATAAAACGGTGTTATTCAAGCTTGGCTTTGCTATTATAGAAAACAAGCATAATATTTGGATAGTTTAGGCTTACAAAAACATTATAAAGGGAAAGAATAGATTGTAAGCAGGATCGCCCATGACTCTTGGATTTGGAAGGGAAACTGAGGGACTTAATTAATTCCTTATTCCAACTCTGAATATCAATCTTAGTAATGATAACTAGTATGATATTCTTAGAAGCTTCATCAAACCTAATGGCAACCTAAATTGAATTTGTTCTATGGCTTGATCAGATTTCGATCGCCAAGCAATGAGTGGAGCTCTACTATCTGGAATGAGATACATTCTAATAAGTAGGCCTTTATAAGTTGGCTTGCTACCCTTAAGTGGTTGCCCACAACAAACAAGCTATCAAAGTGGGGGATCATCCAAGTAGGGGTGTCCAACGGGTCGATCCGATCCGACCCGTAACCCGATTTACGGATCATGGGTCGACCCGTAATCTAAAAACTTTTGACCCGAGACCCGACCCGTAACCCGGTTTACGGGTTTTACGGGTCGGATCACGGGTCGATCCGTTTGGCCCGTTTGACTGGTCAAAATGGGTGAAACGGGTCAAAAATCCGCTTGACCCCTGATTAAAGCAGCAACATACAATAGCCAGCGAAAACTATTAAAAGCTTCGATCTCCTTGAAGACTAAGCAATTAGCCATCAATTGCAATTCCTAATTCGAACTATTCAGACTTGCATTTCCCAATTGCAACGTGCAAGAGCAACAAGAGGTTGAGCACAAGCAACGTCGGCGAGCTGATTGCGCGAACCTGCAAGTCGGGGGGTCAGATGAGCGATTGCGGGAGAGCACAGGTTAGGTCAGGCGAGCGAAGGCGCACTGCGAGAGAGTGTGAGTCAGGTCGCTGCTGCCAGGGACTCAGGGTCGGGACTCGAGCGAAGCCGGTAGGGACTCGAGGTCGAGACTCGAGCGAAGGTGGACTGCGGGAGAGAGCAGGAACGTCGAGGTAGGTTGCCGAGGCTGAGCAGGGCTGAAAGAGTACGGCGCCGGAGTTGTTGCCTTCTAGATCTAGGGTTTTTCTGTCGATTTTGAAAAGGGGGACGGGTTGCACACATTGGTACTCAGATTCACATATAATTCCAACTCAGATAGTAATAAAAAAAAAATTACGGGTTTACGGGTTGACCCGTAACCTGTAAATGTAAAACTATTGACCCGTGACCCGATCCGTAACCGACCCGTAATCTACGGGTCAGGTTGGTCCGGGTTACGGGCAACCCGGACCGTTGGACAACCCTACATCCAAGGTAGTAGATGTATTTTGTGTGATGATGATGAAAAATCTGAAAACCATCTTTGGTTCTGTAGCTCTTTCACTTAAGCAGTTGCTGATATTATATGGAATTGACTGGTTGTTAGTGTCAGAATGGCAAGCTTGGAACATTGGTGGCTTTGGTTTCTTTCCACCCATAGGAGGAAAAATAATATTTTCCAATCCAGGCTTACATGTTTGATTTGCATGGTTCACTTCATCTGGAAACACAGAAATGAAGTTGTTCACAATAGCGTTGCTCTTGATGTTAATGCTTGTGCTAACTAGATTATAAAGGAATGCAAGTTGCGTTTTTTGATCAAGCTAAGATTAAAAGGAAGAAGAGGCCAAGGCTTCAGAAATCGCCTCCACCTTTAACTTTTGTCCTCTTGGATAGGGTTTGGGTTAGTTTTTTCTTTCCGTAGTGTTGAGATTCCACCCTCTCTCCTTTATCTGCTAAGTGTTTGTTGTTGATGCATAGCACTAGGATACATATGAAGGGTTTGACCTTCGTCATTGCATCATGTTCTTTGCATACTTGAGTGCTTCTTTTTGCATTAGGATAGTATGTTAAAGGACCTTGGTGGCTTTTAGGTGGAATTCTCTTTTGGAGGTCTCCTTGTAGTAGTTAAGAGTTTGTTGTTGTTTTTCTTTCGGGTGGACTGCGATGGCCTTTTGGGTAATTTTGTGTATTCTCATATCCCTTGATCTTCTTACTATTGAGTATGTTACCGATGCAATATATGAGGACGCATGAGGGACTTGTCCTTCACTTTGGCATCGAGCCCAACCTGATGATGTGTGCTTGACATTTGGACTTATCAGGCCAAGGCCTTGTTGCGAATTTGGTTATGTGGTCAGGAGCTTGCTATTTTTGTATTTTTTGGGATTCCCTCTTGTCTTCTCCCTCTTTCTTTCAAATAAGTTTCACCATTTGCGAAAAATTAAGCTAAAATAAAAAAAATTATACCTATGATATATTGAGAGAAGAAATAAAGTTACAAAAAAAGAGCCAAGGGCAAAAGTTATCAAATTTAAACCAAGCAATTAGACTAATAATTTACTCATTATATTATCTTTTTTTATATATTTAAAATGATAAGGGTTGGGTCGGGTTACGGGCCGGACTTTAAATCCTATTGGGCTTTTAAATGATAACCATATCCGGCCCTTTAAATTATTTGGGTCGGACCGACCCGGCCCATTGAGCTATAAATATTGTCCAAACCCGCCCATTTTGACACTTTTTGTTTGCTTAGGTCTACTTAGAACTTATCCTAATACAAAACATACAATAGAAGGAGCACAAGCAAAATTATTAGAGCATCTCCAAAATGGTTTTTGGAGTGATGTTCAGTAGCTTCCTCATCATACCATCACATTCTCTAAAATGGAGAAAGAGGAGAAAAAATGTGCAACTTCCGAGAATGTAGGGAATTTTCTATATAATTCGTGAATTCTCTAAAACCGGAAATCTATTAGATTGAACCTTTAGATAAAGTCAATAGATTGACTTTGCATTCCCCATTTGTTTAGAAATTTTTTCATAATATTGGAGACGCTGATGCAAATTTAGAAAAGTTCTTCGGCATGATATGAATATACACGTAGATGGAGAAGGTCATTACCTGGTCAAACATTATACAAACGTAACATACTGATAATAAAGTCATGATTAGCTGCTGATTAATCACGCATAATATGACTATACGGGGTGGCAAATTCTGACCCGATCCGAATTAACCGATCGAATTATCCGTTTTGAGAATCGACCGAGATCCAAAATTTTATTTTATCAAATAAAATCCGAAACCGACTCCATCCGACCGAATTTGACCCGGAGGTATAAGCAACCCGATTAAGAATGACCCGAAACCAATTACATCCGAAAATCTCAATCCGGTTTCAAACCGAAACCTGAATAACCCGATCCGAAAAATACCCAACCGAGTTATATCCGAAATCCGAAACAATCCGAACCCGATTATACCCGACATCCGAAACAACCCGAACCCGATTGTACCCGATAATTATATATGATATCCGAAACAATCCGAACTTAGTATGATATTCTATATAATAGAATATAAAACATAATATATTAGTATAAAGTGTAAATGTGTAATACAAAATTGCAAATGTAAGAGATTGTATCATATATTTCTGAACTGTGATTTTTTTATTTTATTTTAAAACTATTGATCATAATTTGACCGATATTTATAATTTAATATTATCATTCATTGCTAAAGATATATTTGTTTGACAAAATATAAGATCTTATTTATTGGTATATGAATATGATCATGAGAATGGAATCATGGATATGATTTTGAAAATGTATAAGATCTCGTAGATATTAATATCATTATATTGGTATATGCTTATATTGTACACTTGAAATATAGAAAAAATAATACATTATCATCAATAAATCTATAAAAAAAGGTTTTGGGGCGTAATGAATGCTAAGCATAAAATACAAATTCATATAGTTTTATGTCCTATTTTATTTCTCGATTTATTCATTAAATGAGAAGGATGTATATAAATTGCTCTTTTTAACCGGTGTTATTAAGAGGCGAAAACTGCTGGTCATAAAACTGTTTTTAATGACTTCATTCTGCTGTGACCGTTTGCGCTGAATGTGGAGAGGTCAACAACCGACATTCATTGCTCTCCTTATAGTAACGTCTTCTTTGCCTCCTCCCCGATTTCTAATTCCTCTCCACGTTCGACTCCTCCTCATCCCCCATGGGCGCCGGGAGCTCTACACTCACTTCTCTTCCTCCCTCGCTCGCGCCTCTCGATCGCCACCTCCCAATTCACCTCAATATTTATCAGGTAAACTCGCCTCTTCTCTATTTCCCTCTCAATCTTTGTGAGCCCTGATTCAGTGTGTTTGGTTTTGCAATTAGGTTTTGCGGTCGGAGGGGCACTTTCTCGGCGACGGGATTCGGAGGGCGTAGGAAGCTAGGGTTTGCAAGCCTCCACTGTATGGTGGCGGCCATCGACCCCAAAACCTAATTGGCGGTGATCTGCCACTAAGACCGGCGATCTGGTGGCGGCCATTGGCGGCGCGTGCGAGGATTGGGGCTTCTTCCAGGTGACAAACCACGGTGAGCCCCATAAGAACTCAGGAACCAGAAGTAGTGATGTTTGCTCCGTATAAAATAAGGTGTGGTTTTTTATAAGGTGCGGTTGAATAAAATGTGATGTATGCTTAAACAGATGCAGATGCTGGAGTAATTTTCATATGCTCAAACAGATGCAAATGCAGGTGCGTGTAATATGGTCAGTAAACCCCTAAGAACTCAGTTTAGTTTCGTTTTCGGGACACGATCAATTTACTTTGATGTTTGCAGATTTCATGGTGAACTATATGCTAATCACGGTGGCCTGGTCTCGGTGAACTTGAAAAACAGGTGAATTATATGCTAATCACTTGGTTCGATATGTTGGTCTTGGTTTGTTTCCCTCATTTCTAGATTGTACTACATTATTTAGTAATTCAAGTTTTTTTTTGGTCTTTTCATAATTTATACGTTGGATGTGGATGCTTGCAGGGACTTGATTTAGCCATTTCAAAGTTGAAATAGAGGTATGTTTTCAGTACTCAAAATCATGATGAATAATTCTTCTTGGGTTTTCTCTGTTCGTGTTCGAGAAGGATTGGAGTAGATGTATTTTAATATTGGCCGAATATGTGCAATTATTCGCACTGATCTAGCAAGTTCATTTAATATTTTTTCGTTCTTTATATATTTCAGGTTGGTGCTAGCACAAGATCTGTCTGCCTGTAAGAACTCTGACACTGAAGTGCTATTTTCTTAGAGTAAGACGAAATTCTAATTAATCTGGTGTGATGGCGGAAGAAACTCAAACTATTACTGAAGTTCAAGTAACGGAGGTAGCTGAACCGATTAAGGTAACTTCTGCTCTGTACATATGGAGATTCACCGAGTAATTAATCATATCAAATAGAGTAATCATGTTTGATCAATAACACTTTAAAATCCCAATTAGCGATCAATTAACTTGCCCTTATTCAAAATAGGATCTTGACTTTTGAACCTCTACTGTATGATAAGCTGTCTTTCTAAGTTAATATCATTATCGTGCTCATATTAGTATAGGTAATATACATAATTTAAAGGTCTTAAATATCTGAGACTAATTACTTCAACAGTTGGTCAGTTTTTTTTTTGAGCACAACAGTTGGTCAGTTGATATTGAATTTACATGAATATCAATGTTAAGTTGTCTAGACCAATGCTTACACTTCACTTAACCAGATATTGATAGTTTACTTACATGCATTTCAATCATCAGTACAAATTGCTTTTTCCTTCTTTTTTTTTAAGACTATCTCTAGAGTATGTCGTTAATGTGGTTCATATTATTGTTAGAATACTGTTTTATTGTATCATGCAATTTAAGTCGTTAGAATTCATTCGTTTTTGATTTGGTAAGAGTTAGCTATTTCATCAGATTGGATATGTTACCTCATCATAACAATGAGCAATGGTCTTTAGATTGGTGAACAAAAACATTATCTTTTGATGACTGTATTACACTACAACATTGAGGTCGTGTACAAATTATTAGTACCTTTTTTTTCCTGATGCAAATTACTATCTTCTATAATGTTGTTGGAGGAGAAATTTCCAAGTGTTGAGAATGAACCATTACAACAGGGTCAAGGTTAATTTATTATATTGCAATGGCCACCAAATTGGAGTTCCAAGTTCAATACTGAACACTAGCAACTTTTTGTGGCTATTGCACTATTGTTTACGCTGTGACAGAGTGCCAAACCCTGCCATTGTTGTTTTGCTACTTTGGTGAGCTAAGATCGCGTTGCATCGACAGCCCTGGCATAAAAACATCACGAACCGGTGACTTCACCTTTGCCTCGCTAACCACTGCTTTTAGAGCTATGGCTAAGAGTAAGCATAGTTGGAGCTGTACAAGCACTTTTTTTTTGTGTATCCTGAAAGATGCAAGTAACAGCAAACAATCAGTCTTTACTCCCTATAACACAAAAGCCAACAGAAACAAATCCTAAATATTATACATGAAGAGTTGATGATGTTCAGTATAAGCACTATGTATATATAATACAGAGGACTGTTCTTGATTCACTATCCCCAGTACATGGTTGTTTATATATGCTCCAATTTTGATGTTTATCGCATATGTTTATCAGGAAATTAAGAAGATGATGAAAAGCGAGTTAGGGAAGTTACTAACAATGAATATAATCAAGTGAGTTTTTTTTTTTGGGTTTAGAGCATGCTCAGTGAGCCTATTCGAGGATGAATATGGCATGATTGCAATGGTTCTCCATATGTCCGACCTGTTAATACCTCTCAAGGACCTTGGAATGCTGAAGAGCTGCACACTCTATGCATCTCCATAGTGCTGTCCAATTGTTTGCTTTTTGGTAAGATCAAAAAGCAAATGGATAGGCATGAAAACATGCTTCTGTTAAAGCTTGAAAACTAAGGGAAATTGAGCATGTGATGCTCTAAAGCCTGGGATCATAGGCAAAGTATCCAGCTGAGAAATCAAGCACACGTAAACAATTTAATAGAATGCAAGTTCCTTATGTTTAAGATTCATTTCTGGCAGTATATTAGTGAAATTAGAATGGATACTCTTAGAATAGGCGTATTAGTAAAAGAACTACTCCAATTTTTGTTAATCATTGACGATAGAAAGCATGGAAAGCCAACTCACCTCCTCTTTTTGTTAGTGCTCCCCTTTTCCTGGTGTTCATAATTTATGAGAATGCGTCATGTAGATTTTGACAAATGACAACTACTATCAGGCATTACAGTTTAATCTTTCTTGGTTTTTGAATGATATTTTCACTATGGTATGTTTCTCTGGGGATAGGATATGTTCTCTCTTCTGTATGTTTGCCTATGGTATGTTTTCCAAGTCTGCCCAACGCTATTTGCATTACAGTTTCACCTTTACAGATAATTGCTAGGAACCTATCAGTGTTTGCACTTTAAACACTCTCTTGATTGTTCTTTACTACTTCTGAATGCAGGATGGCGAATATGTTTGCTATCGGACACCACGTGGAGGTGAAAGGCTTTGACAAATGGCTCGGTACCACAATACTTGCAACTGTTGCTGATCACTACGAGGACGATTTCTACATAGTGAAACTCTGGAATGTTGAAGATCCAGACTATTCGGGTGTCTACGGTGGTGGCCCGCGGAGTGATGAGTACTATTTCGAGAAACAGGAACAATACCAGATCCTTCACCGGCATTTGGTCTGTGAGGCTGTACCTGACCAACCCAGCCTTCAATACAACATTGGTGATGTCGTTGATTGGAACGACAGGTGTACTATGCGCAAAGGGGTCGTCGTCAGGAAGAGGCTCTGCATCGACCGGCGCTTAACAGACCCGGATGAGCAGCGGATGTACACCATCTTGGTGGATGACACCGACGTGCTCGAGGGGGATTACAGCTACCGGATGCGCCCCCATGTTCCATGGGCTTAGGCAACTCTTGATATAATTAATTGCCATAACAGTAGCACCTAGAATACAAGTATTGAATGAAACAAGAAACCAGTTGTTGCTTCAACACATGAACCGAAAAGAGACTGGGCTGGCCCAACAAAAATAAGAATAGTGGTTTTGTTTGAACTTGATTATGATTTATTAGGCCTTTACCAAGTGTACAACTAAGTACAAATTCCTTCTCATTTTGGAATAGTGCTAATATAAATCCGACTTCATCTATTCGAGACATATTTTTTTGTTATTATGCTTCAAGATTTGATAATGGTAAAAAGTATACTACTCCGCTAAGAAAGTTTTTTTCCATATTAATATCACTTGCATTTAAAAATATATTAGTAAAAATTATTAAAATATAAAAAAGATCTTCTAAAAGTTCCCTTTTTTATATAACGATATCACGTTATAAAGAAATCATATTGGAAAAAAATCTTAAAATATAAAAAATGGATAAAAATGTTAAATATAAAGTAAATATAAAAGTTAGGTTTAGGGGATACAATGAAAAGATAAAATTATTATTCTATTTTGATACGGAGTACAAGACTTAAATTATGAATGTATTATAATAGATGTATCGACATTTTCAAGCTCAATATCAACACAATGTATGCATGCTAAACTTCATTTTGACAAAAACAAATAGGATTCCAATTCTCAAGTTGTGTTACCACACCAGTCAACCATCAAATAAGAAGATAGGAACCCGATTTGTGGTGAATGGCATTGCCAACATATTGAAATTGTCATCTAACTTGACCATGTAAGTGAATAGCTGGTCTGGATCGATCATTGCGTTATACTCCCTAATACGCACCTTATAATAGGATTCTCAATAGTTTTATCAATGGCAGGTCCCCAAAAGAACTCTAGCGACACTCTTGGGCGAGATTCGTTGGCCACAACCCTATGAACCACACCAAAGTTATGGGCTAGCTTGCAAGCACCTAGGCAATAACTTCACCAACACCTAGGCAATAATTATTTAGAAACATTTTCACGACTTACGGTGCTACATACTTTCTTACTTATATATCCAAACAAATTCTCAGTAACATAATTAGTACATGCAAGGTGCCCGTTGACCCGTTAGTTATTATTTCTGAATGGCTTCCATACATACATATAATGTACCGTAATAAGAAAGGTTTAAGAGTTAAGGCGCACTACAACTCTATCAAATGTGTTTCTACATTTAAATCAGATTATATGAAGGCCGTATGAAAAGAACGATGCCCCTGCCGTAGGCAGGGGCCGGAAATACTAGTTTAAAATATAGTTTAATCAAAATTAGATTGATTACTATTCGAACTATTAAAACCTAATTCTACAAACACAATTCTACTGAGACCCAATTCAATCAAAAATTGATTTAACAAAAACTGATTCAGCCGAAACCGATTCTACCGAAACCAATTCATCTGAAACCGATTCAGCCGAAACTGATTCAACCGAAAACCGCTTCAACCGAAATCAGATTCAGTCGAAAATTGAAAAAACCGACTCAACCCGAAAATGGCCCAACCGAAAACCGAATTAAATTAACCGGTTATAACCTGCTAACTGGAGTTATCCGACAATTTAAATATCCGACCCGATCTGACCCGACCCGCGAATGCACCCGATTATCCGTTTATATCCGATACTGTTCACATCCGAATAACCCGAAACCGAATTATTCGACCAAAACCCGATCGATTATCCGAATTGCCACCCCTACTATACACGTACCTTGATGTGTACATGCTATGAGTTTGAACTCGCCCATATATACGAAAGATAGAACGTTCAAGATCTTATCCACAAACTAAACGATTAAATGAAATAACGACAGCTCATTAATGTCAATAGCTAACGAAGTGCACCTCCTAGACGTTTATGCTGGCTCAATATTCGCCGCGAAACCAAGGTCAAAAAGAAGGGGCCGCCAACTCGATAACAACATGCGACTTAATTACGCCAAATAGTGAGAAGATTTTTCAAACCCAAAACACACAAGAAACCGAATTAAATCATTAATCCTCTCCCAAAACTTACTATAAATACGCTCTACATCCTCTAACAAATTGAAGTGACATACAACAATTGTACTATCATCAATTAATCAAGTGGCACAATGGAGACCCAAAAACTATGCTGGCTAGTGGTCCTCGTTCTAGGGCTTGCCCGGTGCTCGAGTGCGGCGGACCGGTGCAACGCGGCCGACAAGAAGGCTTTGTTGGCTATCAAGGAGGCGTTCGGGAACCCGTACTTGCTCGCGTCGTGGAAATCCGACACCGATTGTTGTACCCAATGGTACCAGGTTGAGTGTGACTCCTCGTCCAACCGTATTATCTCGCTTACCGTCTTCTCCGGTAATCTCTCGGGTCAGCTTCCGTCTGACATCGGCGATCTTCCCTATCTTCAGGTCAGCTAATAAACTAGCTTCGAAAGATATAATATGTTATTCAGATGAGTTACTCGACCTAGCTATTGTCATATGAGTTTAGTTACTTGAAATATATATCTTTGAACAACTTATTGGACCATTGAACTTTTCACACTAATAATTTAGTATAGATGTTTGACTTTCATGCAACATATCCAAACCTGCACTAGTGAAAGTATTTGTATATGATTCAATAACATTCTTATCTTAGAAGTTATACATATGTTATGAGCTGTTGACCGGTTGCTACGTACTAAATGTCTTGATCAGACCCTGGAGTTTAGGAAGCTAACCGACGTGTACGGCCCGATCCCATCGTCCATCGCGAAGCTAACCAACCTGAAAATGCTGCGGCTGAGCTACCTAAACCTCACCGGCTCGATCCCGGACTTCATCGGAAGCCTGACGAACCTAAACTTGATAGAACTCTCTTATAACACCCTCACCGGACCCATCCCCTCCTCGCTTTCCAACCTCCACCAACTCAACGCCATTCGACTCGACCACAACCGCCTCACCGGCTCCATCCCCGCGAGCTTCGGCTCGTTCACTGGGACCATCCCTGACCTCATCTTGTCCCACAACCAGCTCACGGGCCCCGTTCCGTCTGCCTTGGGGAACGTCGACTTCACAAACTTGGACTTCTCTTACAACAAGTTAACCGGTAATTCTTGTTCTTCTCATTTGTCATTCGCCAAAACATTAATCAAAGTATAGATAATTTTTACTATTTTCATTGTTGAAGAAAATATATGTTACAATTATTAATCAAAGTCTTCTAGCTCATATGGGTCGTCTAGGCATCTAAACAACGTCTAACTCTGTCTAGATCGATCGTCTAGGCGCAAGCTAAACGGACGCCTCCCCTCCTAGGCCTAGGGCATAGGAAAATGAACATTGTTAGGCACTATTAGCTAGTACATATCTTAATTAGTTTGTGACTCTAACTTATTGCGCATCCATTATATTTGATTTGTAGGGGACCCGTCATTCTTGTTTGGAAAGAGCAAGGGGCTACAGCAAATCGACTTGTCACACAACAAACTCCAGTTCAAGCTGACAAGCGTGGAGTTCCCGACGGGGCTGACGAACCTAGTGGTGAGCCACAACATGATCTCCGGGAGCCTACCGAGCAGCCTGACGACGCTGAGCGGGCTGCAGGAGCTGGACGTCAGCTACAACAGCTTGTGTGGGCAGATACCCCAGGGCGGGAAACTGCAGAGCTTCGATCAGAGCTCTTACTCCAACAACACTTGCTTGTGCGGTTCTCCTTTGCCCGCTTGCACCACTTAGGTGACTTAGCTAATATAGTAAGCGGTCCATTCAAGGGAGTACTATTAGTGATAAATAATTAATGTTATACACTTATACTATATGGTACGTGTAGTCGGTGTAGACGGTGATGTTGCATAATAATGACCTATGAGAAGGGAAATGACGAGATTAATACTTGCTTATTTTGTAATGATCCCATTGAGAAATTCAATGTTATAAATAAACTAGTCAACACTCAACACCCCTACCATCGTGTACGCGTCGGTAACGATTATATATATACATTCATGTTTGTTATTTTGACTTTAAAAAAATATATATTAACATAATATATTAACAATATTTATATATAAGATACTTATCATTTTTTATCGACCAAATAGTTCATATCGATTATCTTATGTTGAATGGTAGCAAAATGAACAACCTTGAATCCATATTGGTAGTGAGAAAGTTAAAATTTATCACATATTTATGATGAGAATATTGGTGATTAAGAAGACTTATTTGTTATCACGTTGAAGTTTCGCACAATACAAATCAACCCTATTGACCAAAAAATAAAAAATCAACCCTTCATGCAGTATATCTAAAAGTTGGATTTATATGATTTTTGGGTATTTTTCCTTCAATTGTTTCATCTTGAAAATCAAAACACATTTATTAATATATAGAATAGTTGAAGAAAAATATGGAGATATAGATACATATGTAAAGATAAAAAGTTAGAAAATTAAACATTATCAATTTATCATCCATCAAAATCAACTGGATTTCAACTAGTCCAGCAGATCAAGTTCAACACCGAATCTTCCACTTTTGTTTTTTTGCATCACTCGAACGAATAGTATCAAATTTGGATGCCATAAGGTTGATTTCTATCAAAACATAAACAAAAAACAATCTCTCTATATATCTAAGTCATAAGCTTTAGAGCCACCACATTGCGTCACGTAGGATTTTTTCACGTGACATATCACATTTTGTCAGCTAAGATTTTGACATGTGTTGGTCTATCGTTATTCCATATCACATATTATTTAATTTTTTATTAACCCACACCATATCTATTTATCCTTGTCATATGTATATTTATTTGTTGACATAAGATTTTATTAAGTCACATCATTTCCACTTCCACTTATTAAGTCACATCATATTTATTTGGTAAATGAGATTTTTTCTACCAAAATGGTAAATATAGAAATTGTTTATAAAATACATTATTTTATAGTTGTACAAATATTATCTATAATATATTCATTAAGACACGAATTAAGAAAGAAAAGATTTTGATAATTATGTATCGGTCTATAGATATTCTTATCAAATAGTCAAAATCTTTCAATATTTAATTAATATGTTAATTAGTCTTTTCTTTCATAATTACAAATATAATCGAATATAATCACGTTCATCAATCAAGTATATAACTAAGACGATTAAAAATAAAATAAAATCATGATCAACAAACCTTAGGAAAACCTAGTTGGAACTTGGAATCACGTCCTAGTTCCTACACAATCACTATGTATTAAATCTTAGGATTGTGCATTACCTCCTAGGTTTATATAAAAGATCATGTATATGTATGCTGTTAGATAGGATTTTTTTTATAAATATAGATATAGATATGGTTTCAAATATATATATATATTATTAGATAGAAATTCCTATAGATATAGATATAGATACGGTTTCAAAGATAAAGATTACTTTAGGATAAAGATTATGCTTTATTAAATAATCATATTTGTTTTCATAGATATAAATATAAATACGATTTCAATGATTATTTCTTGAATTTATTTTAATTGTTCCAAATTATATATAATATAATACAATATAGATACATAAGTTGTTAGATAACATTTATTTCCTTATTAGATTATTTCAAAAATTATTCCTGATTTTATTTTAATTTCTCAAAAATATACACAAAATAAGATATATGTTGTTGGATAGAAATTTATTTCTTGGTTAGATTATTTCTAAAATTACTAATTACAACTTATTATATGAAGGAGGACCTAGTTGATTATTATATTATAAAAATGACACGTGACATAAATTTTTTTGAAGATAAATTTCTTTTATATTTATCCGCATATGTTTTTTTTTTTACTTTTGAACAAAAACATATTTTTCCAAAGACTACAGTTTGGTCATTGATTCTAACAAAAAGTAAGAAAAAAAGTGTCGTCCATAAACACATTTTTTTTTTCCCAAAGACTATAGTTTGGTCAATGATTGTAACAAACTGTTTAAAAAAAGTTTGGTCATTGATTGTAACCGGAGGTTTAATACGGGTCGGGTCGGGTGGATTCAGGTTTGGTCCTTTTGGGTTTAGGTTGTGTGCGGGTTCGGGTCAATCGGGTTACAAGTCAATTCGGGTCGGGTCTTGATATGTTATTGTGCGGGTTTGAGTCAACCTAACAGGTTAAGAATTTGAATTTTTAATGATTATTAAAGCAATATTACGATTAATAATAATATTTAATAATAATATATTATTTATATAAATTTTTATAATAATATTTTATTTCTAATAAGTTTTACAATAACATATATTATTATATTTAAAGGAAAATATATTTATTCTACATATATATATAAAATCGGGTCGGTTTCGGGTTTCAACCCAATCCTATTCGGGTTAATCGGGTTTGGTTTTTTTCTTAGCTTGCTACTATACGGCTCGGGTTTCAACTCTAGAACTTTCAGACAATTCGGGTTGGTTTTTCGGATCGGGTCAGGTTTTGACAGCTCTAGTAACAAAAAAGTTAAAAAAAGTGTCGTCCACAAAAACATATTTTTCCAAAGACTAAAGTTTGGTCATTGATGGTAACAAAAAGTAAAAAAAAAGTTTGGTCTTTGATTGTAACAAAAAGTAAAAAAAAGAAAAAAAAGGAAGTGTCGGCCACAAAAACATATTTTTCCAAAGACTAAAGTTATAAATAAATTTCCTTGATATTTCTCCAAACCTGATTTTTTGGCTTTTGAACAAAAACATATATTTCCAAACATAAAGTTCATTGTAACAAAAGGTAAAAGAAATTTTTCGTCGACAGCAGGGATCGAACCTGCGCGGGCGAAGCCCAACAGATTTCAAGTCTGTCTCCTTAACCAGACGGACATATCGACATCTTGTTAGATAATTGGAATAAAGGATATCAATTCTTGAATTATTTTAAAACACCGTCAATTACGAAATGGGCGTTTCAGCAACAAGTCAACAACGAGGATGGAAGAATGAAAAGGGCTGATTCTGCGCTCCAAGTTCAGCTAATTGCTATGAAGTTGCATATTGTGCACCTTGTACTCTGCTCTAAGAGCGTGTTCATCAATCTTCCGCCATCCGTTGAGGATCTCTTTAGGCATGGGGCTTCGTTTGTCTGAAGAAAATCGGATCGGATTGTCTTTTCATACTCGCTCACAAATTCCCGATACGGAAGAATCTGATCCATCAGGTTTTGAGTACAACATCTCTGGGATTTAGATCCCTCTTTATATGTCAGTCCGCTCATGATTCCGCCATCAACATTACTAAGGAGCGAGCAGCTGAGGCTGGCAAAGCTCTTGCGTACTTGTTCGAGGAATGCGCTGATTGAGCAAGGCAGGCAAGCTCACGCCGCCGTCGTGATAGCGGGGTTCTCATTCGATAGGATTATTTGCAATGATCTAATTGGTATGTACGCGAAATGTGGCAAACTGGAGACCGCCTCTCATGTGTTCGACGTAATGCCTCAGAGAAATGTGGTTTCCTGGACTGCTCTGATTTGTGGGTTTTTGAACCAGGGGAACGCCAATGAGGCTCTGTCACTCTTGTGTGAAATGGGGCGGTCTGGTGATAAGCCGAATGAGTACACGCTTTCGGCCAGTTTCAAGGCTTGTGGGGCTCTGGGGATCCTTGAGAATGGAGTGCAGGTGCATTGTTTGTGTCTGAAGACCAGGCACGAGTGTTTTCCGGTCGTGGGGAATTCGGTCGTTGACATGTATTCGAAGTGTGGTAGAATTGATGATGCTGCTCAGGCCTTTGATGCCGTGCCCGTTAAGAACCTTATAACATGGAACACAATGATAGCAGCCTACAACAGTGAGCAAGATTATGATAAGTCATTAGTCTTGTTCCGGGAACTGCTAGGCCTAGGAGAAGTTCCTGACGAGTTTACGTTTACAAGTATGCTAAAGGCGTGTGGTGGTAATGCAGCGATCAGAGAAGGAGCTCAGGTTCATGCTGCCTTGATTACAAGAGGTTACCCTGTATCAGCTGAAGCTGTAATCTTAGGATCACTAGTTGATTTGTATGTGAAATGTGGCGATATTCTTAGAGCACAAAAGTTATTTGATCAGATTGAAAACAAGAATGTCACGTCCTGGACTTCCTTGATTCTGGGTTACGCGCAAGCCGGTCACCTGTTGGAGGCCATGGAATTGTTCAAACAGCTTAGAGAAAGCAACATTCCCATGGACGGGTTTGTTCTCTCAAGCCTCATTGGCGTGTTTGCTGATCTGGCTTTTGTGAGGCAAGGCAGGCAATTGCACGGTTACTCCATTCGAGTCCCGTCTGGCTTACACATGTCGGTTGCGAATTCAATTGCTGACATGTATCTCAAATGTGGCTTGGTGAATGAAGCTGAAAGGCTGTTTGATGAAATGCATGTGAGAAATAGAGTTTCTTACACGGTGATGATCACAGGTTACGGAAAGCACGGTCTTGGTGAGGAAGCAGCTCATCTCTTTGAGGAAATGCTTGCAAATGACATAAGGCCTGATGGGATTACTTACTTGGCTGTTCTTTCAGCCTGCAGTCATTCGGGATTGACAAAGGAGTGCGAAGAGTACTTTTCGAAACTATGTAATGACCGTTCTGTCAGCTCAAAAGTTGAGCATTACGCTTGCATGGTTGATCTTCTTGGTAGAGCTGGACGTTTCAATGAGGCCAAAAGTCTCATAGAAAGCATGCCACATGAACCAGATGTTGGGATATGGCAGACACTTTTGAGCTCTTGTAGAGTTTACGGAAACTTGGAGATGGCAAAAGAAGTAGGGAAGACTCTCCTAAGTTTAGATGGAAATAATCCGGTGAATTACGTGTTGATGTCGAATATTTATGCTAATGCGGGCTGCTGGAAAGAGTACGAGCAAGTGAGGGGAGTTGTGAAACAGAAAGGACTAAAGAAAAATGCGGGGCAGAGCTGGGTTGAAGTTGACAGAACCGTCCATTTCTTCTATGGTGGAGACGATACACATCCTCTGAGAGATAAGATTCTTGAAAAGTTGAGAGAGATGGAGAAGAGATTGAAAGAAGAGTTGGGATTTGCTCATGAACTAAGCCATGCGTTGCACGACGTGGAAGAGGAGTCGAAGGAGGAAAACTTGAGGGTGCACAGCGAGAAGTTGGCAATTGGTTTAGCATTGCTGAACGGCGGTACAGAAGGCGATGGGGAGGTGATAACAGTGTTCAAGAACTTGAGAGTTTGTGTGGACTGTCATGAGTTCATCAAGGGGTTATCGAAAATAGTAAGGAAAGTGTTCTTGGTGAGAGATGCTAGCAGGTTTCATAGATTTGAGAACGGATTGTGTTCTTGTAAGGACTATTGGTAAAGCTGTCATGGCAATACAGCTCTTTGATTTTACAATCTGCAACATTTTTTAGACAATGTGCAGACATGAAGAAGATTGGAGCAACCCAGAAGAAAGTAGAAAAGTACTTATGGTATGTTCAAGAGAAGTCGTCTAAGAAGTCTTCAGGTACAAGTGTACAGCATTAACAAATGCAATTCACTTGTCACAACCACTTTCATCTGTTAAGTAATATTAAGTATAGATGATAATTAATACAAGAGCAAACAAGCAAACAAAGTATATATTGGTGACTATAAGACTAATGAAGGGGGGCATACAACCATCAAAACTATGCCCAATGAAATTTATCCTAAAAGTTATGATTTGGGATTACATTAGAAAACTTATCTGTCATCTTCATTTTTCTTTTGGATAGATACACAGACAAAAAAACCTCACTTGGCCATCATAACCTTGACAAACTCTTCGTAATTGATCTGACCATCACCATCCACATCAGCCTCTCTGATCATCTCATCGACCTCTTCATCGGTCAGTTTCTCGCCAAGGTTGGTCATGACATGGCGGAGTTCAGCTGCAGAGATGAAGCCGTTCTGGTCCTTGTCAAAGACCCGAAAAGCCTCTTTGAGCTCCTCCTCAGAGTCGGTGTCCTTCATCTTGCGGGCCATCAGGTTAAGGAATTCCGGGAAATCAATAGTCCCGTTCCCATCGGCATCAACCTCATTGATCATGTCTTGAAGCTCGGCTTCGGTCGGGTTCTGCCCAAGGGACCGCATCACGGTACCGAGTTCTTTCGTGGTGATGCTGCCTGCAACAACAATAGCAGCAGCAACAACAACAACAACATTAGCTTCAGTTCTTCATATTGAATCAATGCACAAGCATGATCAAGACATTTTCCCAAACTCAGCCAATTCAACTAGATAAACTCTCAAGCAGAATTTTGGTTTGAAGCATTAAGTTGTGGCCCATTATGAGTTACAACATTGTTCCAACCTAACCAATTGAGGTTACAATAACCATAGCCTGGCAGGTGTTACTATCTAGACAACAAATGTAAGAAAGTTGAACTACATTTCAATGGACGTATCCAAATCCCAAATAGACAGCCTGCATTAGATTTTGCAAATACAAGATGGATTGTGAATTACTTGCATGCCACCAAGATCAAAATATTGAAATAAATCATGAAAAAAATCTAGATTTCACTTTCATCGTCGATCTTTCCAATGTGCAAATTGAAACCCACAACTATCTCAATCCAAAACAAAAAAGGAGATAAAAGGGTTGAGAGAAAATAAACAAGCATATACACAAATCGCAAACATATTGTAAATTTCCAAAGCAAAATCCCTATGGAAGTGAAAAATGCAAAGAAAAAGAAGAATGTAAAGGCGAAAAGAAAGAAAGAGAAAAAAAACCATCGCCGTCCTTGTCGAAAAGGCTGAAAGCCTCTTTGAATTCAGAGATCTGATCGTCGGTCAATTGATCGGCCATTTTCACCTATGTGGGAGATAGAGATCGAGAGAAAGGGGAGATAAAACGTTGAGAGAGGAGAGGAAAAATGAGAGCTTTTGGTCTAATATGAAATGGACCCGGGTTTATATACCTTTTGACTGTCCAACTATCAAAATCGAATGTACATAGAAGAAGTTAAATATGGAAACAAAACAAATCTAGATTTGGCTCATTAAATCGAGTTTTTTTTTCTTCTTGTGTTCGGCTCGATGTAAGAACGACACTCAATTCAACTAAGGTTTTGTTACACTTATTTGTAAAAAGTATAATTTTCGTATCTAAAATCAAGTTATTGTGTATTATTTTGGGGTAGAAACTTATATTATTTAAAAAAAAAATTTTTTAATACAAAGTGTAGCAAGACTAAATATGATCATTCCATAAGCATTTCAAAGAATTTGAGTTGCATTGAGGGTTATCAAGGCTCATCTACTAGTCACTTAGAAGGCTACAAAAATTTATGTAAGTGTACGAAAGTATGTACAAACTTGTGAATATTGTGTATCTATCTCTATGTAGATGTAGAATCTGCTAAAGAAGTAGGTAAACATAGGGGAAGTGCACTGGTGATCATTAATGATCTTGAGTTCTATCTCTATTGTGTATCTATCTCAGTGAGGTGCTAGATTTCGTGGAGGATTTCAGCAAGGATCAAGAGATGGTTGTCAAGTGCATTAATGATCTTGAGTTCTCTATGGAAAACTTGGGGGGGGGGGGGGGGGGGGGGGCTACAATGCACACCCAATCAGTATCACAATTGCTTGGCCAGAGGGACGGAGTTTTCAAAGCCATGGTGTTTAAGGCAACTATGTAGCTCAAGAGGAAGCTCGATCCATGCAAAGTTGTCATAGGGGTGGACATGATCACCACAACATCAAAGCACACAATGGCATACTAAAGCCAAAAGAGTGCATGGGAAACTTAATGGCTAATGGTGTCGAGAGATTATTGTACAACATGGAGCAGTAATTTGATGGGGTGGGCATTAAACTTGTGTGAAAGTTGGTGGATCTCTAACCAAGACTTGAATCGAGTTCAAATTAGAACTGAATGGCAAGGCCTTAGCTAAGATTCTATACACACAAAGAACCACGGTCTACGACTACATGAGGGCATTCTCGGAGCTCAAGCTCTATATCATTGACTTGGGAGAGATAGAAACATTCTTCGAATGCATGGACTGACCTAAACCTTAAGCAACATAGGAGCCCAATCGTAGGAAAGTACAGACCTTAAATGACATCATGACTACAACCGACTCATTCATCGAATACAAGAGTTGAGAGTGCGGCAACTCTCCCCATCATAATGGTAAAGGAGACTGATGTGAGTCATAGGAGACTAAAATAAATGCTCATCTAGGTTAGTAGGTAAAGAAAGAAGTCTTGAGGCTAATATTAGGGTTCGTTTATCAACGTATGAAGGAGAAAAAAGATTGGATATTAATGAGATAATATGCAATGCTTAAGATAATGGTTACCATTTATAGAGAAGTCGTATTTAAAATAGAAAATTTAGATAAGAAAAACATCACTTCAAATTGTTTAAATATTGCCTTCTATACATGTTTACGGGTTAATTGAGCAATTTGCATTTCGTATTGACTAAC
Source organism: Polygonum maritimum (assembly GCA_963924305.1). Classification (NCBI taxonomy): domain Eukaryota; kingdom Viridiplantae; phylum Streptophyta; class Magnoliopsida; order Caryophyllales; family Polygonaceae; genus Polygonum; species Polygonum maritimum. Next base: position 37,677,091 of record OZ002730.1, on the reverse strand, counting down.
TTGTACTCGTATATAATCTTGTGTAATTAATAATGTGGGCCTACATGCAAGTGCTTTTTTATATAAAAAAAGTTACTTTTGAAACTTGGTGAAACCCTGTCACATTTATAATATGGGAGTTGTTTCCAATTCTTTATTTCTTCCTCCTTCATATCGACTTGGTAACACAAGAATCTCGATGTAAATTCTTAAGCTAGTGATGTACAAAAACCCAAATATTTTGATATAATATACTTTTAAATACACTTACTAATATTTATAATATGTTTTGAAATAAATTTCACAACAACTAAGAAAATTTGAATTCCCCTCTATAGAGGTATCTCACATTTTTCATTTGTTAAATACACTTTGGTCTTTGAAATATATTTAAGTGGAATACACTGCCAATCAAGTAAGCAAAAAATTGCATTAAGGTTTATGTTGAGTCAACCTATATTTGGAATAAACTTGGCCAATCAAGTAAGCGAAAATTGCATTAAAGCTTATGTCGAGTCAACTTGTATTTGCAATAAACTTCAACCTATTATAATTTCTTTACTAAGGAATTCTTAACAAGTGTTCCTTACATAACCTAGTTGAAAATATGGAGGGATATAAACAAGATAACTGTCACAATCAGCTAGTATAACATACAAGATCAAAGAGGACATCTAAACCCATTGAGTTTAATGAACCCACCCGAATTTATAAAAAAATTATTACAAGTATATATCAAAATATATAAGTGTCTTGTAGTTTTAGGTATATACTCCCTCCGTCCCTTTTTGTTTGTCCAAAAGGACAATTTGTACGGGTTTTAAGAGCGGTATAAAATAGTATGAGTAATTGGGAAAGTTAGTATAAAGTAGTATAAAGTAGGTGAGAGAGTTGAATAGTATGGGTAAAAGATGTGATTGATTGGAGTGAAAAGAGATAAAATATGTGAGATAGTGGAATAATGGGGGTAAAAGAGTGGATATAAATGGAAAGTGGACAAACAAAAGGGGACGCCCGAAAAAGAATACTGGACAAACAAATAGGGACGGAGGGAGTATTTTATATCTCGTGTTATTATACAAATGAGGCATTAATATATGATTTTTTTTGTACAAAATGGAGTTCTCATTTTTCTACAACTACAAGGCCTTTGACCTTCCAAAACTAATTAGCATGAGTCTGATTCGAATGAGAGGGCATGACTTTTGGTCAAATCTTGGCTTCGTAATATTTTACAAATGTCTTCACATCCCGTTCATTAGTTATGCCCTCCTCATTCTAGCAAATCCAACAATGGTAATCGATTTGCTTAAAATAATTAACACCTAAAATAGTAGCTAAGATTTTACAAAATTCCACCTAAAAAAGAAACATGTCTATTGATCAAATTCCTAACACTAACCTATGTCTTACCAATGATGACAACCAAAAGTGACAACCAAAGATTTGCTTAATATTTACTTATCATTGCTCAAAGGAGGGTATAAACCAATGATGACTATAGAGATATAGAATTGGGTAGAAATTATTGTACTTCATTAATGAATGATAGAGGTATTTATACAAAGAAAAGTTGACGTAAAACAAACCCTAGTACATCACTATATTATAGCAAGAAGATCACAACAGCTAATTACAATCTTCTAAATATAACAAGAAAAGATTCTAGGGTTAATACGCCCCCTCAAGCTGAACTTTCATGGCAGGAAAGGTCAAGCTTGGACAGAAGTTCTTGAAATCTCGGTCTTGGTAAGGACTTGGTGAGTACATCAGCTAGTTGTTCCTTGGTAGAGACATGTTGAACACGAAACGTACCACTGCGTACATGTTCCCGAACAAAGTGAAATGCGAGGGCAACATGCTTCATCCTCGTGTGGAAGACCGGATTAGAGCTTAAGTAAAACGCCCCTTGATTGTCACAATACAGCACCGGTGGGCGTGATGTAGTGACTCCAAGCTCACGCAGAAGTGAAAGGACCCAAAGCAGCTCCGATGCAACGTCGCCCAAGGCCTTGTATTCAGCCTCGGTTGACGATCGAGCAATTGTTTTCTGTTTCCGAGAGCTCCATGAGATTGGGGTGCGACCAAAGTAAACAACATAACGCGTGGTCGAGACATAGTCATCCCGATCTCCCGCCCAATCGGCATCCGAATAGCCATGCAAGAAGGATGATGCGTGAGCAGAGATAGTAATACCGAGGGTGAGTGTACCTTGAAGATAACGTAGCAACCTCTATAGGGCAGCCCAGGGAGCTGTCGTGGGACGCTGCATGAACTATGCAAGCTGATTTACCGCAAAGCCAACATCCGGACGAGTGAGAGACAAGTATCGTAGGCTGCCAAGAAGCATACGAAACTCAGTGGGGCTAGACAGAGGTGTGCCTGCATATTTCTGGAGAGGTTCCAGTGGCAGCGGTGTAGAAACTGGTTTGGTGTCGGACATACCCGCCTTGTGAAGGACATCTTGAATGTATTTCCGTTGAGAGAGGAATAGCCCGGTGGATGTGGGTCGAACCTCAACACCGAGAAAGTACGAGAGGTTACCTAGGTCCTTGATGGAAAACCTTGCAGCGAGCTTGTGAATGAGATTATCAACCGAAGCTTGCTTGTTTCCTGTAACAATTATATCGTCAACATACACCAGTAAATATATAGTGATGCCGTCATACTAATAGATGAAGAGAGAGGCATCCGACCCCGAGATTCTGAAACCAAGTTGAAGAAGGTACGACTTGAGCTCGTTATACCAAGCTCGGGGAGCTTGTTTGAGCCCATATATGGCTTTATTAAGTTTACAGACAAACTCAGATTTAGACTCGTCAATAAAACCGGGAGGTTGCATCATAAAGACCTCTTCATTGAGAGAACCTTGTAGAAAAGCATTGTTGACGTCCAACTGACGCAAGCACCACGTCTGAGTAACAACAATGGTAAGCACAAGTCGCACTGTGACAGGCTTGATTACAGGACTGAAGGTCTCGGAGTAGTCCCACCCTTCTCTTTGATGAAAGCCGTTTGCCACTAACCGAGCTTTGAACCGATCAATAGAGCCATCCGGGAGGAATTTGGTGCGGTAAACCCACTTACAACCGACGAGATTTTGAGTTGAGCTCGGTGGCACAAGATCCCAGGTGTGGTTAGAACAAAGAGCGGCATACTCTTTCTCCATGGCGAGTCTCCATTTAGGGTCTTTTAGGGCTTGTGTAATTGTCTTTGGTTCAAGAGAGGGTGAGGCTTGGACATGTAGGTTTAGTTTTTGTATGGGTTTGTGAATATGATTTTTGGAATGAGTAATGATTTCTCTTGGAGGAGAGGGAGAGGGAGATGGTTCGATGGGTGAGGGAGGGTCCAGATTCGGGTTTGAAGAAGAGGGAATAGAATTAGGGTTTGGCGATGCCGGTGGTGAGTGCGCGAGTGCGGGCGCGTGGATGGTGGCTATGAGCTCGGTCTGACGTGGTGGTGAGGTGAGGTTATGGTGGGACATAGCTGAGGTGGAAGCTGAGGGGAGACGTGGATGGGAGAGGGAGCGGAAGCAAATTAGGGTTCGGTGGTTGTACAGGATTATTTATGGCAAGGCTGGTGGGATTTGGTAGATTAGTGGGGTGATTAGTTTGGATAGAATATTGGGTGGTTAATGGGGAATATTGAGAGATATTGGGATTGGGCGTGATATCAGGATAGGTAGGATTTGGGTTGACTTGTGTATTGGGTAAGTTTGCAGGCCAAGGTAAGATAGTAGGTGTGGGTCCATGATCTCTAGGAGACGGAATTGAATCCCATCTGCCCCCATGAGGCTCAATCGGTTCAATGGTGATGGATCTGAGTTGTGTGGGACGAGCCAAAGGAAGGGAAATTGAACCCCATTCCCTTCCTTGTGGTTCGGTGGTAGGCGAGTTTGTAGGAGATGTTTTGAGTGGAAAGTTGGTTTCTATAAACTGAACATGACGAGATACATAGATGCGGGTTGTAGACGGATCAAGACAATAAAACGCACTTTGAGTGAGACTATGACCAAGGAAGATACAAGAAGTTGATTTTGGCTCAAGCTTGTTTGAATTGTAAGGTCTCAACCATGGAAAACAAAGACATCCAAAACTTTTGAATTTAAGGTAATCTGGTTGTTTTTGAAGAAGCTTGAAATAGGGAGATTCATGATGCAAAGATTTTGATGGTAGTCGATTTATAAGATAAACAGCGTGTTTGAGAGCATAGGGCCAATACCGAAGTTGGACACCTGAGTGGTGTAAGAGAGATAACCTGGTTTCAACAATGTGTCTATGTTTACGTTCAGAAACTCCATTATGTTCCGGAGTATTGGGTGGTGAGGTATAATGTGTGATTCCATGATTTTGAAAAAACGATTTTAAGGCTAAATACTCACCACCATTGTCAAAGTAAACAATTTTGATCTTTTTATCGAAGAAATTTTCGACCAGGTTTTTGAAGCTAACAAAGATATTGTGAACATCAGACTTCTTTTTCATGGGAAAGAGCCAAGTATAGCGTCTGAAGTGATCCACAAATAACACACAATACCGAAAACCTTCATTAGATAATGTTGGAGAAGACCATACATCAGAATATAAAATTTCTAAGGGAAATGACGACACAATACTAGAAACACCAAAGGGGAGTTTGTGACTCTTATTTGTTTGACAAGCGACACAGTCAGCTTGTTTGAAACGACTCTTTGCAAGATGAAAACGACTAGAAAGCAATTAAAAGACTTCAGTGGAGGGGTGGCCGAGTTTGTGATGAAGAAGATGTGAGTTTTGATGATGAACCGAGTATGCTGATGGAGTTGACTGTGGCCACAAGTAAACACCATCAATGCAAGGCCCTTTAAGTACTGTTGCCTATGTGTTGAGTTCTTTTACAAGAAAACAATTAGACAAAAACAAAATACCAAGGTTAGTTTGTTTTGTAAATTGAGAAACCAAGAGGATGTTCTTTGAAATTGATGGAACATGTAAAACATTAGAGAGACTGAAATCTTTATGAGAAGTATTGAGAGAAAGAGAACCTTGGTTCATTATTTTAAGGCTGGATCCGTCGCCAACCACAATCTCGTCAAGACCATTATAGGGATAATGTTGGGCGAGGTTGGTTAGGTCATGTGTAACATGGTGCGAAGCACCGCTATCCATGAGCCACTGATTTAGTGAGGGGTAAGCATGAGCCATGTTGACTTGGGGTGGGTTCGGTTGAGAGGGGAAACGGTTTGAGTCAGGTAGAGGGAGGTTGGGGTGCTGACGTTTGAATTCATGACACTGGGTGAGGACATGGCCAATATTTTTGCACCATTGGCAACTTCCTTTAAATGAACGGGGTTGATAGTTGTTGTTTCCGGGATTAGGGTTAGGGTTAGGATTTGGAGGTGAGGACCGATTTGTGTTGGACCAGTTTTGGGACTTGTGTGAGGGCGGGGTGTTGAGAAGAGGAGGAGTAGAAGACTGCCAGGAAGATTGAGTAGTGAAGGACTTACATTTGTTTTTAGATGACACCCGGGATTGAGCCGTGAGAGCTGTAACCGAGCCACCTCCTTTGGTCGCTTTTTGTAAGCGGAGTTCCCGCACAATGAGTTTCTCATGCAGTTCCTCGAAGGAGATCGAGGTGTCGCGCATGTTAACTCCATCGATAACCGGTTGGAACGAGTCATCAAGCCCTTGGAGGATGCGCTCAGTGAAGTCTTCAACTGAGAGTGCGGCATCCATAGTGGCCAGTAGATTGGCCCATTCTCGCATAGAGTGAATGTACTCAGAGATCGTACGCGCACCTTTCTCAACATGGTTGAGTTTGTACTTGATTTTCTGGATGTGACCGCGGGATGCAGTCGCAAAGGTTTGTTGAAGGATGGTCCAGACTTCTCGAGTGGTCGTAGCACAGGTGACCAACGGATGAACTCCTTGAGAGAGAGTGCCTAGGACAGCACCATAGAGCAACCGATCTTGACGTTTCCACGAGAGAAACGCAGGATTATCCTTCTCGACTCTGTCAGTCACGACTTTCGCAGGAGGGGCGGGGTGAGATCCATCAAGATATTTGAAGAGATCATATCCTTCAAGGGTGGCTTGAAGTTGATTCTTCCAGCCAACATAGTTGGTGGAGGTGAGTTTGATAATGCTGGAAAGATGCACAATGGTGAAGGGTTGGTTAGGAAGAAGGGGGTTGGGTAGCTGGATTGAGGAGTCACCAGCCATGGCTTTTTGAGGAGCGTAGATTTTTTTTGTGAAGGAAGGTGAGGATCTTTTAGGCAGATGATACCATATAGAGATATAGAATTGGGTAGAAATTATTGTACTTCATTAATGAATGATAGAGGTATTTATATAGGGAAAAGTTGACGTAAAACAAACCCTAGTACATCACTATATTATAGCAAGAAGATCACAACAACTAATTACAATCTTCTAAATATAACAAGAAAAGATTCTAGGGTTAATAATGACAACCAAAGTGACATAATTGAAACCCAAGAAATTGTTTTACCTAGTCAAAATCTCTAGCTAATATACCAACCTTGTTAACTTCAAAGATCCCATTGTCTTGGTAACTTCCACTTAAAAAACTACGACCCTAATGTGGATCTTCGAAAAATCATGAAAATCCTTGAAAAAAAGAAATAAATAATGAACCATCGTGGGCCAACAAAAGGATTAGTATGGCACCACATAACAAGATAATATTATTAGAATAACATTTTGATAACATAGTATAGTTCAAAAAAGAGTTCATAAGTCGCTCAAACCGAGAAATAGTTAGATTGAGAAATGGTTAGAGTAGCTAGTTAGATTGATACAGATGCAACAAAGCTAACGTGGTTACTCTTGCCTTGACTTATTACAAAAATGATAGTCTCAATGACATGGAATTGGCTTCCATAAGACATTGCAACAATAATGAGAATTGTGCATTTGTGCTTATACTTGCCCATATAGGTCTATTTACCATCTCATTGTCAAAAGTCTCTTCTTAGTAGGCTAGTTAAAATTCAACCATCTCCGAAATTTATAAGTAAGTAATATCTTCACTGGACATGTAATACGTTCTGAAGAGAATATATAATGTACGACACTATAGTACGATTGTGAAGATAATACAAACTAAAACATAATTGACAACACAAATTAACATTGTGTAACTCTATTTATATTCCGAACGACACAATTAAACCTCACGGGGTTGGTCTAGTGGAGCATGATAGAGCATCGGCCCGAAAGATCGTAAGTTCGATCCCTCTAGTCTCCTTGAGGCAGACTGGGACACCATCCCCTCACCTTAAATTTTTTGGATAAAAAAGAACAACAACACAGATTAACATAAACACTTCGAGTACAAAAAGAACCCCTTTCCCTTTGCCCCTTTGCCCTCCATGGTAGATATGAGAACCATATCAAACTCAGATTCTTTAATCTACCTCTTTTCTTGGCTAATTTCTACCAAAGTCTCTTATGAATCCATTCTAGAAACCCTTTTCGAACAATTATCGAGCCGTTTGGTGTCCCAAACGGTTTCAATTGCAAACCCAAACAATCAAAGAAAAGCCCTAGAGATTCTAAAAAGTGTGAAAAGTCATTTTTCCTACAAATTGAGAGAGGGTTCCGAATAGGAATTGTTTTATAAGGACAAATCCAAAGAAAAAACAGATCTGGAGGCTACATAAAGATTGGAGGAATTTTGGAGAGCTTTAGAGGGGTGTAAGTGGCTGGAGTTCATGCTCATGAAGCCCGGAGGAAGGTTGGAGCGGTGTACTGGAGTGCAAACCCAAAGACAAATTTCTGAAAACAATCTTGTAGAAAAACTACTCTTTGAGCAAATTGAACAAAAGCAAAAATGGGTGAGAAACCCATTTTTGTTTTGTGCTCACAAACAGCTGCCAATTCTTTGAACAACCTTCGGAAGTAGCAGCTTCCGTTCTGATTTTTGGTCTCCCTCTATAGATTAATGTTTTGGATGATCGCATGAAATTCTTCCTGGAATTTGACCAATGATGTTTTGGTTTCATGGGTTGGGGAAGCCAATTCCTGCGTGTTGCTATAGTAGCAATAGATGGATAATCCTTGCCTTGTGAGGAATGGAGATGATTTTATTTAGAAATGTGAAAAGAAACAAGAAAAGATTGGAATATTTTATTGAACTTGACTAATCTTTTAATAAACTTGGGCTCCAAGGAAAAGTATAAGATTGAGATTAAGAAAAAAAATGAAAAATGAAAAAGTATCCTTGCAAGGCAATGCAAGAACAATCTTGCGGTGCAAGATTTTTGCGTTTCTTGCAGGTTTCAAGCTCTGGTCGGTTGCGTGAGTTTCTGACTGTGGTTCGAGATAATGTTTCGGATGTTGTCCGGGAGGTGTGTTTCCTTTTCAAGCGTCTTGTCACAACTCCTCAAGTCGGCTTCTTGCTGTCTTGCTCTCCGGCGGCTCTACACGCCTGTGTTAGATCCTCATCTAACGAGCGGAATTGCCTTTCTCCTACTATGTCGCAAGCTCTTCAGTTTCTTGACTAGGTGTTTGGGTGCCTGTCTTTTTTACTTGTTCTTTTTTTGCTTTTGTTTTGTTTGTTTCATTTTTCCTCTGCTTGTCTTTCATATCGGTTTGTCCGGCTACCGAGCTTTGCCTTGATCTCTCGATCTATTAGACTTGTTTGGTATTTCGAATTCTTACCTTTTAAAAAAAAATAAACACTTCGAGTACAAAAATAAAACAATCACTCCATAAAATAAAAAGCAATCACGCATTTTCACCCTTACTAGTATTATTTTTGCTTAGAGAATACGAACCAAAACGCAATTTGGATTGCTCAAAAAAAAAACGCAATTTGGAGAAACGATCAGAGAAAAAAGTGGAATTACTACAAACAAAGATCTCTTCTAACTTTGTGTTCTTTTCAAAAGGAAAACAACACAGATTTCTCACTTCGTTCTTCTTGCTATTCTCTCTTCCAATCCCACCGAACGGCCATTGCCCACTGAGGATGTTCTCTGGTGTATTATCATCTTGCTCTTCGGCCATTCGGTATTTAACTTCCGTTCTTTCAGAAAGCTTCTTACGATTAGCCATTAGGGATTAGATCCGGTTTCCAGTGTACAATCGCCATGTTTTGTTGTTTGAAAAACAAATATATGATGCTTTCCTATCGAGCGTCACGATCTAATTTCGGTTTATATGCGCGCTCTAATTGATTTGGAATCACCCTACATTGTTGAGTTGTTCACTCAGTTTATTCGTTTGTTTTATGCGCAAGTAGCATTTTTAATAATATCTGCTATGAGAACATCTGCTATTAGAATGTTGGGAATCATTATGGCATGTGGATGATGCAATTTGATTATTATTGTTTTACTGCTTTGGTATTAGTTATTTAACGCCCTAAGGGTTTCCTGGTATAGAGGTGGCTTGGATTTGTGTCTGAACTTTGTTTTCAATAGCAAATGGCATTTGGATGATGTTCTTAAATGCTGGCTTTGCAGATCTAATTTGGTTCTTGGAGAATACAATAGAAGTAATTAACGGTATTGAAAGTGACAATAGTTGAAGATCTTTTCTGTTTCATTCAATGGCTTCTTCTGTTAAGAGAATGTCATCAATTGATCAGATATTCGTTTGCCTGGTCTTATTCGGCAATATCTGCCATGGATTTTATCTACCGGGCACATACATGCATACGTATTCAGTTGGTGAGGAAATATATGCCAAAGTTAATTCTCTGACATCTATAGAGACTGAGCTTCCCTTCAGCTACTACAGTCTTCCATATTGTAAACCACAAGGTGGGGTCAAGAAGAGTGCTGAGAACCTTGGAGAACTAATCATGGGAGATCAGATTGACAACTCACCGTATCGATTCCGGATGAATGTCAATGAGACGGTTTTTCTGTGTATCAGTGGTCCTTTAACTGGGGATGAAGTTAAGCTTCTGAAACAGAGAACTCATGACCTATATCAAGTTAACATGATCTTGGACAACCTTCCTGCTATGAGGTTCTCAAAGCAAAATGGGATGAACTTCCATTGGACTGGGTTTCCAGTCGGATACACTCTACCCAAAAGTAAAGATGATTACATTGTTAATCATCTCAAGTTTAGGGTTTTGATTCACGAATATGAAGGAAGTGGGGTGCAGATTATTGGCACAGGGGAAGATGGTTTGGATATGGTCACAGAGGTTGACAAAAAGAAAGCATCTGGATTTGAGATTGTTGGATTTGAGGTGGTTCCTTGTAGTGTTAAGCACGATCCTGATGATATGTCTAAACTTCACATGTATGACAAAATTCAGCCTGTAAACTGTCCTACAGAGCTTCAGAAGGCACAAGTAATTAGAGAAAACGTGAGAGCTGCTTTTACTTATGAGGTTGAGTTTGTGAAAAGTGATATCAGATGGCCTTCTCGATGGGATGCTTACTTGAAAATGGAAGGTGCCAAAGTTCATTGGTTCTCAATCCTCAATTCTCTCATGGTTATCATCTTCTTGGCAGGCATTGTGTTTGTGATTCTGTTGAGGACTGTAAGAAGAGATTTGACAAGATATGAGGAACTTGATAAAGAAACTCAAGCACGGATGAATGAGGAGCTATCAGGCTGGAAGCTTGTTGTTGGTGATGTTTTCAGGGAACCTGGCTGTCCTAAATTACTCTGTGTGATGGTTGGAGATGGTGTTCAGATTACAGGAATGGCTTTTGTAACTATTGTTTTTGCTGCTCTTGGCTTCATGTCCCCGGCTTCTAGAGGAATGTTATTGACAGGGATGATAATGCTTTATCTTTTCTTGGGTATCGCTGCTGGTTATATTGCTGTTCGCCTGTGGACAACCATCAAGGGTACTTCTGAAGGATGGAAATCTGTTGCCTGGTCTGTTGCTTATTTTTTCCCTGGGATTGTGTTTGTAGTCTTGACAATTTTGAACTTCCTTCTCTGGGGTAACAAGAGCACAGGGGCCATACCCATCTCTTTATACTTCATTCTTTTGTCCCTCTGGTTTTGTATTTCTGTACCTCTTACTATCACAGGAGGATTCATGGGGACTCGGGCAGTGCCTATTCAATACCCTGTACGAACAAACCAGATTCCAAGGGAGATTCCTTCAAGCAAACATCCTTCATGGCTGCTTGTCCTTGGAGCTGGAACACTTCCCTTTGGGACTTTGTTCCTTGAACTCTTCTTCATCCTTTCTAGTCTTTGGCTTGGAAGGTTCTATTATGTTTTTGGTTTCTTGCTGGTTGTGCTCCTTCTGCTGGTTCTTGTCTGCGCTGAAGTGTCAGTCGTTCTTACCTACATGCATCTCTGTGTGGAGGACTGGAAGTGGTGGTGGAAGGCTTTCTTTTCGTCTGGGTCGGTTGCAATTTATGTGTTCAGTTACTCAATCAAGTACTTGATCTTTGATTTGCAAAGTTTGAGTGGGCCTGTCTCTGCCATGCTCTACGTGGGTTATTCTCTTATCATGGCTGTTGCTGTTATGCTGGCCACTGGCACCATTGGCTTCCTTGTGTCCTTTTACTTCGTCCACTATCTGTTCTCATCTGTTAAGATTGATTGAGCTTTTCTTCATAGTGAACATCTAGCCAGCCTAATGCATGCCAGCTTTTAAGATGACGAATTTCTTTCCTGGCAAGATTTTTTTACTTTTGTCCAGTTTCTTCACGTGGAAGAGCATGTCATTCACGCTGGTGAAACTCTCAGATCTGTTTCTGATTGCATTGAAGGCCATTACACTTTGCTTTTTGTGAAGTTAGCAGATTCTGGAATCTTCTCCTGAGTGTGATTGAACCCCGTTTCAATTTGAATGTTTTTTTTTACTTGTTCCATCACTCTTTTTTTTAATTCTTTCATATAGAGAGTTTGAGAGATGACCTGGCAATAACACATACCCAAGTAGCAAAATTGTATCAGTAAGTTGTGATTGATACATTCGTGTAGGAAATTTTGTTTTGTAACCATGAAGTGGAAAGTTAAGACATTTTACTAATATTGTCTTGACACATTATCTCCTTCTAACTTTTTAATTAGAATGTCTCCTGCGACTAGATTGAGTAGATTGTTAAAAGGTTGAAACTAGCAAGTTATATACTCCTAAGATAATCTCATAATTATGGAGGCTCGATTTATCAATTGAATCGAGCAAATTATTTATCTTTACTTGACTAGCCTTTTGCTTAAACGTCTATGATTTGGGAAGTTTTAAGTTAAAGCTGGAATGTTGATCAATACTGATGTGACAGGTTTCAGTTTTTAAGACAGTTATTTTGAAAGCTCTGTTTTTGGTCTGAATATGTCCTATCGAAGTTTAGTTTTCATGCCAGGTTATTCGTTTAGGTTGGGTTCTGCAATGGTTGACATTATGCTCAGTGACAAATCCCGTGACAATTGCCTATCAGGTTTGAATCAAAATTACGTGTTTTTTTTTGCCTACTGGTGACAAAGTATTTGTTTCCAAGTGTTTTGTTAAACTCTACATTCATTATTTTATGGTTATTTGACTGAATTTGTGATTAGACCTTCAAGGCATTAGGTTTGTGACAGAAATGTGATATTGTAAATATGCGCATTTGTTTATCTGGTTGGAAATTGCTCTGTTGCAGTTGGAATCCAAGTTCTTTTGTACTGTGTTTCAAAAGTAGCCTACACAAAAATGCAAGATATTAAGATGTTTATCTTTAATTGATCAGGTCTGATGTTTCCTCACCTTTTCTTTCCTTTTTTATTATTATTTTTTTTGCAGTTTGAGGCTCTTGATTGCCATCTCTTATCACCCCTCTTGCAAGCTAGAACAAGAAAGCCCACAACAGAAATAGCATATAGGAATAGAACTACAAAAGCAAGCAAAAATTATGCGGTTATAAACTTGAAGATATAGAAAAACAGGCAATAGTTTGTTTATATGTAGAAGCATAGCATATATCCCCTATAACTTATAGGTCTTGTTGATAATCAGAAACTTGATAACTTCTATATGTCTTCCAGGTTGCACCAAGCTTAACTTATCTGGTTCTGAGTTTTCTGGCACTTGAATTTGGTCTGAGTAGCAGCTATCCACCGGAAATTTAAAATCCACCTGGCATCGTGCTAAAACATATTGGGTCCAGCTCATTAAATGAACAATATTCAACCCCTGGCCAAAGGTCGGAGGGTGAAGAGCCAGAGAACCAGTCTGTAATGCCACATAGACCATGCTGGTTGTTGTGCAAAGGGCTACCAGAAGGTAAAACTGTTTGTATCTCTGCATTTTCAGATGAAAGATTGTATCCTTCCACTGCTGGTAAAAAGGCTGTAGCCTGTTGACTATGTGACTGCATTTCAGTCTGTTCAGAAGTGATGCAAGGCAGAATTGGAAAAGGCACTTGGCTGAAATCTTCACAGTTGCTGGACTCTAAATGGGCTCCTGCTGTAGTGAGATCTGTGCTAATATTCTGTATTAGGTAATGGCTCTGCACTTCTTCCACTACTTCCAGACTTTGTTGCTGCTCATACTCATTTGAGTGCATATGACTTTGTGCAGTAATGATGCAGGGTGGATTTGGCAAAGGAGCTTGATTGAAAGTCTCGAAATTCCGGTGCTTGAAACTTGCTCTCAGGCTTGAAACTTGCTCTCCACATAGACCATGCTGGTTGTTGTGCAAAGGGCTTCCAGAAGGTAAAACTGTTTGTATCTCTGCATTTTCAAATGAAAGATTATATCCTTCCACTGCCGGTAAAAGGGTTGTAGCCTGTTGACTATGTGACTGCATTTCAATCTGTTCAGCAGTGATGCAAGGCAGAGTTGGAAAAGGCACTTGGCTGAAATCTTCACAGTTGCTGGACTCTAAATGGGCTCCTGCTGTAGTGAGATCTGTGCTAATATTGTTACTTTTCTGTATTAGGTATTGGCTCTGTATTTCTTCCACTACTTCCAGACTTTGTTGCTGTTCATACTCATTTGAGTGAATATGACCATGTGCACTAATGATGCAGGATGGATTTGGCAAAGGAGCTTGATTGAAAGTCTCGAACTTCTGGTGCTTGAAACTTGCTCTTGGGGTAACTTGTGGAGCGCAGAAGTCATAGGCTCGTTTCTTAAGAGAATTGAGGTATTTTTCTTGTGACCCTTCCTGAATTTGCAGACTCCTTTGGACCTGTAATTTAATTATGGTAGTGTTTCATTTGGCCAAAAAAATATGTTAGTGCTCTATCGCTTTGAAGCCATGCAAGTTTATTATGAATTGCATTAACTAGAAATGCAATGGATTCAGGGTAGGATTTGCATCTGGGGGTGGGAAACGAAGCTTATTTGCCTGTAATTTATAACCCATTTTACCAACTTTTTGTACAAAATCAATATTGATGTAGTATTCTGCATCCTATCATAGATTGGCTCCAATGATACTTTTGAGCACTTCCTAGACATAGTTCAGACTCTCTGAAGTTGTGGGAGGCTCTCCAATAACCCATTACTAACCACACAAAACAAATAAATGACTAGAGAGAAGCAACTATAATCTATAATCGGTAGAAGTTTAAATGACCCTTTGTGTATTTATTAGAGCTATAAAATAAATATCATAAAAAAATCCAATAAAAAGATAGTTTATGATCAATACAATACTAAAAGCTAAACTAATTACTTGAAACTTATGCTTTTCTGCATTGGCATTTGGCTTGAGAGCATCATACAAAATCAGTGTATGACCAATAAAATACTAAAACCAAACCAGTTACTTGATACTGCAAACTTACGCTATTTTGCATTGGCAATTGGCTGGAGAGCATCATAGTTCCTAGAACAGTTGATTGTGCTGCAGGCGTCCTGCACCGACAAAGATAAAAGAACACCAACATAATCTGTCAGCACAATACTACAAACTATATCACTTCTTATAGCAACTAGACCCATGTCCGTAATCGTACTCATGTGGAATAGACTGGTCATGCTGGAAAGGCAAAGGAGTAGGAGCCAACTCGTTGGGCTGCGGAAGCTTTGATGCTCTGTATTTCTGTCATGCCAATAATATGTGCTGGCTAAGTATGTATCAAACAATTTGAACAAATGGCAAACTAAGTTACAGTTAGGAGAAAAAAGAGCCCCAGCTAGAACCTGTAGATGACTTTTGACATGTAAAATTGTTAATCCATCAACTTTCATCCTCCTTGTGATATTCTTTGGAGTTGCATCTGAAAGCAAAGAGATGTAGTGATGCTCAACATCTTTCCTCAAAAATCAAATAAATAAGGCAATTGCAATTGCTAGAACATTATAATGTTATAACATTATATTAACGTGATTGATCAAATGAGACATTAAACCAATTTTATATATAAAAGCACATGAATAATGCAAGTATATATAAAAGGGTTCTGCATTTAGCGGTACTGGGACATTAAACCAATTTTATTTGAAACCAAAAAGCACTGAACATTGGCTAAACATGCGTTTTCAGCTTTAGTCAAGTAGATATATAACTTCCACAAAGCTAAATCAGGCAAAAAATCCTAATGAAGTTTGAATTGTTAAATTACAATGTGAAGTGAATCTTATCTGAAAAATGGAATAGAAAGGAAGAAAACATTTGTTTAATTTTTTTTCTTTCCAAAAGAGGTAGATTCTAAGAGAAGCAGGTCTTTCCTTACTGGCAGGTTTTTGGTTCAGTCGAGTTACCTTTTCTGTGAGTATGAAAATAACAGAGGTCTCAACTTTCAACTTTATCAGTAGATGCTGCAACTTTTAAACAAAAAAGAAGCAGAGAATTCCTAAGACTTAAAAGGCGAGCTTTACTTCCTTCCTCCTATGAGAAGAACATAGCAAAAAACACAATAGGAACTGGCCAAAAAAATTGGCAGAGATAAAACTTGAGAAAATCTTGATGGAACTTGGGCAATAAGCATGGGACATACCTAGCAAATATTCATTAAATTCAAATGAAGAGAAGTTTTACTTACTGAATGGCCCTCCAAGCTGATGAACACACTCAATAAAACAGTTATGAAGTTCTTCGGTCCAGCGCAGGCGAGGCTTATCGTCAATGGTCATGTGAATTGAATGACTCCGTTGAGGAGGAGGAAGAGGTGGAGCAGGAGGAGGAGGAGGTGGAGAAGTAACTGGTGGGGAGGGAGCGTGATTATAAGGATTATGATCAGAATGATTCACATTATCACTATCATCCGAGAGAAAGAAATGGTTTGCCCATTCTATCAGTGCTGCTGCTTCATCTTGCTCCAAATTTGGATTATCTTCTTGCAGACTCAATCCATTGGTCCTGCTCTCGTTTTCTGATTGCATCTTTCCTTCCTCCTCTTTGTTCTCTGACAATAGCAGAGATTTCAGAGTGAGTGAGTGAATGCAACGGAAAGAAGAATAGAATAAGAAGGGGTGAAAAGGGACAGAACGATAAGGAAAAAGAGAGAATTAAAAGAAAAGTAAAAAAAAGTTCTGCGCAAGAGAGGAAAAAGGTCTTCGGCTGGCGGTGTGTGCATTGCATTTCTGTCTCCGGTATTTTTTGTGAGGGTACTCACAGAGAATTCGAGCTCCACGAGTATCATTTCTCACATCAGCCCCTAGGTTGATTTTGCGCTCTTTCAGAGTGACAAATGTCATTAAATTGATGGTACAATCTCAATATACCAGAAACTATGATATCTATGGGCTGTCATTAAGCTGTGTTGTTTTCTTTTTTTATTTTTGGTCGAAAAGCTGTGTTGTTCTCTAATTGCTACTTATTTGATTTTAAGGATCAACATATTGTAGACGTAGATATACTTACATTGTCTAATAGGACTATATGAATTTTACAATGTGCCGGCCCCTAGTAAGCATAGAGTCTTATTAAAATTGAAATTATGAGAGATGAAGCAAAAATGCTAACAATTAATGATCCAATAAAGTATTCTTGAATTTACTGGCTCAAAGCACCTCTAATTAAAATAGAAATAAAGCATAGTGATAGACTAAATATAATGATTCTAAACACATTTATAATCTAGAAATCAAATTTCCAATTATGAGAGATGAAGCAGAAATGCTAAACTATTAAGGATCCACATAAAGTATTTTTGAACTGAATGGCTCAAAGACCCTCTAATTATATTTTTTGACTATTTCTTATCAAATTAAGAATACAGAATATTGATTAAATGCCTTGTTAATAGCCTACTTGTGTAATTCATAAAAGCCTAAGGGAGGACATCATAAGACACTTGGGATTTACGCACTTGGAGATGTTTGCTTCATCTTATTAGGTCAGTAGTACTACATGCGGATCTTATCTGCTAATGCCTAAATAAATCCTAGCGTTAATTGCAACTTAGCATCAGCTTGGGTCGTCACATTTAATGCTTTAATTAGATTTAATCCAATGTACCCTTAAATTTCAAATTTTAGGGATCAAGAATGGAACTAGTGAAATGACCAATGAAAATAATGATCAACATAGTTGTTTGGGTTGCTATAGTGTTTGTTTAGCGTGATGTGCTATTGTGCTGACAAGTTTATTTTTTCCCTTATAGGTTCTCTTATAAGTTTGTGCGAATAATTTGTGGCTGTATATAAAAAAGCCTGTAATCCTTTCCTTTTCCCATAACAAATGGCCGAATATTTTACTCTTTCTGTTGTGTGATTTCGTTTGTGTAGTAAATCGTGCACAGAACTGAAAACATTTTCAGAATATCTCTTTACTATAAAAAGACATGAAAATTATCTTCAGTATTACTATTAGTGAAAATGAAAATTGCAAATTGCAAATTGCAAATGTGTGTCATGAGTATTGTATTTGGTAATTAATGTTTGTATGATATATCTGATAGATATTTATGTGTTAAATTTCATTGTGGTCCTTAACATGGAATGCATACTAAGATTGTAAATTGCATATGTGACTTAGGCGTCTCCTATTTGGCAGTAGAAGGTTATATGATATAGCAGATGATTATTCACGAGTCTCCTATTTGGAAGTCATGAGAATCTGATATTTCACACTAGTCAGTGTTGATGTAATTGTAAAAATGGTACTAGCTATATCCAAAATGTTGTTTGCTAGTAGAATAGTTTCAAACCTCTATACAGAGACTTTGTGGTGTTTCAACTAAATCATAGATGGAGTTTTTGATTATGTAAATCCATCCTTCAGTACACCAAGGAAGTCACATTTCTCCTTCAACGTTTACCGTATAGAAGAATTGAGTTTGATTCTGGTTCATGCCACTTTTGTTTTCTTTTCCCCATGGAAAATGTACTCAAGTGATAAGCAATCAAGTAAAATTAGGATGTTGAACTGGTAGATGTATCTCAGCTTTGGTATTGATAAGTTTGGGGACTTTGCTGCATTATTTCAGTTCTGTTGAGATGATATGTATGGCATTCTCTGGTCATCCAGCCTTCCATTCTGGAAAACTTTTCTTAATTTTTTAAAGCATTCCTGCACATAATATTTGGAGTTTGTTCTTGTTTGTCTAGAGCTCTTGGGAAAATGTTGCAACTGAAATAGGAATAACAGGAACTGCTAGGACTTGTTGTCTGATTTCAGTGTTCAATTTCCTCTCTTTCACAAGGCTTGTATTTTCATTTGGTTCTTTTATCACCAGGTGGGAAATTTCCAGTTATACTTTCAAGAGTAGCCCTGATGCTCCACACACTGAATGTTGGAAGTCTCAGTCACTGTGCTTATCTTGGCTGAGCAGATGAGTGTAAAGATGCAAGCTGATGAGTTATTTGACTCCAAAAAGGCATCTGTAGGAACTTCCACTTGGATTACTATGTAAGTTTTGGACTCAACTTCTACTTCTCAAATGGTGCTTGATCAAATTAAGGCCCCCTCAGCATGCATTTTTGGCCAGTAATTCATATTCTTGTTTTGGCTGAATCTCTTGCCTTGTGTTAGTGCATATAATGACGCCGTGTTCAGTTTATCTGCTCCTTGTGTGGTCTGTTTTGTGTGTCCTGGTGTTTTGGTTGCCAATCTTCCCATTATGGTATTTGTTTGTCCATGCTCCTTTTTTAGAATCTTAGCCACTGATTCGTAGGTGGTCTTCACTCTGGTTTGTATTATGCGCACGCAAACACACAGTTGTTATTTCTGGTGGCTCGGATCATCTTCTATGGAGATGCATCGAATGGAAAACTATGTAGAGATGCCGTGAAAAGTTGCTAGACTTGGGCAACTCCAACCAGAGCAGAAAAAGAGCGGACACCGACGATGATTAAGTGCCAATGGTCACAACTTGTAGAATCAATTTTTCTGACGACAGGCAAGGATGGGTTTGAACGTATAGTGTACTAGCTCAAAGACGCCTGCCAAAAATGCTGAATTGAATGATATGCAAAATGAACGAACGTAGCTTAATATCCACATTGGTTAACAGAGCGGAATGCGAAGCAATGTGGAACCCCCCGATGAAACCAATTAGCCAATCAAGTCGGATACCAAAACTCGCTTAAGCTTGTGTAGCACAGTGACAGTCTGTATATTTTAAGTGGGCAATTTATATTTTAACATGGCTAATATTTGCACCAATAGCATTGTTTGAGTGAAATGACCAGTATTTTCGCACCAAGAAGAGACAGTTTGGTTAGCATCAACTATTCAAGAAGAAGTTAGATAGAGTTTCAACTAAATGATAGATGGAGTTTTTGATTATTTAAATGATAGATGTGACAAGTCGATGATGCTTAATTGGCTCGTGAGAGATCCTCATACTTCATGCACAAACCCTAGGAGATTGCACCTCGAGCATGATTGGCCGGGGCAAGCCGCTAACGAATTGAGAAGTGGGGGTACACAACATTCTAGAGCTCTCAATGGGCGGAAATACAACTTCCACGACTGTTGAAACTAAGACACTGTAGAGATCGTCCATGCCCTAGTTACATCCCTGCATGAGAACAGGCAGTTTAGAGGCGAGCAATTCCATTTGGAAATTCGTTTAGTAGAAGATTTGGGCGAGATAGAAAGATTGAAGCTTTCCCTCGACAAGGTTCAAGGAAAGAGACATGTTGAAGAAGATGTGCCAAGCACTCGCCGTCTTGCCAGCATAATTGAAATTCCTGATCACCGTCAAAGTCGTGGTAGCGAAGCTGATAGGATGTAACTCGACTACGAGAGTGATTGCAGGGCACCTAGAGAAAGAAAATGCGATAGAGATCGCAATCCAACTCCCAGCAAGAGAATTCACACAACAAGGACCTGAACGGAGCATTTACGGCTACCCAGAAGAGAATGGCTAGTAGACTTCCGACGAGCGTCGCTCTTAGTAAGAGCATGCGCAAATCCACGGGCGTGGGCGTGGCCCTAGCATGGGGCGCGACCGTAGCTCGAGGATCAATGCTCAAAACGCGCTCTGTGCAGAAACAAGTGCCGTGTTGACTCAGAATAGTGAGCGTACATCGAAGAGAAAACCTGCAAACGGCTCATGAGCGGGCTAAGCAGAAATTGGCTCAGGTGACTTCGATATCTTTCCACCAATCCATTTAAGAAGCTGAGCTGCCAAAGAAGCTCTAGCCCCTAATGTTCACCATATACGACAGGAATTCCAACCCCATATGCCACATCGCAACCTTCACTCATAAGATGGCCTTGTGGACTTCCAATGACACAATTATGTGTAGAATGTTCTCAAGAAGTCTTAATAAGGGCACTTTGAAGTGGTTCCAAACCCTTAAGGCAGACTCCATTCGAACATGAACTTGCATCCGCATTCTTGAAGCAGTACATCACCAATAGTCGCGACAGAGTATGTTTGGACACTTTGCTCAGTCTTCGCAGAGATAGAACTGAGAGCCTATGACGTTTTGCTAATCACTTCATGTAGTGTTATTCTAAGATTGATGGGTGCGA
The DNA here is from genome assembly GCA_963924305.1 of Polygonum maritimum. NCBI lineage: Eukaryota > Viridiplantae > Streptophyta > Magnoliopsida > Caryophyllales > Polygonaceae > Polygonum > Polygonum maritimum. The sequence continues at coordinate 37,656,318 of OZ002730.1, read as the reverse complement.
TGAGACGACTACTATCACCGCCTTCAAGAGAGCTATTTCACCTAAGTCTAAGTTGCGAGGAGATTTGACCTTGCATCTTCCTTCAATGCTCGCCGAGCTGCAAGAGTGCATTCATCAGCACACATATGATGATGACTAGCCACGCCGATACAATGACTAAGAGAAACAACAGTCCTCCTAGACCCACCCCCTATATCTTTCGCCAACATGATGACATTATTCGACTCTCAACCACAAAACTGGAGAGTTATATTCCATTAAAGTAATCATCCGTCGATAAAACTTCCTTCTCATTGATTAGTTCTCTCGAACTCCAAACTCAACCCAAACGAGTCCACCACTTGAAATTCCATAATATAGCACCCAATATGGCCTTCATGTGGGGGTTAATGAGCTAACTCCATGCCAAAACACAAGAAACACTTCGGATTATTTCTCTCCAACTCCAAACTCAACCCAAACGAGTCCACCACTTGAAACTCCACAATATAACACCCAATGTGGCCTTCATGTGGGGGGTTAATCAGCTAACTCCATGCCAAAACACAACAAATCGTAGAGAATCCAAACCCAATTGGAGTCCTCCTGAGGACATTGTTCTTATTAATGCAACCCCTTCCAAAAAGCAGCTGCAAACCTACCAACTATAAGAATCCTACAACTGCAAACCTACCAACACGAGAAGCAAAAGCATGCAAGCAGAGATGGCACAAAATTAATGATGATGTCTCTAAGTTTGTTGGAGACTATGATCAAGCATGCAAAATGAGGACTAGTGGTCAATCCGAGGATGATATCCTTAAAGAAGCTTATAACATCTTCTTCTCTGATGGAGGGAAGTGGTTCACTCTTGAACATGCATGTAGGGAGCTCCGATATGATAGAAAGTGGTGTACACCTCATTCGGCCCAAATTCTGAAAGTGAAGGAAGCTCAAAGAGAACAAAGCTAAATGAAGGTGGCATGTATTCTTCAAGCTCTAATGCGAAGAGTTCAATCAATTTGGATGATGTACTAGAGCAAACTATGCCTCGTCCTCCTGGTGTAAAGGTGTCGAAGAACAAAGGGAAGAAGATTGCAACTAAAACATCCAAAGAAGAAAAGGAAGACGGTTTTTGGTCAAGAGTTCAAAGCATATTTGCCATGAAGGAGCAAGACAAAGAGGCACAGAGGAAACTTGCAAAGATGGAATTGCTTAACATCAACAAGTCCAAGGTCTTTTGCGCTGTCTTGAAACATGAAGATGCAAGAAATTTGGCTAGCATCTTAAACATGGAGTTAGGTGAACTGCCGGTGTCATATTTAGGCGTTCCTCTTTGTAGTGCTACCGCAGCCAGTAAGGATTACAGACCCCTGATTTCTAAGATCAATGCTAAAGTGAATGCATGGGCTGCTAGGAGACTTTCTTATGCTGGGAGGTTGGAGATCGTTAGAGTAGTCTTATATGGAGTTTTACAATACTGGTGTAAATTTTTTGTTTTGCCCAAATATGTGGTTCTTTATCATTGCAGGTTCTTTATCATTGTTTGAATGTATGCTTATGGTGTGGTGAATCCCCTCCCCTAGTTGTTTTTCCCTGATTTTACAAAACCCATTTTCGTGCCCAGAAAGGTCGGCCGCGACCAGTTGCAGGGTCGGCCGCGACCTCCTCTGTAGTGTTTTCCGTGTGTTTTGTCGTGTTCTGTTGTGGGTCGACATCGACCTCCCTAGGGTCGGCCTCGACCTCTCCCCGAGACTTGTGTTTTTGCGTTTGTTTGCTTGTTTTGCTTTGTTTTGTTTTGTTTTTTTGCTTTGTTTTTGTAGTTTGATTGCTAGACTATAGAACTACTAGCTCCCGTGGACGATCCTGACTTCGCTATACTCAGCGGGGTCTTGACAAATTTTATTTGTGAGACTCTCTCAACAGAATCGAGCCAGCTTTGCTGAGCTTATTTATGAGCTTTTGATTGACTCTAATTCAATTTGGCATGACTGGGCAAACTCAGTTTTAATTAGGAATGAAGAGTTTTGGGAAATGAGATGCAAACACACCTCTAGTGTTATTTGGAAGGTTGTTCTTAGAGTTAGAGATGAGATAAAAGAAACAATTGAAGGAGATTCCACGCAAGTTGTAGTTAATTATGACTAGAAGAGGAAAGTATGACTGGCAGTGTGTGTATGACAGATTTAGAGAGAGAGGAGAAGTCGTTGAGTGGAACAAAAGAATTTGGGGAGGTTTAAACACTCCTAGAATCTCCTTCACCACATGGATGATGGCTAAGCATGGAGCTCAAACCAAGGACAAGTTGATGATGAAGGGGATATTGCAGGATGATTATTGTGAGCTTTGTGATACAAATGCACATGAAAGTAGGGAGCATCTCTGGTTTCATTGTAAGTTTTCTAGAACCGTTTTGAACAAAGTCTTAGATTGGGCTGGCATTGGAAGCAGATATCCTAACATTGACACTTGGCTGGAAACTATGCAAAGCATGAGAAATGTAGGAAGTCTAAGATTCAAGCTCTACACGACGTGTGTCTGCACCACAACCTACTATGTGTGGATGGTCAGGAACAAAAAGGTGTTTCAACATGAGAGTGTCTCCATAGAGGATTGTGCTAGAGTCATAGTTAACCATGTTAGAAATTACGTGATCGCTAAATGGCGTAAGCAGGATAGAGCCTTGAATGCAATGTAACTCCTAGGTGCGCCTAGAACACTGATGTAATTTTGTTTATTTTTAATTGAATCACCCTCTTTAAACTCAAAAAAAAAAAAAGCGTTGAAGAGTAAGGTCATTGATGAGATGATGTAATCCTATGGTAAGTATCTTTTAAGTAGGGTTGTCCGGGTGGCCCGTAACCCGGACCGGACCAACCCGTAAATTACGGGTCGGGTGCCCAACCCGTAAATAATGGGTCGGGCCGCGGGTCAAAATTTTTAGGTTTACGGGTTACGGGAGGGTTACGGGCCAACCCGTCGGGTTACGGGTGAACCCGTTAGACCCGTAAAAATTTTAAATACTAGTATTATATTGTATATTGCAGGTTCTTTCTAGCCCATTAAAAGACAAAACAGCATATTAATATGGGCTTATTAATAACTGGGCCTCACGATAAGCATGAAAGCCCAATCTTACAGTTAATTTAAATGAAGGACGAAATGGGTAAGTGGCACTTATGGGCTATATTATGGAGTGGGAGGCCTCCCACAAAAATAAATGTGGTAACTAGGATTTTTTTCCAAAAATGTCCCTAGGCAAAAAAAAAAAATTACAACCATGCCACCGCATCCCCCTGTCACACAAAAAATGACCTGTCATACAAAAAAAAAAATTTACACCCATTTCACCAAATCCCACCTCACACCCCCTGTCACACAAAACCTGCCATACGAACAAAAAACGACCTGTCATACAAAACCCCCAATTTTTGTCCATTATCCACATACAATATACTTGTCACAACAAAACCTGTCACACAAAGCCTATGTGGGATTTGAACCCACATTACCGTGCATTTAGCACGTTGCTCTACCATTTGAGCTAATAGGATATGATTATAATTAATATATAAACAAAACCAAATCTGTCACACACACAATCCATAACAAAAACCCTGTCACACACAAATCCCATAACAAAAAACCTGTCACCACTCAAACCCTTAAACATAAAAGCTGTCACACGAGCAAAACAATCTGTCACACACAAAAACCATAACAAAAAACCTGTCACACACAAAGCCTATAACAAAAAACCTGTCACACACACAAACTTATTAACACAAACTCTGTCATACGAACAAAAACCCAGCTGTCACACACAAAAAAGCAGACCAAAAACCATGTCACACACGCCTGCCACACAAAAGTCATAACATAAAACTTGTCACACACAAAAAACAGACCAAAAACCCTGTCATACACAAAATAACAGACCAAAAACCCTGTCACACAAAACTCATAACATAAAACTTGTCACACACAAAAAGCATACCAAAAACCCTGTCATACATATAACCTATAACAAAAAACCTTGTCTCACACACACAACCCATAACAAAACCCCCCTGTCATACACAAAAAACATACCAAAAACCCTGTCATACACAAAAAAACAGACCAAAAACCCTGTCACATAAGTCTGCCACACAAAACCCATAACATAAAACTTGTCACACACAAAAAACATACCAAAAACCCTGTCATACAGAAAACCTATAACAAAAAACTTGTCACACACACAACCCATAACAAAACCCCTTGCCATACACAAAAAACAGACCACAAACCCTGTCATACACAAAAAAACAGACCAAAAAACCTGTCACACAAGCCTGCCACACAAAACCCATAACATAAAACTTGTCACACACAAAAAACATACCAAAAACCCTGTCATGCATAAAACCTATAACAAAAAACTTATCACACACACACACTACCCATAACAAAACCCCTTGTCATACACAAAAACAGACCAAAAACCCTGTCATACACAAAAAAACAGACCACAAACCCTATCATACATAAAACCTATAACAAAAACCTTGTCACATAAACACAACCAATAAAAAAAACCCCTGTCATACACAAAAAACAGACCAAAAACCCTGTCACACAAAAAATGTCATAAGAAAACCCCCTGTCATACACAAAAAACGAGCTGTCACACACAAACCCCATAACAAAAACCCTTTCATGTGAATGGAGGCTCTTGATGTGTTCTTTTGTGATGAAAGTCACCCATGAGGTTTCAAGTTAAGTTGGTTCTTTATCATTGTTTGAATGTATGCTTGTGGTGTGGTGAATCCCCTCCCCTAGTTGTTTTTCCCTGATTTTACAAAACCCATTTTCATGCCCAGAAAGGTCGGCCGCGACCAGTTGCAGGGTCGGCCGCGACCTCCTCTGTAGTGTTTTCCGTGTGTTTTGTCGTGTTCTGTTGTGGGTCGGCATCGACCTCCCTAGGGTCAGCCTCGACCTCTCCCCGAGACTTGTGTTTTTGCGTTTGTTTGCTTGTTTTGCTTTGTTTTTTTGCTTTGTTTTCGTAGTTTGATTGCTAGACTATAGAACTACTAGCTCACGTGGACGATCCTGACTTCGCTATACTCAGCGGGGTCTTGACAAATTTTATTTGTGAGACTCTCTCAACAAATTGGCGCCGTTGCCGGGGAGTTAGTTTAGTTTCCCAGTCTAGCTTTCTTTTGGGTGAGGGACTAGCCCGAACCCCTATTTTGTTACTAATTCGTTTCTTTAGTGCTTTGTACGCAGGTGTGTGCCCTATAGTTCTCGAAGGGTAGTTGACCATTTCCCCTTTGATCCCGAAATAGAGAGAACCCTTCGCTGAAGACTAAGAGAACGAAAAGCAATGGCCGACGCTGAGGCTCTTGCTTATCAAATGGCCGAACTCCGTGCTCAAATGGAGCGCATGCAACTAGAGCGTGATACTCAAGCCGCAGCTGCGCGGCAAGAAAGAGAGGAGGCCGCCCGCCTCCGAGAACAACTTGATGCCATCCCGAGGAACGCTAAGCAATACATGCATCCGGAGCTTAGGGTTCCCGAGTCTGCTATTGCGCTCCCGGCAATAGAGCGTGCTTTTGAGATCAAGTCCCACTTCATCACTCTTATCAAAAGATCTCAATATGAAGGCAAGCCCACCGAATGCCCCATGGAGCACATCAAGAACTTCACCGATCTTTGTGACACTATCGCCGCCGATGGTGTCTCACTTGAGTATGTTCTCCTCAAGGCGTTCAAGTGGTCTTTATGTGGGAAAGCTCTCCATTGGCTCGAAAGTTTGCCCACTAGATCCATCACTACATGGAAGGCTTTGCACGACTTGTTCATGACGAAGTTCTTTCCACCGGCCAAAACTACCGAGCTAAGGAAGCGCATCACCTCCTACCATCAACTCCCCAACGAGACATTTGTTGAAACTTGGGAAAGATTCAAAGAGCTTCTTCGGCAATGTCCAACTCATGGACAACCTCCTTATGTTCTTCAAGAGATATTCTTTCAAGGGATAAATGCCGCAACAAAAGACCGCATCAACCTCCACACCGATTGCGGTTTCATTGAGATGGATCCCGACGAGGCATGGGGTCTCATGGACAAACGCACCAACTATGATGCCATGTACGGGACCCAACAAGCCGTCCGGATCCCACCAAGAAAGCTCTATGATCCTAATAGTGAGCCCATTGATCAAGATGTGAAGTTTCAATTTATGCAAGATGAGATCAACAAGCTCAAGAAGCAAGTGAGCTACTTCAAGTCCGCCGGCCCTCCTTGTCAAGAGTGCGGTTCTCAATCACACACCGCCGCCTCTTGTACTAATGTGGAGCAAGTCCGGGCCGCCGAGGCTTATGCGGAGACAAACTATATGAGAGGACCCTACCGAGGCCAAAACAATGTGTATGCGGGGAGGAGCAACAACTATCCTCAATGGAATAACCATGGCCAAGGTCAAGGTTATCCACCTCCCCCGCAAGAACAAAGGGGCCCTCCTTATAGACCTCCCAGTTATCAAACGGAGCCATCATGGGTCCAAGAGTTGCAAGAAGGATTGATGCAAGGGGTGAGAACCGAGCTCACCACTCAATTGAAAGGTGTCCATACGAGATTGGGAGATCTTGACACGTGGAGAAAGTATGTTGACTCCTAACTCGGTGATCTTGCGGCTCAAATCCCACGACCTCAAGGGCGCTTACCGGGCCACCCCGATGAGAACCCAAGAGGACATATTGCCGCCGTTCATCTAAGAAGCGGGAAGAAGTTGCCGGACCGAGTTATAAGTGAAGAAATGGCGAACAAAGAGGACGAAACCCCTCTGGAACAGGTCGTGGCCGACCCCCCCATGGTCTCCACCGACCCTGTCCCTGCCACAGAGGAGGTCGCAGCCGACCACCCTTGGTCGCTGCCGACCTTCCTCAAAGGATCCCGACGTCCGTCCATTTACCTCCGACAACGAAGGTACTTCCCTACCCATCCAAAAAGGCTAATGATTTCACGGAGGGAAAGTTCAAACGCTTTGTGAAGGTCCTCCAAGGCCTCAACATCACCATTCCCTTTGCCGAAGCGTTGAACGAGATGCCCGCCTACACCAAATTTCTCAAGGAAATCTTGTCCAAGAAGAGGTCAATGTCCGAATTGACCAATGATGTGCGTTCCATTGAGCTCCCGGAGAAACTTGGCGATCCGGGTAAGTTTGCTATTACCATTGGTATAGGTGCTCACCGATTCAAGGCTCTATGTGATCTTGGTGCAAGTGCTAGCCTTCTCCCTCTTTCTATATGGTCCAAGACCAACATGGTTCCTTTGGTCCCGGTAAACATGAGGCTCTATATGGCGGATGGCTCTTGTGTGCAACCCACCGGTATTGTTGACGACTTTCCTATCCAAGTCGGCAAGTTCTTTGTGCCCAATGACTTTATTGTGATGGAAATGCCGGAGGATCCCGTCGTCCCGATCATTCTTGGACGGCCATTCCTTGCCACCGCCGGTGCTGTGATTGATGTGAAGAAAGGTCTCCTCACTTTTGAGATTGGAGAAGAAGTGGTAGAGTTCCGATTCAACCCTACCATGAAGGAGACCGGTGAAGTTATGGAGGTCAAGGCGTTGCTTGGAGAGTACACTAGTGAAGATGACGAAGAAGAAGCGGACCTCCCTTGTCGGAGGTCGGAGCCGACCTTCCCTAGGTCGCCCGCGACCTCCGACAAGATCTCGCCAACATGCTTGATTGAAGACGAAGATGGCAAAGCGAAGGAGTTTCTGAAGGCGGATGAAGACGATGACATTATTACACCACCACCGCCTACTCCGGAGCTTAAGACTCTCCCCGAGTCTTTGAGGTATGAGTTTCTTGGCCCAAAATCCACTTTTCCGGTTATTGTAAATGCAAATCTAAATGCGGAAGAAGTTGGAAAGTTGCTTGATGTTCTTAGGATTCATAGGAAAGCCATTGGGTACTCGCTTGAGGACTTGAGTGGACTTTCACCTTCCTTGTGCATGCATCGAATTTTTCTTGAGGAAGGGCATAGGCCAACCATTGAGCATCAACGACGCCTCAATCCAAACATGAAGGATGTTGTGAAGAAGGAGATTTTGAGGATGCTTGATGCGGGAATCATATTCCCGATCTCGGATAGCAAGTGGGTAAGCCCGGTTCACGTGGTGCCCAAGAAGAGTGGTCTCACCGTTGTGGAGAATGAGAAGGGCGAATTGATTCCTACTAGGACTACTACTAGTTGGCGCATGTGCATTGATTATAGGAAACTCAATAGTGCCACTAGGAAGGATCATTTTCCTTTGCCCTTTATTGACCAAGTGCTAGAGAGATTAGCTCTTCATGACTACTTTTGTTATCTCGATGGCTATAGTGGTTTTTGGCAGGTTCCGATACACCCCGATGACCAAGAGAAGACAACTTTCACATGCCCTTATGGGACGTTTGCCTATAAGAGAATGCCATTCGGACTGTGCAATGCACCCGCTACCTTCCAAAGGTGCATGATGGCGATTTTCTCCGACATGATAGAGGACATTGTGGAGGTGTTTATGGATGACTTCTCGGTGTACGGTACTACTTTTGACTCTTGCCTTGCTAATCTTTCTAGAGTTCTCAAAAGATGTGAAGAAACCAACCTAGTACTAAATTGGGAAAAATGTCACTTTATGGTTAGAGAAGGGATTGTCCTAGGGCATGTAGTGTCTAAGAGAGGAATTGAAGTGGATCAAGCCAAAATCGAATTAATTGAAAAATTGCCACCCCCCACCTCCGTAAAAGGAATTAGACGCTTTCTAGGACATGCCGGGTTTTATAGGAGGTTTATTCAAGATTTTTCGAAAATTTCCAAACCATTGACTAACCTCCTTATGAAAGATGTTGTGTTTGAGTTTTCTTCCGAGTGTCTTGAAGCTTTTCATAGTATCCGGGATGCACTTGTGTCGGCTCCTATCATGCAACCGCCGGATTGGACACTCCCCTTCGAGATCATGTGTGATGCAAGTGATTATGCCGTAGGTGCGGTTCTTGGGCAAAGAAAGGAGAAGAAGCTTCATGCCATCTACTATGCAAGCAAGACGCTTGATGAGGCCCAAGGCAAGTACACCACAACGGAGAAAGAGTTTCTATCCGTGGTGTTCGCATTTGAGAAGTTCCGCTCTTACTTAGTGGGCTCGAAAGTGATAGTCTACACCGACCACGCCGCTGTCCGTTACCTCATGGACAAGAAGGATGCTAAACCGCGCTTGCTCCGGTGGATGCTCCTCCTTCAAGAATTTGATCTAGAAATACGAGATAAGAAGGGAGCGGAAAACCTTGTGGCGGATCACCTTTCAAGGCTACCAATCGAGCACATCACGGAGTCCGGAATCATGGTGCCCATCAACGACTCCCGCCCGGACGAAACTCTCCTATGCTATGAAGTGTCGCGAGGAGGAGGCTCCTGGAGTAGGTCGGCCGCGACCCCCTGTTGGTCGGCTGCGACCTCCTCTGCCCCTTCTCCGGTTGTTGATGATGGTCGAGACGGTATGCAAGCGACCCCGCGCGAGGTCGCCCAAGGTCACATCTTTTACCTCTCTTGTGTACTTCCTAATCCTCCTTCCCCTTCTCCCATTTTGCACTCAATAGATGCTATTAAGGGGGTGAAAGCCCCGTGGTTTGCGGATTTTGCCAATTATGTTGTAGGTGGCGTTGTGCCGGATGGATTGACTTCCCAAGCCAAGAAGAAATTCCTTCACGACATCAAGCGCTACTATTGGGATGACCCTTACTTGTTCAAGCAAGGAAGTGATCACATCTTTAGACGTTGTGTGCCGGATGAAGAGATAGAAGGAGTGATCCGTCATTGCCACACTCTTCTGACGGGAGGCCACACTAAGGGATTCAAAACCACCGCGAAGATTCTTCAAAGTGGATTCTATTGGCCTACCATCTTCAAAGATGTGCAAGCCTATGCGACCACTTGTGGTGAATGCCAAAGAGCGGGGAACATTACATGGAGAAACGAGAACCCGCTCACCGGAATCTTGGAGGTGGAACTCTTTGATGTTTGGGGTATAGACTTCATGGGACCCTTCCCCTCTTCGGGTCCCTACAAGTATATACTCGTGGCGGTTGATTATGTTTCCAAGTGGGTTGAAGCCGTGGCCACAAGAACAAACGATGCAAGAGTGGTGGCTAAGTTCATGAAGACCAACATTTTACCCCGGTTTGGTGTACCCCGAGTTCTCATTAGCGATGGTGGTTCACATTTCATTGAGAGGAGCTTTGAATCTCTTTTGACCAAGTATGGGGTGTCCCACAAGGTGGTCACACCTTATCATCCTCAAACTAGTGGTCAAGTGGAGGTTTCTAACCGGCAAATCAAGAGCATTCTTGAAAAGACGGTGTCTCGCTCAAGGAAGGATTGGTCCTCCAAGCTAGATGATGCTCTATGGGCATACCGCACCGCCTACAAGACCCCACTCCGCACCACTCCTTTCAACCTAGTGTATGGCAAGTTGTTGGATCGTAAGTCAGTTAATGAGGGCGTCCTTAACTGGGTTAAGGGCGTCCTTTAGTGCAGCGGAAAATAGACTTAACAGAATACAAGATAAGTGGACACGAGTATTTATAGAGGAACCCCACTAAGACCAACTAGTCTTATGGGTAAACCTCTACCTCCGTTGGAGGATTTTCAATAGCCGTCCCTTATCTTATTAAGAGCGAGTCCTTACAACTTAGGCGAGTCGTTACACTTCTCTGAGCTAAGCGTCCGTCCTTAGCCTCACTAGTAACACTCCTTTCAACCTAACAAGTAACCTAACACTCTTAGCTATAAGGAAGCTATCACTCACGTCTCTCACGGTTCGTTGTGAGAGACAAACTACAACTCTAATTGATTTGTGGTTTGTTTTGGATTTGATGTGGTTGGACTTTCTTTCTCTTGCTTCAAGCTCACTTGATCTTCTTGATCTTCGTTCGTGTTCTTGAATGCTTCGGGAGAGCTTGAGAGAAAGTCTTCAAAGTCCACTCTTGCACACACATGCCGCTATGCATACTCCTTGGAGAGTATTTATAGCGGAAGTGATTCTTGTCCTCTAGCGTCCTCTGAGACTTGGCAGGATCCTCGATCTTTGATCAACGGTGCGATGAGCGTCTTGAGGAAGTCAACTCTGTTGACGCTTGGGAAGCCTCCGCGTGGGTAGGGGACCATTGCTGGGAAAGCGACGTCTTTGGCATTGTCTACACGTGCCCAGACAAAGGAAGCTTCCTTCTGAGGACTAAGGCCGGACGATGATGTAATCATGTTGGGGCGGCCTTGATTTGAATTTGAACTTCGTCCGTATTTTGGCGCGCGTCCCTTCTTGATGAGGACTCCGTCCTATCTTGCGCAGGGACTCCGCCAATTACGTTTAGCTTTGGAAGTTCTGGTAACATGCGTCCCTACAGCATAGGGACTGCTGTTCACTTGTTGTCCTTTTCGCTCATGTGCGTCCACTGGACTTACCTGAGATCAAAACTTGGACAACTTATCAAATACATTTGAGTTTGTCATTATCAAAACAAGGGACGATTATTATTGGTTTAGATATTAACGACTGACGTCCTTAATATCGTCCCAACAATTTCCCCCTTTTTGATGATGACAAACTCTTTCAAATAATGCACACAGAAGTAAAGCTTTTAGCATGAGGAACTACACTTTGATTTTCTTTTCAGCTTAGATTGGCATGCAACACATTCTTTTAAGTGCGTTCTATTTTATTCCTAACTAACGACCTTTTGACTTGACCGAAATTCCCCCTGAACACATGCTTTCTATGATAACTTAAGGACAATCGCATCTCTGCAAAACTATACTTCCCCCTTTTGGCATCATCGAAAAGGAGAACAAGTCGAAAAGCATGCAATCACAAAGTCATAACTAAAGAAAGTTACGCTTAGACAAAATGAAGCACAAATGTAGTGAATGGCATTCAGAATGAGAAACGAGAACGTTCATTACAGACATTCACAACAAGTGTTCAAATCGGGGACAGCGTCCCATTGTCTTAACAAAAACTCAAGAAATGATAAACTGTTTCAGGGTTAGAGAAGGGGGAGGTGATCATTTTCTGGGACGCTTGCCAAGTGCTTTGAGGTGTTGCTCCTGAAGATGGTTGTTCTGGGCAAGGAGCTCGTTGTTGCGCTCAAGAAGGTCTGTGTGGACGTGAAGTGTGTCGTGAACCTGCTGAATTAGATCAATCATTATGCACTGGTTCTCGATCATCATGCCCATCAGATACTTCGTAGAGTGCCTCTCAGCCTCATCAGGGACGCTCATACCATCGAGCTCGTCCTCGTCATCAGCAGCGTCCTCAGCTGGCGTCCCAACTACTTGGACATTTTCAGCTTCGTGATCTCCTTCTCCAGGTTCAGCAGCAGCAGCAGCTTGAGCTCTCCTCTCAGCTTTGGCTTTCCTTTCAGCCTCTTTCCGTTCCTTTTCCAGTTGGCGCTTAACGGACGGAAGGGGCTCATCACACCTGAGTTTCCCAACTGGAGGGAGTGTAATTTGCCTGACGTCCCAATGAATGCCAAAGGAACGCTCTTGTTCAGGAGCATAGAGTCCTTGCTGCTTCAGAATTTGCTTGACCAAGCCGGGGAAAGGAAGAGAGTGCCTGCCTCCTGTGCACTTGCCCATGTGTTCCAAGATTACTCGGGGCAAGTTTATCGGCTTGCGTTCCAAGAAAGCGTCCAAGAGAATACTATCAGTGATCTGAACAATGGACTTCTTCTCTTGGCGGGGGACGACCATGCGCACAATGAAGTGATGCGCAAGGACGCCCGTCTTGGTGAGGCAATGAGCAACTCTGTCCTTAGCAGCTGGCTGTCTCCCATTGAATATTCTGTTGAGGATTTCATCTTGGGAGAAACGGCCAAAGTTCTTGCACGGCAGATCGTGCAGAGCATCTTGCGGAGAAGGACGCAGGCCTAGCATTTTGCGGACGGTGTCCTCAGCAACTGAGTACTCGTCCCCATCGATTTCAAAAGTCCCCTGAGGCTTCCCGTTTACTTCTGTGATTTCGAACTTTGAGTAGAAACGGAGAACCTCATCGGGTCAACATCAGCGGCCTCAGCGCCCAAGTGCGTCCAACCCTGGAACTCAAGAAGATCCAAGAACTCTTGGCGCTGGTTCTTTGCCAGAAACTCGGCGGTGAAGAGGAGCGGTGATAGGATTTTCTTGAAGCGTTTCTGCTTGGAGGCATTGCTCACGATCACTTCATCACCAGCATCTTCTTCATCTCCATCTCCCTCCTCTTCCTCAGGTTCCTCATCCTGGGGAGGGGCGTCCTCGTCATCGGAGGCTTCGTTCCGTTGTTCTTGGAACTCAACCATTGCAGTGTCCTCAGCTGTGGACGCCTGTTCTGTGGGAGGCGCGTCCACCGCTGGAGTCCTTGCCAAGGACTCTGTGGGAACGGATGGAGGAGACGTCCCTTGAACTTGAGCAGCTTCTTCGACGGCCGGAGCAGGCGGAGGAGGAGGAGGAGGTGAAGCTCTAGGGGGAGAGGGAGAGGGAGTGCGGAGCTTAGCTTTTGGGGGAGGAGCAGAGGAGGAGCTGGGCGGAACCACTGAGATCGGTTTCACCTTGAGCGGAGCAGAGGGAGGAGGCGGCAGAGTAGCAGGGGTAGCATCCTTGGCCTGGACCTGGACTTGTGGAGCGTCCTTGGCCTGGACTTGAGGAGCGTCCTCTACCCTTGGAGGAGGAGGAGGGAGTTGACGAAGGTCCTGCATACTCGCTTGGATCGCCTTCTCAACGGCTGCTTTCTCTACTTGCTCTTGCTCTTGGCGCGCCTTCTCCTCTTTTGCCAGTTGAATTTCGGAGAGGCGAATGGCGGCCATTTCTTCATCCGTGACGCCCTCAAGCTGAGCAGAGGTCTTGAGGCGTCGTTTTGGGGCAGGAGGAGGGGAGGAAGGGATTGGCTTTGGTGGGGAGGAGGAAGGGCCTTTAATTTGGAGCGATTTGGACGGAGGGGGAGAGGAAGGCCTTTTCCTTTTTTGAGAAGGGACGGAGCCCGTAGGAGCCACAACAAACTCCATTATATCAGGAAGTAGTTTGGCGAGCTCGTCCACGGTTCCACCAAATGAGTCAGAAATGATTCCTGGCCCCATGAACGGTGGGTTGGTGTGATTGGTTTCTTGAAGGCGGGGCTTGACATATGTGATCATGAAGTAGTGGAGGAGGCGTTGGATTTTAGGAGGATGTTCGTGAGTGGACGCCCTAAGACAAATGTTGGCTAGCGTCCTAGGCTCCTTTTCAAGCCAGTCCTCAATGAGAGGGTCAAGGGGAGGACGGCGTTTGGGTTGAGAGGGGCCGGCCAATTGAGCCACTGTAAACAGAGGCTTTGGTGATATTTTCTGGCTCAGGCTCGGGTTTGAAGGGCTTCTCCAGAAATGAGAACCTCTTCGGCTGGGTTTTGGATTGAGAGCGGGATGGTTGTTTTTGTTGAGGAGGTTGGGAGCGAAGGGGTTGAGGAGGGGTGTTGCAGTGGCGGCGCTGGATGCTTTGAGAGGAGGAATGGTGGCGAGGGGGTTCTTGTCGGCCGGAAGGTCTGCCTCTCGACTCCATTAATGACCGGCCTTTCACCGGAGGAGATCTCGAAGAGCTAGTGTTTTTCGCTGCCGACGAGGGTGAGGGATTCTTTGAGGCTCTTGTGTTGGCCATTTTTGAGATGGTTTAAATAGGGGAGGATTAGGGTTTGGAGAGAGATTTCGGGATTCGGTTGAAGATTTGGAAGATCTTTGAGATTTCTAAAAGTGTGCAAACAACAGATGAGCGAAGAAAGGTTTTCGGAGTGCACAGGTGGGTATATATAGGAAGAAGACGAAGTTGGACGGTCAGGGGTAACAGGGTCTTTACACACAGCTTCCTCCACCCGCCTTCCCACACGTGGCTTTCTTCTTTGCTAAGGAATACAGCTGTTGAGCACTGTTTGCGCATATCCCGAGATTTTCGCTGACGATTCGTTAAAACGGTTTACCTTCCCAATTTCAACCATTCAAACTTCTCACAACTGCAAAGGACTCTGACCTGACGTCCTTTCAACACACAACACTACACAACACAGAACTGAACCACGGCGTCCCATTCACTGATCTCAACCTCTGTAATTAGAACTCTGTACAGACAACTCTCAGCTCTTAGCACGCGTCCCTTTGATCACTTAGAACCATTTTTGAAAATCAAGCAAGTACGTCCCGTAAAGGTGAAACAAGGAATGCTCATAGGACGCGTTTGCAAGATTCTCGGCTTGGGTAAGCTTAGAGTTCCCATCATTTCGGCTTATGATGAGGGTAGGGTGATCAGGGATACTCTTGAGATGAAAAGCGAAATGAATACCATTCAAGGACACAAGCGAATACACATATCTTAGACTAGCGTCCTTTAAAGATGACTTTAATGCATGACACACCTTAAAACAAGTTCTCAACAAGACATAGCCAATCATGGAGGGAATAATAGAACGGGACTTGATCATTTAAAAGTTATCATCCCCAAGAGCAACCGGAGGTGCTCGTAGGGACGTCTATCAAGTGCTTTTGTGAAAATATCGGCCACTTGGTCCTCAGTCCTAACATGATCCACTCTAATTAATCCAAGTTCAACATTATCACGAAGAAAGTGATGCCTTATGTGAATATGCTTCGTCCTAGAATGATGAACGGGATTTTTGGCAATACTTATAGCACTGGTGTTGTCACATAAGATAGGGACTGTGTTGAGGGACGTACCATAATCTTCAAGTTGGTACTTGATCCATAGGACTTGTGAGCAGCACGAAGCAGCAGCAACGTACTCAGCTTCCGCGGTTGATAGTGCCACGGAGTTTTGCTTTTTGGATCCCCAAGATACAAGGCATGAGCCAAGGAATTGTGCCATTCCTGAGGTGCTCTTCCTATCCACCACATGGCCAGCGTAATCTGCGTCAGAGTAAGCTACCAGGTTCAGGGACGTCCTTCTGGGATACCATAGACATAGGTCATCCCGTCCCTTGAGATATCTGAAGATTCTTTTGACCTCTTGCATATGGGACTCCTTTGGATTTGCTTGGAATCGAGCGCACAAGCATACAGCGAACATGATGTCGGGACGACTTGCCGTAAGATATAGCAAGGACCCTATCATTCCTCTGTAGAGCTTTTGATCTACACTCTTGCCTTCTTCATCAGCATAGAGGCGAGTGTTTGGGGAGATGGGAGTATCAATGGGTTTTGAAGAGTTCATCCCATACTTCTCAAGCATTTCACGGATGTACTTTTGTTGATGAATCCGCGTCCCATCTTTGAGCTGAGTGATTTGGAGTCCCAAGAAGAAGTTGAGTTCTCCTATGAGGGACATCTCAAACTCACTACTCATCAAGGTCTTGAATTCCTCTACAAATTTCATGTTAGTGCTTCCAAAGACTATGTCATCGACATAGACTTGGACAATTAAGACATCTTTAAGAACTTTCTTTAAGAACAGGGTTTTATCAATATTACCTCGTGTGTACCCGTTGGACAAGAGGAAGGACGCAAACCTATCGTACCATGCACGAGGGGCTTGCTTGAGTCCATAGAGTGCCTTGTCCAAGAAGTACACATGATCTGGGTGATCAGCGTCCTCAAATCCTGGAGGTTGAGCGACGTACACTTCTTCTTTGAGCTTGCCGTTGAGAAAGGTTGTCTTGACGTCCATTTGAAAAAGCTTGAACCCTTTGTGAGCGGCAAAGGCGATGAGGAGGCGAATGGCTTCAATCCTGGCGACAGGAGCGAAGGTTTCATCATAATCAATCCCTTCCTCTTGCCTATAGCCTTGAGCCACAAGCCTTGCTTTGTTTCTTGACACGCGACCATTCTCATCAAGCTTGTTCCTGTAGACCCATCTCGTCCCTATTATGTTTCTGTTTCTCGGACGAGGGACGAGGGTCCAAACCTTATTTCTTTCGAATTGATTAAGTTCCTCTTGCATGGCCTGAATCCAATCAGCGTCCTGGAGTGCTTCCTTTATGTTCTTAGGTTCAACCAAGGACACAAAGGCGTTGAAGGCACAGAACGCTATGTTAGCATTAAGGGACTGATTCACGGCTGATCTTGTTTGAACTCCTTTTGACATATCTGAGATGATTTGATCCGTTGAATGAAGTCTCGAAAGATGGGATCCCTTATGAGTATCGTCCCTTACAGGAGTACATCTAGGGTCCGTCCAATCAGATTCATCTGAGTCAAACCCGTCGTCTTCATTGAGAGTTTCATAGAGTTCCCCCTCAGGTTGAGCGTCCTCTTCTTGACGCTGTTCTCCTTGTAGGCTTGATTCAGCGACCTCATGTTGAGCTGGAGATTCACTTTGAGATGGAACTTCCTGAACAACACTGGGAACTTCTACTGAGACTTCTTCAGGATTTTGAGTAGCGTCCTTAGGAACATAGTATTTTCCAGAGGACCCGAAATCAACTTCATCATCGGAGTCATCCTGCTGCAGAGGAGATGAGCGTTCTTTCTTACTTGGTTTATCTTTGTGAGAAGAACTTTCTTTGAACACAACATGAATGCTCTCCTCAAGCTTTAGAGTTCGTTTATTGAAAACTCTATATGCTTTACTGGTGAGGGAGTATCCAAGGAATATGGCTTCGTCACTTCTTGCGTCAAACTTTCCAAGTCTTTCTTTATCATTGTTGTGAACAAAGCACTTGCATCCAAAGACTCTGAGATAGTCGATGCGAGGCTTTCTTCCATTCAGCAACTCATAGGACGTCTTCTTCAGCAAAGGACGGATCATGGCTCGATTGATAATGTAGCATGCTGTAGCAATAGCTTCAGCCCAGAAGTACTTGGGGACGCTATTGGCTAAGAGCATAGTCCTTGCCATATCCTCCAGCGTCCTATTCTTTCTTTCCACCACTCCATTTTGTTGAGGAGTCCTTGGAGCTGAGAAGTTGTGAGAGACTCCATGTTGATCACAGTAGGCCACGAACTCTGAGTTTTGAAACTCCGTCCCATGGTCTGATCTTAAGGATTTGAGAGGCGTCTCAATCGCAACTTCCACTTGTTTGATGAAGACTTTGAATGCGTTGAAGCAATCTGTTTTTGAAGCTAAGAAAAGAACCCAGGTGAATCGAGAAAAGTCATCTACAAGGACATAGATATACCTCTTTCCACCATAGCTTAACGTCTTCATTGGTCCACAAAGATCCATATGGAGAAGTTCCAAAGGTTTCTTTGTGCTGACATCGTTCTTTGACTTAAAGGACGTTCTTGTCTGCTTCCCTTTGATACATGCTTCACACTGTTCAATTTTCTCAGGATCAATTTGGGGAAGACCTTTCACAAGATTTCTTTGATGAAGCTTGAGGATTGTGCTTGGTCCAGCATGGCCAAGTCGGCGATGCCAGAGGTCAGCGTCCTCCTTTGACACAGATAAGCACAACTCAGATTTTGGCTTGAACTCCTGATTGAAGATGTAGACATTGTTCTTTCGGACTCCTTTGAGGATGACTTTGTTGGATTTCTTGTTGATGACGAGGCACTCCTTTGAGTCAAATGTGACTAAGTTTTCACCTTGATCACACATTTGAGAGACGCTTAGGAGGTTGAAGCCAAGTCCTTCAACAAGGCTAACATTTGTCGATTTGATAGACGGATTGAGAATAGCAGTTCCCGTCCCTTTGATCTTTCCTTTGCCCTTGTTGCCAAACGAGACAGTTCCTCCCGTGGCGCTACTTTGGATAGAAGTGAGATGGATCTGGCTTCCTGTCATATGGTTTGAGGCGCCACTATCAATGATCCATGGGCGTCCCCTCACTTCCACCTGCCAAAACAAGGTTAGTGTATGGCGACCCAGGCAAGGTGTTCCTTACCTGGTTCGTTACAGAAATAGAACTCTGGTTCTGGCATGTAGTCACTTATATTCACATCATTTGAAATAGCATGCTTTCTGAAAGAACTCTTAGATCGTCTAGGACGTCTAGGGTTAGCCTTAGGGACGGACTTATCATTTTCAATGTTATTCCTAGCAGCTTTGCCACTTTCAATGTCGTTCTTCAGTTTCAGGCAATCATATTTGAAGTGATCTCCTTTTCCACAGTACCAACACGTCCTATAATAAGTACCAAGGTAGTACTTCTTGTTGGGACGTTGGATTTTGTTCTTTTTCATCTTTTGAGGGTCACAAACTTTTGAACCTTCCCCCTTAGCAATCTTCTTATAGATCCTATGACTAGTGGAGTTAGTGTAATAGTCCCTTTGACCTTTCTCTCCACTCTCTAGGACTCGAATTCTTTCAAGAAGGTTCTTGGTCTTTTCCCTTTCTAATTCAAGTTCTGAGGTTTTGCTAGCCTCAAAGTCACTAGGGAGAGAGTTCCTAGTGTCAGACTCGTATCCTAGTCCTCTTTTGGCTGGGACAAACACCATTGGTTGAACTACCTCAGTTACCGGGCTCTTCCCTAACACTTTCACCTCTTCCCTAAGCTTAGCGTTCTCTAGCTTAAGGCACATCACTTCAGTTTTCAGGGATTTAACTTCGACATACGAGGACTCTAGTTGTAACGAAACTATAGCACAGTTCTCACATTCAACTAGCCTATTTTCACTTTCAAGTTCAAGTTCATCCATTCTATGTTGCATAACAACGCTTTCTTCCATGATTCTTTTAATGAGCTTAATAAGTTTGGTTTTGGAACAATTCTCTAGGGAGTTCATCATGGATTCACGAGTTACCTCTTGTTCCTTTTCAAAAGCGTCCTCTTCAAGGACTGGGGCGTCCTCCACAGCCATGTACGCCACTTGCTCATCATCTGAGGCGTCCTCTACGGCTATGTACGCCACTGGTCCTTCTGGTTCTTCATCATCAGAACTCACATTATCCCATGCGGCTTCGCACGCTCCCAAGAGAGCTTTCATCTTCATTTCTTTTGAGTTTAGTCCCGTAGTACACCTTTTAGCAAAGTGTCCTTTCTTGTTACATTTGTAGCAAGTAAGTTCCTTCATCTCTGCCTCTGTATACTTGGGACTCTCCTTTTTGTAAGGCATCTTGTGTTTCTTGGAATCTCTGGCCTTTTTACCCCATAAGCGAGCAACTTTGTGTAGAAGGGCAATCTCTTCCTCTTCTTCCAGCTGTTCCTTAGTCTTGCTTTCCTTTTCTTTCAAAGCTTGAGCACGCATCCTTTCACGATTCTCATTTTTATTTGCTTCCACCATTAGGGCAATATCTCTTTGGTGGCGTAGATACTCAGCGTACTCTGGAGTTGACGTCATCAAAGCAAGATCTGTCTGGGGGTTTCTAGCCAATTCAGCCATATCAGCTTCCCTTCTCGCTTCATAGCCTCTCAGCTTCCCATAGATCTCTTCCATATCCAGGGTTTTGTTGGCTGTGTTCTCCTTGAACGTAGTCCTATCAAAATTCCATTTTCCTGTAAGCCCATCAATGACTACTCCGACTCTGTTTCTCATTGAGACTTCAGCTTCTGGGATGCCTAAATTTCGCATCTTGGTCACAAGAGCTTCAAAGCGGTATGAGTAGTCCTTGACAGATTCGTTAGGAAGCATTCTGAAGGCATAGAACTCTCGTTTGATTTCAAGCTTGACGTCTTCCTTCATCTCTGCCGTACCCACATGGTACTTCTCAAGAGCTTCCCATTGTAGTTTGGCTGTTGCCAAATTGCTAACTCGGGTGGCGTCCCTTTCGCAGAGGGACGCTTGAAGGAAGCATATAGCCTTAGCGTTTGTTTCCAAAAGCTTGAATTCGTCAGGACCCCACTCGTCCTCTTTGTCTTTCTTGTCATCAGGGATGGTAAGGTCACCCTTCATGATCACTCTCCAGCATTGATAATTCTGACTTCTGCAAAAGTTCTCGAAGCGGATCTTCCAGCGGTTGAAGTTGCCGTCCGTCAGACGAGGAGGCTTTACAAAAGAGATTCCAATAGGTTCCATGTCCATCTTGTAGCTGCAACTCAACAAAAATCTAGAGCGCCTGCTCTGATACCAATTGTTGGATCGTAAGTCAGTTAATGAGGGCGTCCTTAACTGGGTTAAGGGCGTCCTTTAGTGCAGCGGAAAATAGACTTAACAGAATACAAGATAAGTGGACACGAGTATTTATAGAGGAACCCCACTAAGACCAACTAGTCTTATGGGTAAACCTCTACCTCCGTTGGAGGATTTTCAATAGCCATCCCTTATCTTATTAAGAGCGAGTCCTTACAACTTAGGCGAGTCGTTACACTTCTCTGAGCTAAGCGTCCGTCCTTAGCCTCACTAGTAACACTCCTTTCAACCTAACAAGTAACCTAACACTCTTAGCTATAAGGAAGCTATCACTCACGTCTCTCACGGTTCGTTGTGAGAGACAAACTACAACTCTAATTGATTTGTGGTTTGTTTTGGATTTGATGTGGTTGGACTTTCTTTCTCTTGCTTCAAGCTCACTTGATCTTCTTGATCTTCGTTCGTGTTCTTGAATGCTTCGGGAGAGCTTGAGAGAAAGTCTTCAAAGTCCACTCTTGCACACACATGCCGCTATGCATACTCCTTGGAGAGTATTTATAGCGGAAGTGATTCTTGTCCTCTAGCGTCCTCTGAGACTTGGCAGGATCCTCGATCTTTGATCAACGGTGCGATGAGCGTCTTGAGGAAGTCAACTCTGTTGACGCTTGGGAAGCCTCCGCGTGGGTAGGGGACCATTGCTGGGAAAGCGACGTCTTTGGCATTGTCTACACGTGCCCAGACAAAGGAAGCTTCCTTCTGAGGACTAAGGCCGGACGATGATGTAATCATGTTGGGGCGGCCTTGATTTGAATTTGAACTTCGTCCGTATTTTGGCGCGCGTCCCTTCTTGATGAGGACTCCGTCCTATCTTGCGCAGGGACTCCGCCAATTACGTTTAGCTTTGGAAGTTCTGGTAACATGCGTCCCTACAGCATAGGGACTGCTGTTCACTTGTTGTCCTTTTCGCTCATGTGCGTCCACTGGACTTACCTGAGATCAAAACTTGGACAACTTATCAAATACATTTGAGTTTGTCATTATCAAAACAAGGGACGATTATTATTGGTTTAGATATTAACGACTGACGTCCTTAATATCGTCCCAACGCAAGTCATGTCACTTGCCCGTCGAGCTTGAACATAAAGCTTTATGGGCTCTCAAGGAGCTCAACATGGACCTCGAAGCGGCCGGAGCAAAACGATTCATGGACTTGCAAGAATTGGAAGAATTGAGGCTTAAGGCCTATGAGAACTCAAAGATCTACAAGGACAAAACAAAGAAGTGGAATGATAGAAGGCTTGTTCCCAATCACATCAAGGAAGGCGACCGAGTGCTTCTCTTCAACTCTAGGCTTCGCCTCTTTCCCGGGAAGTTGAGAACCCGATGGAGTGGACCGTTTACGGTTCATCGTATGTACCCTCACGGAGCGGCGGACCTCATAGATGACAAAGGAGGAATTTTCAAGGTCAACGGCCACCGGTTGAAGAAGTACTATGAGAAGGTGGACCCCGATGAGGAAATCCGAGCCACTTGGGCTCTCACCACCGTCATCTAGCCAAGGTACCCCACGTCTAGCTCAAAGACGTTAAAGAAAGCGCTTTCCGGGAGGCAACCCGTTGTTTCCTTTTCTTAGTCTAGATAGGTAGTTTGCTTTGCATTTCCATAAGTATTTTGTAGGGACCCGAGGCTTTGGTCGGGAGCAAGAAGTTGGAGACGAACAAACCCAAGTGATGGGAAGCTCTCTAGTGATGGTCGGCGCCGACCCCCTGGTGGTCGCGGCCGACCCCCTCCAGTGAAAGGTAGAAATTGGCTAAAAGTTTCGGGAAATTACAAGTAAGCCCCTGAACTTTTTCTTTACAATTTTTATCCCTTCCCACCTCTTTTTACTCTCATCCTACACGACCTAGCCCCCATTCTTCACGACCCATTGCCTCCATAGCCTCCTTCAAGCTCTCATTCACCATCTTGCTCCATAACCACTAGACCTACCTCCTTTCTTCCAAATTTCACCAAAATCCTTCCTAAACTTCCTTCCTCTACTCAGATCTCCCACAAAAACCCAGAAATTTCGACCCACCCATACCAAAAACCCACAACCACGACCTCCCACAACCTCGGCTTCGACCCCTATTTTGCTTGCATTCATCTTGTTTAACACTCTTTTGGTATGTTCTTCCACTCCCTTGCTCTTAAATTCAAGTTTACTTGGGTTATTTTTAGGGTTTAGTTTGAAATCTAGATTTGGGTGCTCTTGAGCTTGAATGTTGAAATTTGGGTTGTATGTGCTTAGATTTACATGTTTCGTTGTGGATTGTTGAGTTTTGACATGCTTTCTTGCTTGATCTATGCTTGTTTGGGTGATTTTGGGTCAATCAAATTTTTCTAGGATTTTTGGTAGCCATTGAAAGGGCTAAAAGCTGAATTTTCGAGTGTGATGAGCTGTATCAGGTCGCCGCCGACCACACCCTGGCCGCGGCCGACCACCTCCAGAAGTTTGAAATTGTGTTGGCTTGTTTTGGCGCGTACTTGTGTATGTACAAGCTCCCATGGGTCATCCCCGACCCCGGATGTCTCGTAAATCTCTTTGAAAACATGCTATTTGAGTTACTCTTGCCATGAATTGATTGATTAAAGCACGAGTCCTTCCCATTACTTGCTTGCGTTTCATGATTGTGCATGCTTGGTTGAGAATTTCCATATGAATTTGAAAGTGTGTGTTTCTAGCAAGTATGGGGTGACTTTTTGGCAATTGGTTGTGTATCTCTTGTGTGGTGTTTGTGTTGTTTGAATTGGAAATTACCTTGAAAGTTTCTTGTTGGTTTTGTAGAAATGGCTTCATCCTCAAGGGCATCCAAGAAACAAAAGAAGGGCAAGAGTGTAGCGGTGATGGATGACGTGGTGATCCGAGACGAAGGGCAAATGCAACTTTATGTGGACATGATGGCGGAGACGGTGAAGGCGCAGTCCTACTATCCGGATTCGCATGTGAGCCTTCATATGCACTCGGCGGTGGAGGAGGCGTTTCGTTTACTTGGAGCCGAGCGACTCCTTGAGGACCCCATCCCGAGACATTACCTGGCGCTTACTTGTGAGTTCGCCGCTACCCTCACCATCTCGGGACCACACCCAGTGGACTTTGGCAAGACCAAGATTGAATTTCAAATTGGCGGGAAGAAGCACGCGACCACTATCACTAAGCTCAACAAGATGCTAGGCCTCCCTTCACCATCGGGAACCTATGCCGTGAAAGACTTCCCCGTCCAAAAGATGTGGTCTTACCTCGCCGGCAAAAGTGAAACCACAAGCAACCCTCATGCTCGGGACAATGCTAGCCCGGTCTTCAAGGTGATTTTGCGCATTCTTGGCGCCGCTATTTGGTGCAAGTACGAGCTCTCTCGCCCCACCTTGCGAGAACTCGCGTGCTTGGCCTCCATCCTCTTCACCAATGCTCCCACCATGAACTTTGCCTATGAGTTCGTCCACAACATCATCAACCAACGAAGGAACCCGAAATTTACTATGTGTGGTTGGTTAGTGGTCCTCATTGCCCAAGCTCTCAAGGTTGATCTTGCCCGCTACAACTCCAAGCCCGTTACTCGCATGGATGTCCGGTACGATTTGAACACTAAGGTGGTTGAGTGGACTGAGGCGATTGGCTACCACAACAACTTCATAGATCCCGCCGGAGTAACTCACAAAGTCCGCCTCAACGACGAAAATTGTGAGTTGTTCTACCTCCCTATTTGGTATGATGCTTGGGCACCTTCGGAAGATCCCTCCCCCTACTATCAACTCCTATCGGAAGATGAGCACGTAAGACGACAGCCGAGTCGGTTCCCGAGAGATGACCCAAACGCGCGCACAAGTCAAAAACGCAGAAGAAGAGACTCCCTGGAAGGGGTCGGCGCCGACCACCCTGAGGTCGGCTGCGACCACTTCCAGGAAGGTGAATTTGCGCAGGATGGGGTCGGCTTCGGGCAGCAACAGGTCGGCGGCGAGGCAGGGCAGAGCAACAATGATCCTATGGACTACACGATGGGTCCCCAACCCGGGTTGTTCCCGTACTCCTCCAATCCTTCGGGATTCGAGTGGTCCGTGGTCCACAATTCGAGCCTCAAGGTGGCGAGTCTAGCACCCAAGTTCCCCCAACAATGGAAATGCTCGACGCCAAAATGGACGCCCTCGGCATTCAACAAAACTTCCTGTATTCCAAGATGCAACACTACCATGACCAAAATCTGGCCCGTTTCCAAGATGCAACTCGAGGCTTCGACAACTTCCGGGAAGAGTACTATGAAGACCGCCAAGCCCAATTTGCTTACAATGCTTGGCTTGCCCAAAAGATGTTCCCGAACTCTCCGTTCCCTCAACCTCCTCCGAGGTGAACCTTCTCCAACAATGCTCCAAACCCAAGTTAGTTTCTCTTTTCCCTCTCTTTACTTTTTAATCAATGGGGACATTGATGTTTAAGTATGGGTTGGTTTGGGAGATGCTACTTGTTTGTGTTGTGTGTTTTTGCTTGTGTGTGTGCATTTGTAGGTTTGCTAAGATGTCCTAGGATAGTGATTATAAGCATCATCATGTAATCCCTTGTAACTTGCTTTGAAAGATTGTCCACCATGACTTTGATTTTCAAATTTGAGCTTATAATGAACATTGAGCATGCATGATTCTAAGAGAAAAGCAATCCAACAAAATTTGAACCTAAGTGAGAAATCTTTTGGCCACAAGGAATGTATGTTTTATTCCTTGGTTTTTCATGTGTGATTTTTACTCTTCCATATGCATTCACCACTTGACAATGGCATGCTTATTCTTGATTTGAAACCAATGGAGATATACTCATTACTTGTTAGATCAAATGATTTTGAACTTATTTTCATTAGCCTTTTCTCTCCTTTTCATCCTACCTATGCATGACCCCTTGAATTGAAGCTCCTTGTTTGAGCCTAAAGCCTTATTTCTAGCCCCACAAAAATATCCTAGCCATCATATGCTTGACCCCATTAATCCGGGAATTAGGACTTAGAGTGGGTGGTGATGTTGATGTGGATGAGGGGTGAAAATGAAGAGATGGTGAAGGTGGAGATAAAGGAGTTGTCTTAAGAAAAGAACCGAAAAAGAGGAAGTGTCGGCTCGGAAAGTACGAATGTAGTGAAAAGAGGCCTCCCTGTCGTAGGTCGGGGCCGACCACCCTTAGGTCGCGGCCGACCTACGCCAGCCCCCCCCCCCCCCCAAAAAAATCAAAAATGGTGAAAAAGTGTAGTTTGAATAAGTGCTCGAGTTGATGCTTCTTCATAAGAGAAAGACAAAGGAGTAGGTGAAGTGAAGAAGGATGAGCTTTGAAAGTTAAAAGTGTTTGGTGTTTGGAGGAAGAAAGAAGAGTTGGTTGAGTGTAGTTGAGTTTTGAAGTCTAGGAGTCTAGGTTCCCGGATTCATTAGCACCACAAGACCAAATCATTCCACACCCTTTGAAATACCGAGCCCCATTACAACCCGGCCGAATGAGGCTTCTTTGAAGTCTTCATTGAGCCACCTAAGTTCTCTTGATGATTTAACTTGTTTTGCTTTCTTCGGTGGAGGATTTTGAATATAATTTCCATTGTCTATGAGGTTTTGCATTTGGAGTTGAGATTGAGTGCTTATTGATATATCTTAAACACTTGAAAGTGAGTGAAACACATTACCCTTTTGAGGTTGGATTGTTATTCCTTAGAATGCATACATGCGTGCTATGATATTGAAATTGTTTGCTCATCATTCTACTTGTGCTTATTTACCTTAAAGGCATTCTTTGAGCTTGTTACTTGGTATTGATGCATGAAAGGTATTGCTTGAGGACAAGCAAGCTTAAGTATGGGGTATTTTGATGTCGTGCCTTTTAGTTAGTTTTCTTAGGTTGTTTTCTCCTTTGTTTTGCATGTTTTCCTTGGTGTTTATGTGCTTTGCATAAGATTTCACCTCTCTTTCGAGAGTTGGAGTCGTTTGTGTGTTGTTTCATGTTGTGTAGGTGTTTGGAGCCGTTTGGAGAAGTTTTTCTTGCATTTTCGGAGCTTTTTAGGAACCGTTAGTTCTCAAGAGTCAAGTCGTCAAAGAGTCAAGATCCAAAGTCGCAACCAAGTGAGCCTCAAAGGAGTCAAGAACTCAAGGAATCCAAGGAGAAAGAGTGGAGAAACGCCAAGCAAAAGCCCAACCAATTGAAGCAAGAACGGAACAAAATCGAAGAAAACTCCACATCCTGGTGAAGGTCGGCGCCGACCACCCCTAGGTCGCGGCCGACCACTCTCAGCACCCGAAGAAAATCCGTGCGCTGCAAGTAACGCTTTTGGGCGGGATTTTCGAAACCCGAAAAAGGAGGGCGGCTGTGCAGGCTTGTGGCAGAGATGTAGCAGACTTGTGGCAGGGAGGAAACTTCCTTCTCTTGCTTTTGTGGGCTTCTTCATAAGACCCATTTTGTCTCACTTTCTAGGTAGCTTTTCCAAGGAGGGAAAAGGCTCAAGGGTGAAAAGGGGAGAGAGAAGAGAGTGTTGGCTGAGGGTAGGAGAAGAAGAAGAACGTGTAGGAGAAGAAGAAGAGTGTGGGTTTGAGAGAGAGAGAACTTGTGTAAGGGAAAGGTAGGGAAGAAGAAGCTTGTTCTAGTTGTAGGGAAGAAGAAGAAGAAGACATTGGTGTGAAGTACCTTGTGGGTTTGCTTTAGTTTGTAAGTTGGATCTTTGATTCATTGGAGTTGTTTGTTTGTGATGATGATTTCCTCTTCCCTTTTCTTGTTTGTGTGCTTGATTATGTGTGAGTAGTTAGCTTGCTAGGGTTGGGGTGAACCCCACCATGAAAGTGCATTTGAGACTTTGATTGTTTGGATCCATGCTTAGCTTGAAATCCTTGCCCATAAATCCCTCTTGTGTGCTTAAAACCCTTGAAGAAGGGGGAATGTTCTTGTTTGCAAACTAATTGCAAGATTATGTTGTGAACAAGGACTATCCGGGTTGGATGAAAGTCGAACCCTCCGAAGAACAAGTTGGATTGCATGTTAATCCTTTCATGTGAATGGAGGCTCTTGATGTGTTCTTTTGTGATGAAAGTCACCCATGAGGTTTCAAGTTAAGTTGGTTCTTTATCATTGTTTGAATGTATGCTTGTGGTGTGGTGAATCCCCTCCCCTAGTTGTTTTTCCCTGATTTTACAAAACCCATTTTCGTGCCCAGAAAGGTCGGCCGCGACCAGTTGCAGGGTCGGCCGCGACCTCCTCTGTAGTGTTTTCCGTGTGTTTTGTCGTGTTCTGTTGTGGGTCGGCATCGACCTCCCTAGAGTCGGCCTCGACCTCTCCCCGAGACTTGTGTTTTTGCGTTTGTTTGCTTGTTTTGCTTTGTTTTGTTTTGTTTTTTTGCTTTGTTTTCGTAGTTTGATTGCTAGATTATAGAACTACTAGCTCCCGTGGACGATCCTGACTTCGCTATACTCATCGGGGTCTTGACAAATTTTATTTGTGAGACTCTCTCAACAGAATCGAGCCAGCTTTGCTGAGCTTATTTATGAGCTTTTGATTGACTCTAATTCAATTTGGCATGACTAGGCAAACTCAGTTTTGATTAGGAATGAAGAGTTTTGGGAAATGAGATGCAAACACACCTCTAGTGCTATTTGGAAGGTTGTTCTTAGAGTTAGAGATGAGATAAAAGAAACAATTGAAGGAGATTCCACGCAAGTTGTAGTTATGACTAGAAGAGGAAAGTATGACTGGCAGTGTGTGTATGACAGCTTTAGAGAGAGAGGAGAAGTCGTTGAGTGGAACAAAAGAATTTGGGGAGGTTTAAACACTCCTAGAATCTCCTTCACCACATGGATGATGGCTAAGCATGGAGCTCAAACCAAGGACAAGTTGATGATGAAGGGGATATTGCAGGATGATTATTGTGAACTTTGTGATACAAATGCACATGAAAGTAGGGAGCATCTCTGGTTTCATTGTAAGTTTTCTTGAACCGTTTTGAACAAAGTCTTAGATTGGGCTGGCACTGGAAGGAGATATCCTAACATTGACACTTGGCTGGAAACTATGCAAAGCATGAGAAATGTAGGAAGTCTAAGATTCAAGCTCTACACGACATGTGTCTGCACCACAACCTACTATGTGTGGATGGCCAGGAACAAAAAGGTGTTTCAACATGAGAGTGTCTCCATAGAGGATTGTGCTAGAGTCATAGTTAACCATGTTAGAAATTACGTGATCGCTAAATGGCGTAAGCAGGATAGAGCCTTGAATGCAATGTAACTCCTAGGTGCGCCTAGAACACTAATGTAATTTTGTTTATTTTTAATTGAATCACCCTCTTTAAACTCAAAAAAAAAAAGCGTTGAAGAGTAAGGTCATTGATGAGATGATGTAATTCTATGGTAAGTATCTTTTAAGTAGGGTTGTCCGGGTGGCCCGTAACCCGGACCGGACCAACCCATAAATTACGGGTCGGGTGCCCAACCCGTAAATAATGGGTCGGGCCGCGGGTCAAAAAATTTTAAGTTTACGGGTTACGGGCCAACCCGTCGGGTTACGGGTGAACCCGTTAGACCCGTAAAAATTTTAAATACTAGTATTATATTGTATATTGCAGGTTCTTTCTAGCCCATTAAAAGACAAAACAACATATTAATATGGGCTTATTAATAACTGGGCCTCACGATAAGCATGAAAGCCCAATCTTACAGTTAATTTAAATGAAGGACGAAATGGGTAAGTGGCCCTTATGGGCTATATTATGGAGTGGGAGGCCTCCCACAAAAATAAATGTGGTAAATAGGATTTTTTCCAAAAATGGCCCTAGGCAAAAAAAAAAATTACAACCATGCCACCGCATCCCCTGTCACACAAAAAATGACCTGTCATACAAAAAAAAAAATTTACACCCATTTCACCAAATCCCATCTCACACCCCCTGTCACACAAAACCTGCCATACGAACAAAAAACGACCTGTCATACAAAACCCCCAATTTTTGTCCATTATCCACATACAATATACTTGTCACAACAAAACCTGTCACACAAAGCCTATGTGGGATTTGAACCCACATTACCGTGCATTTAGCATGTTGCTCTACCATTTGAGCTAATAGGCTATGATTATAATTAATATATAAACAAAACCAAATCTGTCACACACACAATCCATAACAAAAACCCTGTCACACACAAATCCCATAACAAAAAACCTGTCATCACTTAAACCCATAAACACAAAAGCTGTCACACGAGCAAAACAATCTGTCACACACAAAAACCATAACAAAAAACCTGTCACACACAAACCCTATAACAAAAAACCTGTCACACACACAAACTTATTAACACAAACTCTGTCATACGAACAAAAACCCAGCTGTCATACACAAAAAAGCAGACCAAAAACCATGTCACACACGCCTGCCACACAAAAGTCATAACATAAAACTTGTCACACACAAAAAACAGACCAAAAACCCTGTCATACACAAAATAACAGACCAAAAACCCTGTCACACAAAACTCATAACATAAAACTTGTCACACACAAAAAACATACCAAAAACCCTGTCATACATATAACCTATAACAAAAAACCTTGTCTCACACACACAACCCATAACAAAACCCCCCTGTCATACACAAAAAACAGACCAAAAACCCTGTCATACACAAAAAAACAGACCAAAAACCCTGTCACATAAGTCTGCCACACAAAACCCATAACATAAAACTTGTCACACACAAAAAACATACCAAAAACCCTGTCATACAGAAAACCTATAACAAAAAACTTGTCACACACACAACCCATAACAAAACCCCTTGTCATACACAAAAAACAGACCACAAACCCTGTCATACACAAAAAAACAGACCAAAAAACCTGTCACACAAGCCTGCCACACAAAACCCATAACATAAAACTTGTCACACACAAAAAACATACCAAAAACCCTGTCATGCATAAAGCCTATAACAAAAAACTTATCACACACACTACCCATAATAAAACCCCTTGTCATACACAAAAACAGACCAAAAACCCTGTCATACACAAAAAAACAGACCACAAACCCTATCATACATAAAACCTATAACAAAAACCTTGTCGCATAAACACAACCAATAAAAAAAACCCCTGTCATACACAAAAAACAGACCAAAAACCCTGTCACACAAAAAATGTCATAACAAAACCCCCTGTCATACACAAAAAACGAGCTGTCACACACAAACCCCATAACAAAAACCCTGTCACACACAAAACTCATAACAAAAACCTGTCACACACACAAACCTGTAAACACAAAACTTGTCATACGAACAAAAAACGAGCTGTCACACACAAAACCCATAACAAAAACACTGTCACACACAAAACTCATAACAAAAACCTGTCATACGAACAAAAAATGAGCTGTCAACACAAAATCCGTAACAAAAAGCTTGTCACCACTAAAACTCATAAACACAAAACCTATTACACTAAAACCCATAACTCATAAATACAAACCCATAACAAAAAGCTTTTCTAGATCTAGGGTTTCTAGATCTAGATCTATAAATCCTAGATTTAGATCTATCTCTACCGACGCTGCTTACCTCACTTGTCGCCACCGCTTGTCGTCGTCGGAAGCCTCGGGATACCACTTCGCTCGCCGCCACCGTTCGTCGCCGTCGGAGCCCTCAGTCAACCACCTCGCTTACAACCAACGCTCGTCGCTGCGGCTTCCGGCTCGCCGCCTCACCTTGCTGGCCGTCGTCGCCGACACCGGTGGTCGTCGTTGCGGATCTGGAGGAAGAAAAAAGGAGGGGGAGAGAAGAGAGAGTAAAGAGAGAGAGACGGAGAGAGTGAAATGGAGGAAGAGAGAGAAAAAAAATGAAGGAAGAGAGTAGGGTTTTTTTTTGGGTTTTTATAGTGCCAAAAAGGGGCTAGATAGTGAATATAATTTAAATGGGGGTTAAAGGCTATTGAAATGTGGCTAAATTGGCTTCAACACCCCCTTCCCTCTTAAATGAATCTCCTTAAGACTTTATATAGCAGCAACCCCCCTTCCCCTTTGTGTAAATTTTCGATGTGGGATGATTTTCAACGCTCCATCCCAATTTTGTCCCTTCTTCCAATCCCATCTCCTAGTCCCTCCGTCCCACATCGCTCGTTTCAAAAACCTCAAGGAAAATTTGATGTTATAAAACCCATACAGGTGAAGCCATTTACATGTATACTTGGATTTTAGACTTGGAAATTTTAAAGTCTACTAAAAAACTCAGTAAGTTAAATTATTAGTAGTATTTTTTAAATTTATTTTTAAAATATAAAGTTGAAAAATTATTTTTACGGGTTTCGGGTTAACCTGTAACCCAACCTGTTAAACCCGTAACCCGGTTTACGGGAAACCGGGTTACGGATCGGGTTAAGGGTTAGATTTTTTTCATTTACGTGTCATCGGGTTGGTCCGTAACCCGTAAATCGGTTTACGGGTCGGGTCGGGTTGACCCGTTGGGCAACCCTACTTTTAAGTTAGTGGTGTGTTTGTTTTCATGGGTTATGCTTATGTAACGTAAGATGTTGTTATCCTTAATTTAGGTCATGACCATTTGTATTGTTGTATTATGTAATGTAATGCCATGGTTATGTTATGTAATGTAATGCCATGTTATGTAATGTAATGCCATGGCTATGTATTATGTAATGTCACTATTATTAATGTGTTTATGCAATCTCTTTCAAATTCAAAAAAACAAATCTCTACACAAACATTGTTCAACTCTTTCTAAAAAGTAAGAAAAATTAAATCAAATTTAAAAAACGAATCTCTGCACAAACACTGTTCACCTCTTATTAAAAGCTAGAAAAATCAAATCATATTAAAAAACGAATCTTTGTACAAATACTATTCACCTCTTCTGAAAAGTAAGAAAAATCAAATCAAATTCAAAAAATGAATCTCTGCACAAACACTATTCACCTAATCTGAAAAGCTAGAAAAATCAAATCAAATTGAAAAAGGAAATCTCTGCACGAATACTATTCACCTCTTCTAAAAAGTAAGAAAAATCAAATCAAATTAAAAAAAAACGAATCTCTTCACAAGTAGTATCTACATTAAGAAGGAGCCTTGACCAGTATAAATTGTTATCATTCAATCAACGACTACTCTTCTGACTTAGGTATCGATGGTGGATTAGAGGGTCTCCGGTCTCCACCCCCTCTGTCCATTGTTTTGCAAGTTCTATGTTACGGAAGCAGTTGGAACGGAAGGTGAATGAAGGATTTTTAATAAATTTTATTATAAAATGTATTTTAATTATATGTAAACCTATCAAAAAATAAAATCTATTACTGAAATAAAATTTAAAATATAAAAAACAAAAAAAAATTATTTTAAAAAATAAAACCGATCCGAACCGGACCGGACCGGAGACCGGTCTATGAAAATAGTTTTAAAGTCCGGGTTCAGTCCGGTCCCCGGTCCATGTCTATGAAAATACTTGGTCCACCGGTCGGTCCGGTCCGGATGCACAGTGTTACAAATCGGAGCAACAAATATAGAGGCGGACAAACACTCCATCGTCAACGACGCTCTCGCTGAGTATAGAAGGAGGTCAAGAAGATTCAAGAGCGAGGGACACAGTACTCCCGAATTCGGATAATCGCGTCGTCTTGTAAAAGTGTAAAACCAGAACCAGGTGATGATTCCCTCATCTTCTGCACTCATTCTGTCATTAGTCTCCGATTTCAAGAATTAGAGTTCGGGCTAAACGATAGAGTTGAGTTGCCGTTGTGATTTTGCCACATTAGAGGTGTAGTCTCTTACACCAACTCCGAGCTCTCTCAATTTCAATTTCATGCCATGAAAATGCATTATAATATGCATATCAGTGCTTCTTGTCGGTTGAATATCCTTTCTTAACAGTTTATTATGACTTCAAATTAAACTTTACCCAGCAATTTCATGCTGTCTTTTGGACAGAGATTCACAACTTCTCAGATTGAAAGCACATTAAAAACTTCCACTGAGACTTGTTTGAATATCGGAAACAATAGAAATGTGTCAAAATAGCCATGTATTTATGCTTGCTAAGTCTTATGCTTGGCAAATTCCCTTTCATTTTATTTTGATCATAGTTGTGATGATAAGTATCATTGATACTAGGTTGGTGCGTATTGCTTGATGGGATAGCAGATGTTGCTGTGCTGATAAACTCCTGTTTTCTGCCATGTGAAGTCGTTTGTGGTTTCAAAACTTGAAAAAGTATGGCTACAGAAACTTGTGTCAAGTGTGGCAAAGGTGGGAGCATGTTGGTGTGCAGGAGTAGTATTTGTCCAGTGTCCATTCACGAGAGCTGCTCCGTCTCTAGCTCTCTGCAGGTTTATGATAGGGAAAGTTTCCTCTGTCCTTACTGTCTGTACAAACAATCGGTGGTGGAATGTCGTCAAGCAAAGGAGAAGGCCCTCTTGGCAGAGAAAAACCTGGCATTATTTTTGGGTGGGAAGAGTTCTGTGAATCAAGAGCATGAGCCAGATGTTGCTGTGGATAAGTCGACAACTTTGCAAAATCGCAAGGAGCTTGGTAATCAGGAAGGGGTGAGAAAAAACAAGGAAAGAGTCCACTTTCAGACTGAGAATGATCCAAAGAATGGTGAATGTAGTCATGTGCATTTGAGAGCTTCATTCTCAACACCAGGTCAGAAAGGAGGGTATTTGAGAAATTGTAGTATGAAGCCGGTGGAAAATCAGAAAAACTGTGAGGGGCAATTTTATGGCCATGCACCTTCTAATTGGGAAGGTAAAGTCTTGGTCGTTGAACCCGTGAGTGCTTGTAGGCCAAGCTCTCCCATACACAGGTCTGAGATAAATGAAGAATCTGATAGCTTGAACGAAACCTTTACAGCCTGCAATGATGGCAGTAACGCGTATTCCAGGCTTGCCAAGGAGAATACTGGGAATGCATTTGAATTTAAGAATAACAGTCCTGGAAAAGCTTGTGATCCTAATGATGTGAATACCGGTGATGCCGGATGGATTAGCAGGCCTAGCAATGAAATGTAGGTTGCACTTGTTGTTATATTCTTCAAGTTTTTTTGCATTGCGGTGATTGATTATTTTGCTTTGAATGCAGCCTTAACGGTGCTTTCTTTTCAAGGCGTAAAAGAGTGAGATGGACAACTGAAGAAGAAGAAACGTTAATGGTATGCGCTTACCTTGACAATTTGTGAAATTATAATTCAGTGTCAATATGGCGCTTACCTTGACAATTTCTACCTTCTGATGTGCTGCAGAAAGGAGTCCTTTGTTTCTCGTCAAATGCTAGAAAAAATTTATCTTGGAGGAAAGTCTTGGAATTTGGTAACGGTGTATTCCATCAATCACGTACTCCGCAGGACTTGCAGAGCAAGTGGAAGATTATGTCAAGAAAGATGAGCGAAGTCAAATGAATTCTTGCAGTCAGAAAGGTATTGAAATTGGATCTTTTCGAAATTCTAATAGTATATACTATATACTCTGGGTGATTTTTTGTGAACTATGAAAATCACTAGTGTCATCTTATAGAGATGCTAGTCGCAAAGTGCAATGATGGCTAAATTTAACTCAACTCAGTTTTCGGCCTTTTAAGGGGGTATGGAATTGTTAATCAATTTAAGCTGTTTGTAATCAGATTCATGTTTTACTGCTGTACTACAGGTTTATTAATAGTCATAATGGAAGAATGGAAAGCATTTTGTGGTCAGCATCAGGTTTATTCAGCTAGGCCTTTGAAACAAGCCAGAAACCATAAGCATAACAGATATAATGGAGGGCACGACTTTTGATCAGAGAGAGAATTGATGATAAGGTTAGCAAATTGTACTAATGATTTCTCCGTTAATCATTCTCCAATTTTGTGTTTGAAGGTTGTCTGTTGATAGTACTGGTTTCTCTAATAGCTGAAACTTTGTATTTTGGCTAGAGTTTATTATGGTGATTACGAACTAGATTGGGCGTTTAAGGAAGAAAAATGGCCTCTCTCTTTTGAAGGCCATTCACAAAATGATGGATGACAAATGTGCAGTATGAATTTGATTTTTGGATGGATTCTCATAGGGCCACCCTTTTGAACATTTGCATTCCTCTGTATGTACAAGTGATGGTCTTGAATGTAGCTTGAAATTACTTTCTACTGTCCTGTTTTACAGTGGATGATGAAAAGTTTTGCGTTTGTGAGAGAATGTACAGCTTGAAGTTAAGAACGTAAAAATCCATCAAGGTGCATATTCGATTGTCATAATGGTATAAATGTTGGAAGGCGAATAATGAGTTATATATACACGTTTACACCGAAATCTAGATGCAAAGTAAAAACAGTAAACTACATCAATCAGTAAACCTCAATTCCGGAGTCAGTCAGTAACTTCCGGTGGTTTATTTAAGCTCTAATTAACTAGTGACCGACGACCTACTCCAATCTTAAACATGCACAATAATACATTATGGAATGGGATTATGGAATGATCTCTCAAGTTCTCAACAGCTCTCAAGAGGATGATATTCGCTCCACATCCACAACCAAACCGTCCAGAAACTCGACGTATGGATAAGCAATCGGTAGCTCTCCGTTCTTCGATGTCCACCTACAACAATGAACTCATTACATTAATTACGTATGCCAATCGGGTCGGATTGGGTTCGGTTATTTTGGGTTCGACTAAAACATGTAATACTATACAACGATCGGATTCAAGGCAAACTAAATCGGGTCAATTCAACGGGTTTGGATCAATCGGATTTGCTTTGTTTCAAGTTTAGATCTTCAGGTCAGGTTGTCGGGTTCGGTTAAGTTTTGACAAACTCTACGCTAAACGCATGTGCATATATCATATGTAAACATTGATTCGAGCAGAAGGCGGGCTCGGTTCATTTGAATTACCTGAAGTTTTGGACAAGGTAATGGAGGAAGAAAGCGACCTCAACCTTGGCAAAATCTAAACCAGGGCAGTATCTTATTCCTCCTCCAAATGGACTGAACGTCTTGCTTGTGGTTGCATCTGGGTTCTCGAATCGCCATGGGTTGAACTCTGACGCTTTGGAATGAAGAGATGGGTCCAAATGAACCGCTGTTAACACTGGTAACACTTGCCACCCACTTGGAATCACATAATCTGAAAGCCCAAAGAAAACAACAACAACATTTGAGCTCACAGAATCTAAGTAAGTAAAACTACTACTTTATGGGAACAAACCAACTGATCTGGTAAGTGATCGGTCACCTTTAAATTTGACATCTTGGAGAGCCTTTCGGTGAACAAATTTCACAACATTCCCAAATCTGAGACCCTCATGTATGACCTGAAAACAAACAATGCCATAAAACACATAAAAAAACACAGTCATCATAGCAATTCTGCAAGGAAATTTCCTAACATGTCCACAATAGAAAGAAGCTAAAAACAAAAGCTTCAACACTAAAGCATTTTGGCTTAAGCTGCTTTCTACTTACATGTGAAGTGAATTTCATCTTTCTGAAGTCCTCCCAAGTCAGAAGCTCGTCTCCATTCTTTGCATCCCTGATTTTTTGGTGCTCTTCCTTCAATTGTTCAAGGACAGAGGGGTTTTGGGACAGAAAATGCACCAAAATTGCCAACAACACAGCAGTGGTATCATAGCCACCCAGTAAAGCATCCACCACAAAGCTGCTTTTCTCATCCTCAGAGAGTGAATCCATAGACAGCAAATTGTCAAGGAAATCATTCTTGTTATCACAACTCTCGTCATCATTACTACTATACTTTCTTCTTCTTTCCTTTATTAATGACTTGATAATAGACAAGATTCTGGCTCTAGCCTGTATAGACAGCACATAAGACAAGGATCAAACAAAAAACAAAGTTGATTAATTGGTGACATGATCACAATATTTCTTAGACATCATCACTATACAGTATACATACCTGAACAGCTTTAGCATAAGGGGTACCAGGGATATATATTGGTATGGAAACCAACCCTTTCATGAAAGTTCTAAACTCATCAAGGAGCGTGATAGTTATTGGCTCTTCGGATCCCAATCCAAGCACTTGCTTCACTATCATGTTGAATGTAAACTACAAAAGACACACACACACACACAAACAAAGTTAACTTTTTTAATGTAGAGGTGAAACAGAAGGCTATGAATTATGTAGCATGGTTTTATTTACAAAAACTTGTACCTTTCTAGAATGTTGGCGAAAGATGATTCGATCTTTATCATTCCAAGAGTCAAGAATGTTATGAGTAGCAGTCTGAATGTCACTGAGAAAGTGAGGATTGGTTTTGATAGTGTTCACAAGGGAGACAGCAGCGCTCCTTAGCCTCTTATGTGTTTCACCATGAATGACGAGGAGAGAGTGTTTGCCAAGGATGCCCTCCATTGTGCCTGGATAGCTGCACTGAAACAATTTGCTCTCATTCTGAAGGATGAAGTAGTTCAGCTCTGGGTCACAAGACACCACTGTGGGAGTGAAGAACAAGTGAGATTTGAACACTTTCCCATACCTGCAAAACCAATGATCATTCAAAAATAACAATCATCAATTTGCAAAAAGGTCCAAATTTTGAAACCCATAAGCTAATATCTTGTGTGGTTACTGACTCTGCTTCATACCCATTTTGCAAAAAGGTTCAAACTATCAGACCCATATGATCAAAACAAACAAGTATTGAACAAAAATAAGCTAATCTCTATATTCTGCTCCATACCCATTTTGCAAAAAGGTTCAAACTTTCAGACCCATATGATCAAAACAAACAAGTATTGAACAAAAATAAGCTAATCTCTATATTCTGCTCCATACCCATTTCTCAAACAAGATCAAACTTTCAGACCCATGTGATATTTTTTTTGGCTGATTCATTATTTATGATTTTGCGTCATACCCATTTTGCAAAACAGTTCAACTACTAAGACCCATTTGGCAAATTTTGCTATGCCTTTAGTATGAACATACCTCATGATATGATCATGGAGGAAACTCCCAACAGTGTGAGAAGCATGGGGCGTCAAAAAGCCAATGGTTTCACCAAAAAGGGGCCATCCAAAGCTTCCCTTAGGAAAGCCACGTCCACGCATTGAAAACAAGGGAAAGTAATGTTTCAGGATGAGACCAAGAACACACAAAACCATGCTCACTAAGATGGGAAGCCAAATTGTGCCAACACTGGCCATGGGGTAAAGAAAGGAGCTAAGTTTCATCTTTATGGTTCAGCTTCTTTTTTTCTTCTTCTGTAGAGCAGAGGAAAGGACAGGTAATGTGGTCGGGAAGGCAAAACACAGAAAGCACTGCCTAGAGAATGTTGATTTGAGGCTTGTCCTGAAAATGGTGACTTTGAATTGCTATTTATATAGAGAGAAATAGGAAAAAAGAGGGTACCCCTCACCTTTTAAAATATCGTAGGTCTTATCCTTTTCTCTTAAATTTGCGTTACATTGCTAAGAGGCTGTTAGTTGGATAAGATTAAATTAAACTGTATCTTAATAGGTTCATGCAATACGATCGAGAAGGAATGGAACAATCCCCAAATTTGGTAAATATCATCATAAACTATAATGTAAACGCACATGATATGCATGCTGATAATGTTGTATAAGATAACTAACTAATGGAGCGTTAATAAGTTGATAAGTATCAGTTGTAAGGCGAGTAGTGATCCTAAAACACATCCTAACATGCATGTTATTCTTACTCGCCAAATTTTAACTCAAATGAATCTGGCCTGAATGTTGTCCACTAGTGTAATGAGATTTTGAATAAAAATTTAAATTTAATATTTTTTAACTATAAATATTATATTGATCTTAGGTATAAATAAAATTTGCATAACTAATAGTGGTATAAAATACATAATTAAGATTTTTTGAGAAATTATGATAATATTCATTTATATAGTCATTTTCTGTAATAAAGATTACGATCATATAAATAATTAAAAAGAATAAATATATACAATCAAATATTTAATTAAGAATTAAAAGACTAATCATCATATTAACTAAGAAATGTTTTTTTACCTATTTGATAAGAATTAAAGGAATACTCTATATACAATCAAATTTTTATTAAAAAATCAAAGATTGGGGTATAATTGAAACAAGTACATAGTATTACAAATAAGGATAAAATGTCTTCGGGCATTTAGTCAAACGGTTAAGCCTCTAAGGGTAGTACCCAGAGGTCACCAGTTCGACTCTCATGGACAGCGCCCTCAACCAAAAAAAAAAAAAAAGGATAAAATAAAATATTAAACCCGGTCAATGCATTGCATCCGTAGTTAATGCATTGCATTTCACAAGTTTTTTTTTTCAGTCGAACATTGCATTTCACACGTTTGGTTGTGTATCTACATTGAGGTTGAAGTATAATGCATGTAGTTAGAATTAGATGTCCAACATTATCGGAATTAAGTCGGTCGGGAGACGTGCAAATGTGATGGAGAATTAATTATGTGGTATAACGAGTAAAGGAGGAGTGAAGAGTAAAACTGGCTGCATGCAAAAACCCCTCGATCGAAATTTGCACTGCTAGTTTTAGACAAGTAGTAGGGTTACAGAAAGAGGTTTAACACATGGAAATTTGCATTGCATGCATAGGACGGATGGGATTTTCATCCTTCATGCCAATTGCAAATTAACCTCCATGCATGCTTTCGAAGCGACAAGATTCTAGATAACTTTCATATTTGGATAAGGGTGTATTTAATGAGACACACAGATTTGCATTGTGGTTAGAGCAAATCCCGTTCATTGAATTTATTTTTCTTAATAAATTCTGGATGATTTTGATTATTTTTTTGGGAAACAATTTTCCAAAACATAGTATATAATGGTTAACATTCTTTTATGTAGCTTTCTTTGAACGAAGAACTAAAAGTTATATTCTCTATATATCATTATTTTCTCCAATAAAATCTGTAAAATAATGGATAAAAGAGTATACGAATAATAAATAATACAAAAACTGGATTTTTTAGCCACTCGCAATACTTATAGGTTCAATGGTGTATATTGATGATCGGTTTACAAAAATGCGAGAGGCGAGGCTTCGTTGGTTTGGTCATGTCCAGAGGCGGAGTCCGGACGCTATAGTTAGAAGGTGTGAGCGTTTGGATTTAAGAGCCTTCAGGAGGGATAGAGGTTGGCCAAAGAAGCGATGGATGGACAGTATAAAGCAGGATATCGGCTTGTTAGGGATTTCTGTGGATTTGGCACTTTTGTAGAGAGAGCTGGAGAGAGAAGACCGGAGTAGTAGATAGCTGACCAGCTGTTGGTGGAGCCAGTTTTCGTGTGTTTGCCGCCAGTTTTTCTCGCCTAGTCGACTAGTCTCTTTTAGATCTATCTTTCTTGCCTTTGCTTGCTTTTGTTTTCCGCATAATTCTAGTTTTAGTTGTGATCTTACTTGTCTTACTTGGGGATATTCTGTTTAGTTTCTCGAGTGGTTTGGTTTCTTTTTGCTTGTGTTGTATTGGGTGCATTCCATCTAGGTCTGGAATGTCCCCATCCTAACCCCCTAGATCCTGTGTAAGCGGGATTTTCCTGGGTAAATGTTGTTGTTGTTGGTTTACAAAAATTATGGATTTTGAAATATCATCAATGCTTAATTAAAAAAGGTTTAGCAAATCTAAATTAGAGGTGTCCATAGTTATTCATGATGATTTCGTCTTGTGCATATTCTAAATTGGTCTTCTTTGTTCTTCTCATGATACAAAACTCTTGTGTTGTTGTGCACCAATCAATGATCGCTCTTTTGTTTTTTTATTGTTTATCTCATGCTAGTTTATTCCGTTGTCAAGTTTTTTAGCATGTGGAATCCACTTTTGGTGGTAAATCCTGAGTGCGCGATCCAATCGGCAAGGATCATGAACTAATAAACTAACTTGCGCGACTGGTTTGATCGACCCAATGATAAGAGGAATATTGACAAGATTTGAGAATTCCCCCAAGTAAAGGAATGAAGGACAAACCTGAACCACCCGGTTTCTTGATCCTTTGAATCGACCGAACTACCCAATTACGTGTCTTGACCTCACCCAGTCCTACCCGTAAACGATTGACTCCAATCCATACTCAACCTAAATCTAAAACGATGAAGTCAAACCTAACCAAACCAACTCGTTTTATTGATATACTAAATATATAACACTTAGTCACTTACTATACGCTTTAGCATGTTAATTATTCATACACTTCGATACGAAAATGCAACTTTAGCTAAAATATATGCTTGTACTTTCTCGTATTTACAAATATACAATATTAATCATAAGCTTTAACATGTACAGTAACTAAAATGGATCAAAGAATGCTCTCAAAAAAAAATGGATCAAAGAACAAAATTTTGACAGAAGGTAGCTTTAGAGAAAAGAAAGGGGAATACTAAGCGCCCTGGTCAGATTTCATCCGCACCCCGCTTTTTATACCA
Source organism: Polygonum maritimum (assembly GCA_963924305.1). NCBI lineage: Eukaryota > Viridiplantae > Streptophyta > Magnoliopsida > Caryophyllales > Polygonaceae > Polygonum > Polygonum maritimum. Next base: position 37,613,924 of record OZ002730.1, on the reverse strand, counting down.
CGTACATATCGGCCGTAGTAATTTGGAAGGAAATTGGCTAAACTTAATTACGACCACGTACGCCGTGTACGTTGCAATTCCTTCCCAATATGAAAAAAAGGCATAACGACCACGGCCGCCATGGCCATGGTCTTTGAATGGCTCAAACCATTCTTAGTTTTTTGCTTCAGCTCTTGGGTTAGAGGGCAATGTAGTAGTAGTAATACATAGTGGTGATTAGAGGTGTCAAGGGGTGGATTCAAGTTCGGGTTGAGTGTGGGTTCGGGTCAATTGGGTTACAGGTCAAGTCGGGTCGTATCTTGACAGGTTATTGTGCGGATTCGGGTCGACCTAACAAGTTAAGAATTTGAATTTTTAATGACTATTAAAATAATATTATGATTAAACAATAATACTTAATAATAAAATATTATTTCTAATAGATTTTTATAATAATACTTTATTTATAATAGTTGTTATAATATTATAATATTTAAAAGAAAATATATTTATTCTACTTATATATAAAAAAAATCAGGTCATTTGGGTCGGGTTAGGGTTAATCAGGTTCGGTTTTTTCTTTGCTCGCTACTATTCGGGTCGGGTTTCAACCCAAAAATTTCTGATCGATTCAGATTGATTTTTCGGGTCAGGTCAGGTTTTGACAGCTTTATCGGTGATAGAAAACAAATAAAGTAGAAAACAATGTTTAAGAGGTTCCAACTTCCAAATTCTCATTGATACGATTGTTTTGATTTTTATTATAGGTAAGATGGAGAATAAATTTATGATCAATGTGGAAAATAGTAAATCCTTTGATTTTTGTTATATGCGGTCATTAGACTTGTCAAGCGGGTTGGGTCGAGCGAGTTTAGGTCATTTCGGGTTCGGGTTCAGATCAATCGGGTCATGGGTCAAACTGGGTCGAGTCATAGAGGGTTAACGGGCAGGTTCAGGTTAACTAGCGGGTCAATGACGTCATTTTAAAAAATCATTCAGCATTAAATTGTTAACAATATTTATAAAAAATTGATGGGCCGTCATAGATAAGAATTTTGAAGAACAAATAGATTGTAAGAAATAGTTGGTCTTCTTTAAATAGACAAGTTTGATGAAAAAATATGCTAGCTTTGTAATCATAAAACATATCCGTATATCAAGTTTTCCCTTCCCGATATCAAAGAAGTGTACTATTTTTATATACTATCCTTCACTAACAAATTATCATGACTTTTGGCCTTTAATAACCATATAAATAACAAAAGAACGATAATCAAGGTTATCAGAATCCCGACTCGATCCTACGATTCCAACGATTCTACGACTCAAAAGTCATAAATCGATCCACGATCCTAAGTAGGATCTTAGTAAACTAGGATCTTAAATGATTTAACATAAAATTCTAATTAGATTCTGATTTTACACACGACTCTAACGATTCTACGACGATTCTAACGATCCTACAAACGATTCTTGCGATCCAAACAATCACTATTATATTTATATGTTATTACTATGATCAACGTTTATGTCTCTTATCCATTAAATTATTAACCCGATTCATCTTAAAATATTTTTACTCATCAAATTAATAATGTTTATAAAATTTCAGACTTTATATATAAGAAAATTCACAATATATTGGGTTATCGTATATTTTTTAGTTATAATGTAGAATCTTACGATCCTACCGATCCGATCCTGCTACCCCCTTCCGATCCGATCCAAGGATCTCGATCCTGACAACCTTGACGATAATCATATTGCTAAGAAATGATGGACAAATTTGTTTGTATATTATACATATTCAGATGTCACAATAACGCAAACTATGTAGTTATCATATAATGATATAAATTTTGGCTTTCAATTCTATTAATAGTTCTATAAATGTCTAATTTTCATGTCATTCCCGTTTGAAATCAAACTATTTCATATAGATTGGAACAAGATACAAGCAAAGGTGAGTTCGTTGTCGTGACTCTTCTCCAAACTCTAAATCTGCCTATAGACTGGAGCAAGAAAGATGGAGAAATGAACACTAAATGAAAGGCTTAAAGCATGTCTAGAAACTTGAATAGTTGAACTTGTCCATTTTGGTCACTTAAATACCTGACTTTTGAAACAGACCTATCAAACATCTCAACTTGTCAAAACCTACCTAATGAATAAGGGTGTTCAAAAATATCCGATTCAGTTGATCCGATCCAGCGATTCGATCGATCCGATCCGACGATCCGGTTTATACGTTGCAAGTCTATCTGAGTCCGACGAACAATTATCTGAATCAGGTCCGATACGGTAAAAGTTAGCGAATTAACGGACCGGATATGGAATGAATATATTTTCCAACGAATATTCAGTATATATTGTTATAATATATTATCTGAAATATATTAAATAATTTCAAAGTAAGTTAATTAATTTTACTATATTTTTCTTTCTAATGGTATCTAAATCTTAACAGTTCGACTCTAGAGCACTATATATAACCCCATGTATTCTTCATTTTATATGTATAATTGTAACTTAGACCTTTTAAATTGACATGATCAATTTTAATTTGAAGTGTTTTAATATGATAAATGGATATTCGGTTGGATTATCCAGTCCAATCCGAGCTATTCGGATCGGATATCTAAGTTTATCCAGATCGGATACAGATATCAATTTAAAGAAGTTTTTGTCTCGGATATCCGATTCGTTTAGTCTAATTGGATCGGGAATCCGGTTATGAACACCCCTACTATTGAATACCTCGAGTGTGATTATCCCGATCCGTAATATGCACGCGCTATTACGTGTACTATGTTAACTCACCTAAATAAGTGTGTATCACACGCGCAATGCCACATCACACTCGCCCAAATAAGTATACATCACACATGCAATGCCACTTCACACTCAATAGGTAGGTTTTGACAAGTTAAGATGCTTGATAAGTCTGTTTCAAAGGTCAGGTCAGATGTCTAGGTGATCATATTCATGTATTTGGTTATCTGGTTATTTTTAAGCAAGCAATTGGTCATATAAGATAGTTTGTGTTTTATAATTCCATATGCCTATATTCTTATTATTAATTTTTTTATTTAAGTACTATTTATTCTCATTGTTTATATCTTTATAAATTATAATATTCATTTAGTTTATCATTTAACTTTTCATGCAATTATAAAATAAAGGAAAAATAAATTTACATGCATTGTACATTTTTTATATGTGTAGAACACAAATACTCAATTTAGAACTTGGAGGGGGAAAACAAATCGTTATGGCACTACTATGGTATGATTATGAATTTATGATATAAGTTAATTTGTCAGTTTTGTCCAAAAAGACTATAAAATAATCAAATAGTACTATATGATCAAGTAGACTTATTATTAATTTTTCCAATCTTTAAATCTAAAAATTAATATCAGAAATAAACATGTAAATATAATCCTAAATATAAATGTATTATATTGCAAAAATACTACAATAATTTACAAAACAATTCCAATCATAGCACGAGCATAACTTCTTGTTTAATTATATATTAACTTAATTGTTGGAAAATGAAAACATAATAGTATAAGGAAAAGGTAAGAATAACTAGTTTGTAATTAAGTTTAAATGATGGTAACATAATAGTAGAAAGGAATAAATATATAAATAACAACTACTAGTATGAAGAAATAAATATTCCATCCGTTTTAAAATAGTTGTTAATTATTTTTATTTGATATATTTTTTAATAACTACTAGCTAGTATTCATAATTAAGATAAAAATTTAACTATTTCTTAATTACGATAAAAAATAACTATTTTTAGATAAAAAAATAATTGCTAGATAGATTTCTTAATTCTTTAATATTTTTATTTGATATTTATATATTTTTTGTTTAATTATTTTTTCACAACAAAATAACATATATACAAGATATTTTGGTTTGTTTCTTCTTATTACATATTCTCTAAACTTTCAATAGAATAATATATTAATATGAGATTTTATTTAAATTATTTTTATTTATATAAGTTAGTTCATGCAGTTTAGTTTAAATGTCAAAATATTTTTATCAAGTTTTTAATACAGTTTGATAATGAATTCTTATCTTATGGAATTCTTCCCCGATCATTTAAATATATGTTTATGTAAGAGTAAAAATTTAATATTTAAATAAAGTATGTTTTTATATAAATACTTGATGTTATAACTTATACGAGAATTATGTTATTTTATAATCCAAAAAGATAAACATTGTTTTAAAACAAAGTAGACACGTGATAATAATTATAATTATTGTAATAAATTTATATAAAATGAATACATAAATAAGTAATACCCCGTATAAGGTGCGTGTTATTTGCTAGTACAGTGTAAAGTGAAAACCCAAATCTTTGTTAAACTTTGAACCACGTTGTCGAGACTGAATAAAATAATGATTTTAGCTTTTTTATAATATCCTTTAAAAATAGTCTTTATTCTCACTTGATATCTTATTTAGTTTTTAATATTTTTTATATCTTACCTACTTTTATTATTCAAAAAAATACTTTTATTTAAATAACTAAAACATTTTTCATATTAGGTAAAAGGGATTTTTTTAATTATTCTCTTTAAGATTCTAGATAATTAATTAAAATAATATATTCCATAATTGAAGTGATTTTATTTTATATATTAATGAATAACATATAAATAGCCATATTATTAAATATAAATGAAGATCTTATTATTAATTATAAAAAAATAATTTAAATAAATATTACGTGGGAAAGTAATCTTACATAATGATGTTAATCAAATTGATTGAATTTATTCATTTATAGATAAAACATATAAAGATAGATTACCAAATAAGACATAAATTTATTTGAGTTGTACATTATCGAGTAAAAATCAAGTTCGGCTCAAAATTCAATCTCAGATTAGTTACGTCATATTACTCGTACATAGTACGTGATTTTATTAGTTGTAATAAATTTGAAAAACAACTTATTCAATTGAAACTGATTATATATGGTATAAATTGCCCTTGAATATATTTATTTTGTGACATTTACATATATGGCAAATAAAGTACCCAACTTGCAGTCAAGTGAAATCATACACCACCATTAGGTCAATTACTACGGCTGTGGCTTCCGCTGTCACTACGGCCACAACGTCCGCCGCCGTTGTCGCAAAATTGTTAAAAAAATAGAAGAAACTCCACACTACGGCCACGACATCCGTAGTCGTCCTAATGTACTCCGGCCGAGATGTACGTGGTTCTGACCGGGGCGCGGAGGAACCCTGACTGGGGCGCTTAGATGGGCCGAAAAGAAAAGAGACATGTAATTGGAGATTTGATTGCCTGCCAAGGCAGAGTGACAGTCTGATACATGACACGAGGAACGAGGGTGCACGAGGTGGTGTCAGCTTGGACCGACCGACGGAGTAAATTCGAAATGTAATTGTAAATGCAACTTTCTCATGCATTCCCCCCTTTGACTTTCCACTCCAACCTAGGGTAGAAGAAGGCGCACCGTCGTACAGAGTTGCTAAGCCGGCCGCTTTTTCACTTTTCAATTTCGCCTGCAATTTGCGATATTTACGTTTAGTTCCCATTATTATTATATAATTACGAAGTATTTCTATAAGTTTTAATATGTATTCTGGTTATCCTTAGACTATTTAGTAGTTGGTTTTTAACTAGCTTGTTTTATAGTCGAGTCTTGTAATTTGGTATCAGAGCCTAGTTAATCAATTAGCAAGCTGGAGATTTCCGAAAAATGCATTAATAGAGAAGCTCCACATATTAAGCATTTAAATACTGGCGAAAAACATCATGAAGCAATATTAAATACCATAGTTGATGATATCGTTGAACTAAAAAGTAGTATCTTTAGATTAAGTGAAAAAATCAAAAATATTAGAGAAGAACTAAAAATCTATTGTAACCTTTTATCGGAAGAAAATAAGAAAATATCTGCCGAACTTATTCACGAAATTAGGCATCAAGGTGCAATTCCAAAAGGTCTAGACATTAAAAAATCAACCAAATTTCCCTACAAATATCCATTCCAAGATCAAAACCCAGGAAAAGTATTTTCTGTACCAGTTAAAAATATTAACGAAAAAGAAAAAACCAAACTTGAGGAAAATGAAAAAGACAACGAAGACTAGTTTGGAACTAAGAGAAGATACCATAGAGGAACCTGGTATCATCAGTAGTGAAGAATCTGAATATGATACAGAAGAGGAAGAAATGTATCAACAAATGGGTTTGATAAGGTTAAAAGATATGGAAACCATACCTATAATTGAAGTAAAACGCAAGATAAGTAAAATTATGGGTAAAAGGGTGTTAGACACCAACGAAATGGAAGAGGAAATAACACCTACTGAGTTGGAAGAAACTAATGAAGCTAATAGATCCTATTATAAAAGATATGAAGAAGGATCTTGTAGCTATAGAAAACCTTATTGTAAGCCTAAAGAGTTTTTAGAAAAAACAGCCAGATTTGGGGTAAGGATTATGCCCAATAACCGACCTAACAAGAAAGAACTCAAATTGGAACCCATAAGTGAAACTGGCTATAAGCTAAACTTGAATGGAGTTCGAAAACGTGAAGAAGTAATGGACTTCTGGAAGAAAAGTATGATGAGCGTGTTAAACCTCAATACAGATTGGAGAGCAACAAACTTCCTGAACTATATCGAGCATAGCCTAGAGGGAATAGTTGCTGACTGGTATGAAGGAGTACCAGAAGATTTCAAAGCAGGGTTAAGAGCTAATAACTCAGCTTCATCTATGTTCAAAGACCTTTGTGAGGCTATAGATGAAGAGTTTATTGGTGAAAGAGATGAAGATGATAAAAAATTTATCGAATGGCAAAGAAAACTCAACACCCTTGAAATCTGTAACATGAAATATCTAGATAGTTATCTTTCTGAATTTGAGCATTACTACTATAAGATTGGTGAAAATCCTATTAATCTTCAAATGCTCTATGATAAACTTCCCAAACCAATTAATGAAGAAATTAGTGATGGTTACCATGAGTGGAAAGAAAGGTATATGTCTAGAGATACCCTAGGAAATAGAATGAAATAACTCAAAAGATGGGTTGAGAAAAAATGCCGAGAGGTTAAGGGAACACAGCAAATGAAACGACAGTTTCTAACATGTTGGGATTTCCCTAACGAATGGGGTTGTGATAAGAGAGATTATCAAAGAAAACACTATAGAAGAAAGAGTTTCAATAAGCAGAGAGGTGAAAAATATCATAAAAAATATTATAAAAAACCCTTTGCTAAGAAAAGAAGGTTTTTTAGGAAAGCCTCTTATTGTCCAAAAAAGAAAAAGAGTTGCAAGTGCTGGGCTTGCGGAGAGACTGGACATTATGCTAATGAATGCAAGAATAGAAAGAATAATAAATTAGCAGAAGCATTAGGAAGTATGGATTACATTGAAATATCTGAGGATGAAGCTATAGAATTAGCATTGGGCAACAACAAAGGAGTTGTTGAGGTAGTAGAAGAAGAAGAGGTAGAAGATTCGGATTGTGAAGAAATTAATGAAATGATGCAAGGAGAGAGCTCTAGCATCGCTGATTTCTCGGAAGCATTCGAATCTGGAGGGGAAATGACTACGCTAGCTCAGCTCCAAGAGGCTGAATCCTCCATAGATGAGGAACAAATTGAAAATATGCGTAAGTCAGGAGTAGAATTCCCTGTTATTGCTAAAGAACAATTCTTCAAGAGACATTTCTTCCCAGCATTCTCTAAGTTTGTGTGCGAAGAAATGCTTGGAGATATAGTAATTAAAAACAACGAAAACCAAGCTACCGAAATCAATCTAATCAACTGGAAAAATATCCAGAAACACAACAAGGATAAGAGATATAAGTATATCTTTGTGTGTGGTATCCAAATATTCATAACTCCACTACAAGATTTTGGTAAAAATGTGCATTGCATTAACTTTGTTTGCGATACTAGGCATAATAAGTTTAGTGATCAGACCATAAGTGGAGTCATATGCAACCTAAGTCAAGAGCCAGTGTCATGGATTTGTAGGCCTAAATATTATGTTAGCCTGGAAGATCAGTTTGCACCTAAATTCTTAGCTCTTAAGTTGCTAACTGAAGGAATTAATATGCATAAGGGCACTTGCCCTATACAGTTGAAGTGGAAGGTGGTATACAAACTAGAAAACACCACCAATCCTCCACTAAGGATGCAAATGGTAGAAGCTGATAAATATGAAATTAGTGGACCAGGTCAGATAGCAGTTCCTGTTAAGGTTAAGCCCGAACAAATCAGTTTAAAAACGATATGGATAAATGCCTTTGAGAACCCTTCAAACGCTAAGCATGAAAAAATATTAACAGTTGATGAGGAAGGTAGAATTCATACCACATCTCAATCACCCGCAAACCTAACAATGGATAGGAGTCTTTCAAGAAGTAGAAGTTCTAGGTTCAATCCTAGTTTAAATCTTACTCAGAGAAACCAATTAGTTCCTCCAAATAGGACAATTAAAGAAGAAAGTCCTTCTAAGATAAATGAGGATATTGCTAGTCTATTAGCAGCTTTGAATAAGAAACTTGAAATGGACACCGTTGGTAGAACTATTAATGAGCCATCTAGACATAGCATAGATCTAGGATCAATGGCAAGTTCTAACCCAAACCCAGAAGGTCGTCCAATGCTACAAGGAGAGTCCTCGAACTTTAGATCTGATAGAAAGCTAATAGGATTTAAAACTAAAACCATTAGTGAACCTGTGTATGAAGAAGATGAAGAGTTAAATATGCAGGTTGAAGCTTGTCTAAGAGTCACTAATCCAAACAGTATTTACATTCCTATAGCGATATGCATTGAAGGATTTAATAATTATGAGCTATGTGCATTCGTAGATAGTGGATGTTCTGTTTGTTTTGGAAAGAAAACATTATTCCCTGAATTTATGTGGAAACCTGCTACTAAACCTATTCAAGTTAGAATAGCTGATAATAGTATTATGGTTCATTCTGAAGTTATTTTGGATTTACCAATTATGCTTGGAGGTTACCCTTGCATAATTCCTATTATTTGGGCTACTGAACAAACATCTCATGACATGATAATAAGAAATAACTTTCAAAGGCTATATTCTCCGTGTACTCAAAGCTTAGAAAGTATGATATTTACTATTAATGGAGATTTAGCTTGTGTTAGAAAAATGAAAGATGCCTATACTCATCAAAAAATTGAATTCACGCGCAGTAAGCGTGGTGAGGAGCAGATAGTTCCAACGCAAAGAGAATTTGCGCTATTTATAGATGAAGTAGGCATAAAAGAACAGATAACAACCCAACAAAAGGATTTATGTAGAGAATTATATTCTGAAGATCCTTTAAAGTTTTGGGATAAGGATAAGTCATTTGCTAAGATAGAGCTTATAGATTCTAAGACTGTCATCAGAGTTAAGCAAATGGTTTATACCTATAAAGATCAACAGGAGTTTAAAGAACAAATAGACGAACTGTTGAAAAAAGGATTAATTAGAGAAAGTAAGAGTCCTCATTCTAGTCCTGCATTTATGGTTAGGAATCATGCTGAAGAAAAAAGAGGAAAGGCTAGAATGGTTATCAATTATAAGAAATTAAATGATAACACTGTCTTTGATGGATACTATATCCCTAATAAAACAGTCTTGTTCAATAGGATACAAGGAGCCACTTGGTTCTCTAAAATGGACTGTAAAAGTGGATATTGGCAGATTAAAATGGATAAAGATAGTATACCCTTAACAGCATTTAGTGCACCACAAGGTCATTATGAATGGGTAGTTAGGCCATTTGGGTTAAAGAACGCTCCACAAATATTCCAGAGAAGAATGGATAAAATCTTTAAAGATCTTAAACATTGCTGTCTTGTTTACATTGATGATATCTTAATATTTTCTAAGACTTTAGAACAACATATGCATGATCTTAAAGCAATTACTCAAGAGTGCATAAATCATGGTATCGTCCTAGGACAGACAAAATGCATCTATGCAGTACCAGAAATTGAATTCCTAGGATTGAAGATTAAGGCAGGGGAGATTGTATTACAAGATCATATCCTTGAAAAGGTAGAAAAATTCCCTGATATTATAGAGAATAGGAAGCAATTGGAGAGGTTTTTAGGATGTCTCACTTATGCCTCTGACTTCATAAAAAATTTGGCTAAACTTAGAAAGTCATTACAGAGTAAGCTGAAAAAAGAAGAAGTGTGGACTTGGAGTAGTCAGGACACTAAGATAGTCCGAGAATTTAAAAAATGTTGCATGAATTTGCCTGTGTTAACTTTACCCAATGAAGATGATGAACTTGTTCTTGAAACTGATGCGAGTAATTATCATTGGGGTGCTGTTTTAAAGATTAAGAAAGATAATAAGTTGTGCAGGTACAGCAGTGGAAGTTTCAACAAGGCTGAATGTAACTACACCGTTATGGAAAAAGAGATTCTTGCCATCTTAAAAGGAATTAATAAATTTATAATCTTTCTTGCTCCAAAACCCTTTACAGTAAGAACTGATTGTAAAGGAATACTGGGTTTTATTCAAAATAATCTTGATAATATGAAAGCACAAGGGAGGCTCCTGCGTTGGCAGTTAGCCCTTAACCAGTTTTCCTTTAACATTGAACATGTGCAGGGATCAAAGAACTCTTTGGCAGACAGCTTAACAAGAGAACTTGCAAGTGATAAAAATGCCAAACAGATACATAACAAGCGGGCAACAACCAGTTATGAGGTTGTATCAAGATTGTGGATTAGAGAATGCCTCTCCAGAGCAGATAGAAGAGTCAGTCAGGTTTCTCCTCTCCGTGCGTCCTTCGGATGCGGAGAGGACTAAGTTCGCTGAAAAGATCAAGCATCATAAGGGATGGGTGTCACCTCCCAGTAATTTAGTAGTTTCTTTCTTAGAAGAAGTTGGTAAGAGAAGATGTCGCTATGGATATCAGATAGCAAACTGCATGTCCAGTACCAGAATATTAGAGCTAGAAATAGCTAACAAGATGCTTCAGCTTCCTTGGGAGCTCCAAGAAAAACTGAAGGGTCATTGGAAATATAAAGATTTTCCAGATTGGTATGCTCAAGTGATGAACAGTTATTCAAGTATTTACTACGACATATGGGAAGAATGGGGATCTCAAATTATGTATGGCCATTCTGGAATTGGAGGAGTTTGTCTACCAGGTAGTCCTGATGAAGACGCAGGAATTCTGAAAGCATGGGATTATGGGATGTGCCACGGGATATATGGAAGATTTCCTAGGCCATGGAGTCCATTATACAAACATTTCACTAAGTTCCATAAGTACGTGTTCAACAGGATTATAAAATCAAAAGAAGAAGACAATTTGATTAGTTCCATGAAGCCTGCTAATATGGAAACAGAAGGAGGGCATTCAAGAGCTCCACATTACCTACTTATGTTTCTCTTAAAAACAGATTGTTTTTCAGAATATGATTCTATACCAGTACATCAAGCACCAGTCAAAACAGCTGTTGAAGCCAGAGCCAGGGGATTCTTCTACATCTACGAATTCATCAAGATGTATCAGAAGAAAGATGTAATTATGTTCAAGGTTGGGTTTACTACTGTCATAATTTCAAAAGAACTAAAACCCTATTTCTTAGAAGCCATAGAGTCATCTGATTCTATCCAAGAATACTTGTCACAAATTGAATATGGGAGATACTTATCACCAAAGGGTCAAGAGTTCCTTTGGGATCATCTAATGGACTGGGATCCAGAGTATTCAGAGAACCTGATCAAACAAATAGAGCTTGATGAATATGATGCTGAGAATTGGGAAGATAATGTTGGAGACGAAGGCATGCATAACCTCAATAATTGCATGGATTAACTTGCCAAGGCCACGTCACCATTCCATTTCAAACGGTCACAGAAGATCTTTGTCGTTTTACTTTTATCATTAATGTATTTAATTTTCAGAGTGCTTTTCTTTTTCAGAGAGTGATGGCACTGTTGCCATGTGAGTGGATTCCCTGAGACTTTGTCGGGTTATAATTTCAAGAGCACGAAGAGAGCACCCTATGCTCTCACCAGCTCTATAAATACGCCCTCTTGTAAGCTTAGAAGGGGCACCGAAAAATAGAGAGCAAAGTCTGAATCTAGAGAAAGAGAAAGAGAAAGCTTTGAACTTGCTAGTGAAGTGGAGTTTCCCTTACTCTAAGAGTTCAAATCCTTCTATGGATCTTTCTAGCTTGAGTGTTTGAGTGATTTGTGTGTTTTTCAGTGTGTTTGTGTGCTTGTAATCCTTTAAAATTCAATAAAAGTTTGTTTTTAAGAAAGGGAAAGCTACTTAATCGAAAGCTATGTCTTGAATAAACCGTTTTCTTGATTACAAACCTTTCATCCACCTATTCAAAGATTATAAGTTAGAGACTACGATCTGAGGTAGGAAACGAAACAGATCTGTGCTGTGCTTGGACTAAGGGAGTCCTGGTTGAGGATTAGCCACCCCTAGAAATCCGGGAGCTACAGGAACGCCGGAGGTCCAGTGATACTACGTCCAGGTAACGGTCAAACCTCTCTAATTTTGTTATCTTTTATTACAGAGCATGGTGAGCTTGTGATCATAGAAAATAGATTATTCGTGATATAGTTAGTAGATTATGGTAGCAAGTACCAGTTTAAGTCATTAAATTTAACAAGCCGTTCTAAAAAGGATAGATCTGGAATAATTCATAGAGTATTGGGTAGATCTCGTAATTTAGCTAAACATAAGGATAAAAAACAAAAGGCTGCAAAATTGCCAAGCGCACCGGCCGGTGCGCGTAGTATTGGCCCCAACCTACCATCCTTAATTGTTTTTATTTTTTATAAGGAAAGGAATTAGGGTCGTCACAAATAATATTTAAGTCCGCTTAGAGTATCTATAAGAATAAAGGGTAAACCGTCCCCCAGAACTCTCGAACCTAAGACCTCATGATACTATCATAAATACTTAACCGGTAAGCTGATGTGCACGACCCTTAATTATTGTTTTGCTTACTTTCTATCTTTAACCTTTAAAAAAAATTATAAATTCTAAATCCCCACAAACAGAAAGAGAATAAAATCAAATTTCTCCATTAACAAAATAGTGTAATTTTATATTTTGGTATATCTACCTTAATCTACGCTAATGCGCATTATAAAACAACATTTAAATCTTTAGAAAATGTACCACGACACCACGTCATTGAAACTAAACAAAATAATGAGAAATTATCTATGATAACCACGATGTTTTGCAAATCCTGTGTGGTATACAAAGTTTTATGAGATTCCATATGGTGATCTTAAGGTTTGGCAAATTCCGTGTGGTAACCTTGACATATTACAAAAAAGATAAAAGTATATAAAACCTACGCAAAATATCTACTTAATTACATAAAATCACCCTATTTTTAGTTTTTAAAAAACTATCTAATCTATTTTCATAAAATACATAAGTTTGTAATTTTAGGATTATATTTTTTTTATTTACACTTTTTCCATGGCACTATGTACTCCATCATTTGAAAAATCATCCAATTTTTGTTATTATAATAAAGAACCCCAATTTTCAAATTTATATAACAAAATAATCCCTTTTTCAAACTAACAAAAGCATATGTAATTTTGAAAAAATTTACCATTTCTTATTAACAAAATATAAACTTAAATTATTTTATGGGTGCACTAATTCAAGTAATTTCTTTGTAAAATAATATAAAATTAGTTTTTTCAAACATAATGTACAAATATAATGACATGACAAATGTGAAAAAAAATGATAGGTTTTTTTAATGACATGTACAAGTTTAGGAAAGTTTTTTATTTATAATAAATTAACATTTAAAAATAATAAAGCTTATGTGGATTAAGTGATACTCCGTACTTCTCATTACTATTTTAAGAATATATATTTGATAATTTTGTTGAAAAATAAAATAATATGGTTGGTTTCAGTAGATAATATGGGTAAGTTTTATATACTTTTAAATTTTTTTAATATGCCGAGGTTATTACACGGAATTTGCAAACCCTCACGGTCACCATGCGGAATCCTATATAACTGTGTACCATGTGGAATTTGCAAAACCTCGTGGTTACCATACGAAATTTTCCTAATAATAATTTTATTTTTTTTACTATTTTTCTAAAACTAACTCTTAATCTACTTTATATCTTACCTCTTTTGATATCTTTGAAAAATATAATTTTTAGTTAAATAAGTAAAATGCTTTTTATTTAGGTAAAATATTATTTTGTCAAGATTCTAGGTTATTAGTTAACATAATAGTCCACAATTAAAGAGACTGTATTTTATTTATTTGTAGAAAAAAAACAAATAGTCCATATTTAAATATTCTAAGGAACTTTCGGAGAAGAAAAAGAACACGCCCTAATTGAAATGGCTTCAAAAGTAGATCATACATTTAAATATTCTAAGGACGTGCGTGTGGCTCATCTGTGAATAATTTGACTCATTTGTGTTGCTAGTGTTTTACTAATCCAATTAACTCGAAATTGACATTAGGATATATACTGGCACAAATGACGAGTGTATGTTACAAAGAAATAGAAGCTCAAACAAGAAGCTCAATGGAACACGATTAGGAATAAAACTTCAATTCTATTACATTCTTCTTGTCGTTAAATAGCGTTTAGCCAAGTCTGATAAGAATAGAGCATGAGCCGATCTTGCAATTTCTACCAAGAAATTACATTTTGACAACATGATGTGAACACCACGACTAAAGTGTGCAGACAAGTCTACTTAAGAATAGGGAAGAAGGAACAGATATTGTAACTTCTGCCTAAAAATCAACTTTGACAAGAACTAACTTTTTTCTCCGAAGTGCAGGTGATACTTTATACTTACACCACCTTGACTATAATTGGACTCCTGACATTATGCTTACCATCTGACCATATCAATTGGCCAAACATATAATCCTTAGAAGCCACCTTATTTTTCTTCAAGGTAAGGTGAAAGGTCTTTTTCTGGCCAGTTCTTTTGAAGGTTAAAGTACTAGGCTTAACAATGGCGTTGATCCCAGTTGGGCTCTTGACCTTTGCTTTGTATGTGGCTGGTGGACCGACATTTTTAAGGGTTCGGGAAATGGTGATTGACCCACTAAGGTTCGGGGCCGAGATTGAAGGGTAGTTAAGGTTGGTGATGGCGAAGTTATTTGGGCATCTATAGGGTTTTACTGAGAACAGTGTTATTGAGGTGTCATTGTATCCTATGGAGCAGAGGAAGTTTAGGTAGTCTTTGGTTGTAAGGTCATAGACCAAACCTGGGTCCATTGCAAGATTCGGTTGAATATGTCCAGCCCCATAGCTGAATGGATCAGCTTTGATGTTTGAAGCATTGAGGATCGGTTCCATAACATTGTCCATGGTGACAGCTGCAGGTTCCCAAGCAAAGGAAACACTTAGATAAAATCATTCAGCTAATTAAGGATGCATTTGAATACTAAAGATAACGTATTCTCTTGCACTCCTTTGGGTAATCTAAACGCACCACAAGTGTTCAAGCCACATTAATAGACTGGAATGTATTTGATACTATTAATTGTATCACTAATTTGGTCTATTTATGCATTCAAGTGTCTAAAATTCAACCAGAAGTAATGGTGAATGTACGAGAAAACAAAAATGGGGAGCAAATGAAACATATGAGAGGATTTTTTTGCTAGTGTGGTTGAAACATTACCTGTAGTCATGATAGCAGATTTGATTGCAGCAGTACTCCAATGAGGGTAAATGGTTCTAAGAAGACCAACAACACCAGAAACGTGAGGACAGGACATTGAGGTGCCCGATATAGCGTTATACTTAACTCTACGCTTGTCAAATGCTTGGTTGGTTGGCCCTTGAGCTCCTGTATAAGCTGCTATAATGCTAACTCCTGGAGCTGTAATGTCAGGCTTCAAAACAAGCAACACAATTACAAAGTGCTTTCACTTTTCATAACAAGCAATAGGCTTTACAAAAAAAACATCATAAAAAACCTTGAGAATTTCAGGAGTAATAGGATTTGGTCCTCTAGAAGAGAATGCTGCCATAACAGGAGCAGGCTTTGTATGCAACTTTGTCAAGGTACGAGTTATGTATGCCATTGGGGACCTGCCAAAACTCAACACTCATCATCAAGAAATCCTAGGTTAAGTTTGGTGCATTTGATCATATCACAATCTGTCATTGGTGGAGTATCGTAATCATTTCGAATAATCAGCTTACTTTGTGGATTTGAGATAGGAGAAGACAAGAGTCCCATCAGAGTAAGTAATATGTGATGTTGGAAGAACATGAGGATCTGCAGTCACTTCATTCCCAGACTTCTGGTCATTAGCAAGAACCATACCAATAGCACCAACCAGAACCGCCTGTTCTCCCTTATCAACCCTTGCATTGTCTCCTCTCAAGCAAACCAGAATCTTCCCTTTCGCCTTCTTCCGATCAAGAGCACCAGGCTTGCAAAGTAGCCTATGAAAGGGAACCACACAAATCATCATCATCAGTGCAACAACTTCCCCAAAATCAATATATGCAGTATGAGTTTAATTAAGGGGTTCATACGCGTCATCAGCAGATGCATTAGCAGCTTTAGCATCAGCAGCGCTCATAATCGGATACAGTTTCCCTTGAGGAAGTGATTTCGGTGCCAGGCTTTCTCCCTTGGAGACAACAATTTCGAGAAATTGAAACAATTAGGGCTCAGTTGGATGCAATTCAAAAGAGGGGGGAAATCCGGTAGAAATCTTCAGTGTCATTTATATGTCCCATTTACATGTCCCATTTACATGTTCTTGATTGGTCAATATAAATTATTTTGTTAAAATAAAAATAATTTTTAATGAATTTTATTTTGTATTGACCAATCAAATTGAAGGGACGTGCAAATAAGACAGGGGATCCGGACCGGGAAAAATCAGAGAAAAGAAACAAACAAACCCTATAACGCATGCGATTGCCGAGAAGGAGCCAGCTCCCGAAATCGCGATCGATGGTGCTGGCGGCGACGGTGATCTGCCAGGGGGAGACATTGGAGGAGGTGGAGTCGGCGGGGCCGGAGTTGCCGGCGGAGCAGACGGTGACGATGCCGTTGAGGGCGGCGTGGAAGGCGCCGATGGAGAGGCTGTCGTTGAGGAGGGGGGAGGGGGTGCCGCCGAGGGAGGCGGAGAGGACGTGGACGCCGTCGGAGAGGGCGGAGTCGAAGGCGGCGAGGATGTCGGCGTCGAAGCACTCGTTGCCCTGGATGGGGGGCCAGCACACCTTGTAGGCGGCAACGCGGGCGCGGGGGGACCCGCCCTTCGCGGTGCCCTTGCCGAAGCCGAAGACGCTGGCGCCGTTTACGAAGTTGCCGCCCGCGGTCGAGAGGGTGTGGGTCCCGTGCCCTTCGGTGTCGCGGGCGGAGTTAACGGGGACGGTGGCGTTGGTGGTGTTCTGGAGGCTCAGCAAGTACGCCTTGTTGAAGTATCTTGCTCCGATCAGCTTTCTGTCATTATTTGAAAAAAAAACAGCTTAGTTGATTTGTTGGTTGTTCATGGATCCGGTTCCGGGATCGGCGGTTTCGGTTCGGTTGTGGTTGTGGTAATTGGCGGTGTCGGTTCGGATGTGGTTTCGGTTTTCCCAGTTTCAAGACAGTTTTGGTTCGGTTTCAGTTTAAACCAATTTTTTTTAATAAAAAAAATCCGCACTCGCAGTTTAGGGGTCGCTTATTTTTTAAAAAAGAAAAAAAAAGGTTGTTTTTCCGGTTTGGAACTGTGGCAAACCATCGGTTCGGCGATTCCGAGAACCCCCGAACCGGAACTATAAATTGACCAAAATCGCCGATTCAAACTGAACCAGACCCATGACTATTGGTAGGTGACACGGTCTTAAAAATCCCTTCTAGACTCTTTCTAAGTCCGCCTAACCTTATAACACATCAAGATAGCCTCTAAGTATTCATCTAAGTCCTCTAGGCAATTCTATAAACCATTTAGGTAAAACTTCTAATCAACATCTAGCCTTATAATCATATAGGATGCATAGGATCCGCGTAACTTCTTTTAGAACACTGGTTTATGATGTATAACCATGATTAAAAAAGTTAAGATGACTTGGTGCGTTTTTCTCCGGATGATATACATGTTGTACAAAAGTGTGTTGGTGATCACAAAGTTTGTTAGGTAAATGTATCTATACTACTATATTATAAAGCGGAGTCAAAGTCTTCACAAAACTTTTTGCCCCGTGTCATTTCTATAATAAAATAATCCGTCGGACCCTCCTTTATATAATCAGTAGTAATCTTCTAATAAAGATTATTATTTAATAAAATATGATCTTTGCACTCAAACAAAAATCGAACTAAAATCGGAAAGTAATTTCTGGAATATAACTTTGAATTTTTTTTAACAAAAAGAATATATCTTTGAAATATAATTTGGATTTTTTATAATCTTTGAATATAATTTGGATTTTTTTAAATAAAAAATCTAGACTATATCTATATGTATAGGATTTTCTATCTAATTTAATAAAACATGATTTTTCCATTTTAAAAAAATCAAGATAAAATCGGAAAGTAATTTCCGATATATAATCCTGAAATTATTTTTTAACAAATATATATCTTTTGAAATATGATTTGGATTTTTTAATCAAATAATCTAGACTATGTCTATATGTATAGGATTTTCTATCTAATAATCTATATGTATATTAATTAAACATGATCTCTTAAATTAAGATATGTAAATTAAACGATTTAAAAGATATTAGTATTTTACTTTATCTAATAAAATTTAATAATTGAAATCTTATATATTTATTTCGATAATTTAGACTTTAAATCATATATATAAATATCTTTATAAGATTTTATAAATTCTTTTAATTAAATCTTTGTTTAAATAAGTGAATTTTATAGATATAATATTTTTTTACCAATGTGTCTAACAAATATATTACAATTTCCTTTTATTTTATGTTCTTTCTTATTTTTGTCCGGTGAGAGATCAATTACGAAAGATATGTATTTTTTTTTGTAAAATAATATTTTGGATAGACTCATCGGATCTTGGGTGTCAAGTTTTATCCATTCAATAATCAAGTCAATTGAGTTGAGTTTGTCTTTAACTCATTGATTTCGAATCAGGTCTTAACACAAACAACTTCTAACGTGTTAGGTTGGGTCGAGGTTTGACGGGTTTAGAAGAACCAATTATTTAGTGCTAGAGGAGCGATAGGATTCAAAATTATTTTTTTTATTGGGAGACAATTTGAGAACCAAACTATACAACTTTAGAGGAGTTTTAGGATCCGATTATCCGAAACTAATTTTTTCAGTTAGGAGATACTATATGAGCTTAATAATTCTTATATCTTTTATAAAACAAAAATCAAAATTAAGGGAAAAAATGTCATTTTTTTTTGAGAGAATAGCATTTTTGTCAAATGGGTGGGTGGTTAAACGCAACAATTTACAAATATAGAGTGGTTAAGTGTAGAGAAAAATATAAATGATGGTTAAATGCGGCAATTTGTAAATAAGAGATCATTAAGTGTAGAAAAAATAATACAAGGGGTGGTTCAATGTAACAAGTGTGAAATAAGGGATGGTTAAATGTAATTTTTCATTAGCAAAATTGTTTATTAAATAATTTAATGACTTATCTAGCTATCCTATGCCTTTAGGACATAGGATAAGAGCTCAACTTTGGAAATATATTTTGGAGGGAATGGGGTGGGGGGTGGGGGGTTGGGGGGGGGGTTGTTTTGGGGTGAATTTGAAAAGCCTAACCTCCTCAAAAAGTTAATGAAGTAAATAGGCTAACCCCTCAATATAAAACCCCCATTTTCATCCAACTCCCTCTCTCTCCTCCTCATTTTTTCTCTCCTCCCTCT